>CM021109.1:467477370-467995869 GCA_007115665.2 Sequoiadendron giganteum
AAAGAGATGGAGGGGGTGGGGGAGATACATGAGATAAAGGGAGAGAGAGAGTGGGAGGGGGTGGGAGGGAGATATTTGAGAGAGAGGGAGAGAGAGAGAGAGGATGTGGGAGAGATATAGAGGGAGTGAGTGAGAGAGACAAAGAGAGGCTTGAAAGAGGGAGACGGGGTAGAAGGGAGAGACTTGAGAGACAAAGAGGGAGGAAGAGTGGATGGGAGGGAGAGACTTGAGAGAGAGAGAGGGAGAGAGTGGGAGAGAGATAGAGGGCATGAGAGAGAGAGGGACTTGAGAGAGAGAGGGAGAGGTGGTGGGAGGGAGATACTTAAGAGAGATGTAGAGGTAGACGAAGACATATAGAGGGAGTGGGACAGGGAGGGAGTGGAAGAGAGAGATACTATGAGAGGGAGAGGGGGAGATTTGACAAAGAGAGAGAGGGAGAGGGGGTAGGACGAAGATAGTTGAGAGAGAGAGAGGGAGAGGGGGTGGGAGGGAGAGACTTGAAAAAGAGGGAGAGAGACAAAGTGGGAGAGAGTGAGAGAGAGGGAGTGGGAGAGAGAGAGAGGGAGTGTGTGTGAGAGAGAGAGGGGGGATGGATATACCAGAGAGAGAGTGAGAGAGAAAGGGAGAGATAGAGTGAGTGAGAGAGAGGGAATGGGAGAGAGATAGAGGGAGTGAGTGAGTGACAAACCTAAGAGAGAGAGAGGGGGTAGGAGGGAGAGACTTGAGAGAGAGAGACAAAGAGAGAAAGATAACAACCTAAGAGAGGGAGATGGAGTGAGAGAGACAAAAAGACCAAAGAGGGAGGGAGAGAGAGGGAGAGAGAGATAGATTTATTTAGGTACCTATGTGGGAGGGAAAGAGACCTAGGAGAGGGGATTGAACTTAGAGAGTAGTCTAGGTCACGTGGGAGGGAGTGAGACCTGAGAGATAGAGACTTCAGAGGGATAAAGAGTTATCTAGTTACGGTAACGAGTTAGAAAAGGTATGAAAGGTAAAACCTCGACTATCCATCTATGATCATAAAATGTTCACTCTAAGCATTATCAAAGTTGTTCACCAAAGAGGGGAAATTCTAGTTTTGTGCAAAGCAAGCAATTTTGGCACTTGCCAAATGGCCTGCTTTGGACGTGTTAATTGATAGGATTTGCCAAATTTTCTCATATTTTTGTCTGTGCTCCCCGTCTCATTTGCACATCTTTCAATGCAAATTAAAAAAATTGTGATAGAGTTAACCTCTCTCTTAGCTATCTAAATATATAATTCTTTTTTCATTTTGATTTAGTTAAGGTTTTGATCCATCGCTTCTATTGTAAATGCCTCTGTTTTTGGTCAAAAACCAACATGTGCTAGTTTTAAGATAGATTTTTACCTGTTCATCGAAACGTGAAACAAATTACATTTTTTGAAACTAGACTCCATTCTTCACATGATGAAAAAAATAATAATCAATTTTCGATTAGTTTACAAAAACTTTAGGGGGGAGCACGCTCAAATTTTAGCTTTTCAAGATGTGTCCACTTTGAAAATTCATAAAATATTATATATTCATTAAAAAATTTATCCGAAAGAATGAGGATAAACTACATGGTGTTAGCTAATTTCTCACTATTGGGATTTTTGAAATTCTAAAAAAAATTCAATCAAAAAGGGGGGAGCCCTCAGGCACTATGCTATTTTTTTTTATAAAAACAGAACCTGTTTTGGCCCCCCCCATTTTTGAGACCCTTAATCTTCATTAATTTAAAAAAAAAATAGTAGCTTAGAAGCTAGACTCAAAGCACTTCAACTTTTGTGTTTGCCGCATCTTGAAATTTTGAGCATAACTATCTTCATTTTCTCGTGCAAATCAGATTTTGCTGATTTCAAAAAAAAAAGTGGCATCTTAAGAGCCAAAATTGTGTCACAGATTGGTGCACTTACCCAGGTGTCACTTCTTGAGGGAGAGGGTGTTGCAGAATAAAGTTAAACTTGAATATGTACCTACCAAGGAATAAATTTATGACATATTCACTAAGGCCCTTTCGAAGGATGTTTTTGAGCATCTCAGGGGGAAGTTAGGGGTTACTACCCCTCCTTCCTTGAACTAAGTGCACGTGGAGGTGCATCAGTCCAGTGGATTCACAGATTCTTTTAATCTGGACTAATGATTGTGGTCTACTCCTTAGGGGATTAGAGAGGTACATTGTTGCAGTATGTGATGTGTGTGCTCTCCTAAGGGGGAGTGATTAGAGATTTATGTGGTAATATTTTTCATGCAAAAATTTCCTTTGTCATTAATGTCAAAGGGGGAGAGAAAGTCATGTGAAAAATATGAAAAGGGAGAGAGAGTCTTGTAAGGAGACTTGAGAGAAGAAGAAGTAGGAGATTATGTATGTTGTTTTTGATGGTTTTTCACATCATGTGTTGCCATCAATGACAAAGGGGGATATTGTTGTAAGTATGGATGTGTTAGGTGGTGTTGTCATTAATATTGTCATTGATGTGAACACAACTTAGTTTGATTGCAGATGGTACTTGTATATTTGAGATACTGTAGAAGTGCTTAGAGTACATGGAGCTATATTTATGAAGTTGTAGTTGTGTTTTTGCCAAGTACTTGTGAGAAAATTTAATAAATAATGAAGGAAGTGTTGAGTGTGTGTTCTAAGTGTGCTTCAGTATTGTGCTCTACATTTTTTCTGTGTTGATCCTATGCCTATGTGGATCTGTGGTATTATTCATGAGCTTCAATGGATAATATATCTTAAGTTTTAACTTCTAGATCGATGGAGAATGAAAGACATGTTCACCTGTGTGTGAACTAGTTTGACAGAACTATTTTTTTGTGGGTTGAGAGAAATGTTTTGGGTTCGTAGTCTTCTGATGTTTTATTTCATATCTTGCGGATCTAGGACATGATTCATATTGTTATTTTATGTGTTTTGACAAATGTGCTTGTGATTGGGCACTCCAAAAGACTTGCTCCAGAGCTCTTGTGTGTTGTTGGTTGGTCCAGTTGGTCTGTTGAAGAATATTATATGCATGAAGATTGTTGTAGTTGTTGTGGATGTACCTGAAGGCTTCTTAGAGATGGTAAATTTTTTGGTGAAGTGTGTTGAGTGATCCACATGTGATCATCTTTCTAGAGATGCAGTACTTCAAA
This sequence comes from Sequoiadendron giganteum, assembly GCA_007115665.2. NCBI lineage: Eukaryota > Viridiplantae > Streptophyta > Pinopsida > Cupressales > Cupressaceae > Sequoiadendron > Sequoiadendron giganteum. The sequence goes on from CM021109.1 coordinate 467,480,513, forward strand.
GATCATTGGTGTTTTCATTAGGTTTGGATGACATGGTGTCTACATGTTACATAAAGATTTTGCATCGAATTAAGCAAGCGTGTGATTGATCCAATGTGTTTGATTGGGTCTTAATTAAATGTGTAATTGGTCCTCTCTCATTTTTATCCATTGTAGGAATGTTGAGTAGTCGACCTAATTTGAATTTGTAAATTGAAGGATTTTTAGCCAATCTTGGAGAATGCTTCTAGGGATGAAGATGGTATAAAAGCAAGTCAAGATGTTGCGAATTGAAGAACAACAAAGTAAAGTGTGCCAACAAGTGTGAAAAGGAAAGTGTGTAAGAGCAAATCAATGCAAAATTACTTTGATGTGTTAGATTCCTAAAAGCAGTGAGTTGATGGTGTCTATAATCTTCTGATCAAGCCGCGAATGTGTGGAACCTTTTGTGGTGGATCTTTATTTATCTTTTCTTTCTCTGTAGGAAGTGAGCCTCCTTTTGGACAATGAGTCCTATTGTAGGTAGTGAGCCTTTGTATCCGGTATTGCATTATTACTATATTGTGAGCTAATCCTCATCATGGTTTTCCCTCATTAGGTTTTCCACGTAAATATGGTGTCTCTGGTGTTTGCTTTCTGTTATTTTTATTTCATGTTTACACTTTATAATATATTGAGTTAAAGTGGAATTGATTAAGGTTAGAAGTAAAGAAATTTGATACAACTGATTCACCCCCCGCTCTTAGTTGTCTTGTGCATTTCAAAAAAATCATCCCCCAATTAGACATAGGATCAACTAACATGTTACCTTCATGAAAAATATGTGAAAATTTTATTTCAACAAAGCTCCCACTTAATGAGAGCATCATTTATGAAATTATCTATAGTACAACTAACAGGTTGAGTTATTTTAAGGCAATTTATAATATTAAGAGAGTCTCCTTCAACAATGAGCTTGTTAACCCCAATGTAAATCCATAAGGATAGCATTGAAGGCAATAACTGCTTCCACAATATGATTGGTTTGAATACCCAAAGACAAGGCAACAATTGAAATAAAATTACCATTATCATCTCTAAGCACCCAACTAGCACTATTTGGACCAGGGATTCCTTTTGAATTACCATGAAAATTAAATTTAAACTGATCCTTTGGTAGAGGAACCCAAACCACATAGTCTCTGCACATCTTCATTTCCTTAAAATATACATGGCATTATCAAACTAAATATTACATGCCTTTGCAATGTCCAACTCATTAGGAGAGACATAAATATTTGAAGAGTTAGAGGTCTTCTCAATGATTCCAACCAAGAAATTATCCTTAGTAGCCAACATATTTCTAGTATCCACCCTCCTTACATCGACCTTGTTTTCCCTAAAGATACAGTTATTTATTTCTTTCCATAAGCCCCAAGCCACATGGGGAAGCAAAAAAGACCATAGGAAAAGCCAAGGAGGGATTTAAAGGAGAGGACCACTAGTCAAATAGATCAAAGATGGAGTTAGGAAAGACCCAATATAAGTTCCAAAGGGAAATTAAATACTCCTAGATAGAGAGAGAGAAGCAACAACCCAACAAAAGGTGCAAGACACTCTCTTCAACACATTCGCATAAAAGCACACCTATTCAGAAAAGAAAAACCTATTTTCACAAGACTACCTAAAGTTAGGACCTTTGGAAAAAAATCCAAAAGAAGATATTAACTTTAGGGATTAAAAGAGGGGACCAAACCTTAGCCCAGAAGGGAGAAAGACTGCCTTCAAGCTGGAGAGAAGCATTTTTTGTTAAATTTTATTTTTTAATGAGATTGTGAGCCTTCTGAAATTTTGAAACTTAAAATTTTAAGCTTGCTCATTATTACAAAATCTATAGACCTACCTGCTTATCAAAACTTCTAAAAATGCTCAACAACACTCCCACAAATATATTTAAGAAGCCCCCTCCATGAGACCACAACTTTAATAGAATACTAAAATTCTGCCAATCTATATTATACATGCCTATATTCATTTAAAGCATTTTTTTAATGCAGTAAGCATAGTGCGACTTCTAGCAAGAGTAGTAATCCTAAACTGGTTTTAGATGACAAGTGTCCATATGCCAAGGAGACTACAATGAGGTGTTAACCATGATTTAACACACAATGAGAAAATAGTTAACATTTTGGCTCCTTTTTTCAGATTCAATGAATTCGTTGTGTCATGGATTTTGAAACCACAAGATCTATTTGTGTCTGTGTTTTTGTGAAGTATGCAACGTATATGTATTTGCCTTTATTTTTAGGGTTTTGATGGTTTCTGTGCAATGTCTGTTTGGTTGAAGGGGACCTTTATTTCTGTTATGCTTCAAATTACACAGATAATATCTCCTGAGTATGGCTCCTGAATTCCAAAAGCTAGAAAAATTGTTCTTAGGTTTGTTGGGTATTGTTTTGTATTGTTTTTACGTTTGTTGGATATTGTTTTGTATTGTTCTTAGGCTTGTTGGGTATTGTTTTGTATTGTTTTTAGGTTTGTTCAGTCTCCATGTACGTCCCCTTCAAAAACTCCATTCCATATATATGCAATTTGAATCCATGCTGGCAGAGGCATTCGTGAGATGATGCACCATATTTGTTTTTAGTGTAGAGATATGTTACTATTCTTCCAATATTTTGAGTGCAACTGCATAAGCATTTGATTAGACATGCATGGAATCTTATTGTAAGAGGAAGACAGCAGATTGTTGGTGTTTAAATAGATATATCTGATAGTGGAGGCATGGGGAATATATTATGAAAGGCATGTCGTGAAAAGGGTAATGTGAAGCGTGCGAAAATGGTGTTATAGCTGGGATGAATTCATGGCCTATGCCAGTTGTATCAGGAAAAACTTAACATAATTATCTATTTGGTTGGAGTGTACATGCATGTTACTAATTCATCGCCCAAGCTTCACCATTTGGAGGTAAAAGATCTATGCAAAGGGAGTAAAAGTACCATGTTTTTTTATATGTAACCATATGCTGAGCACATGGAACTATGATGTATAGGGAAAAGATGAATAGGGCAGGTTCCAATAAGCTGCAAATCAATGGTTGATATAGATTGACATCATGCAGGTGTCTAGACAGATTTATAAGGTGGAGCATAGGAGACTTATAGAGGAATGGTGTAATCAATGTGAGTATCAGAATGGGATAGAGCACGAGATTTTGTGTCTGATTAGCATCATATGCACCAACCAAAGAGAATCTTGTACGTAGAAATATTATTAGGTAGTGTTACGTCTGAATACACCAAAGGAGAAGAAGAATGCACACATAGTGATTCATGTATCTGAGGATATTGAGGATAAAATTCTGGTTGTGCAGGATTACTGTGTGTTTGTTCAATTTACTGTTTGTATTCTTGTTTTTGTTCTCTTCCAAATTGGTTTCTCTATTAGAAGATATGATTATGAATTGATTGATTGCGAGTATTATTGTGTAATTTGACAAAGTTTGTGAATGTTTTTTGATTAGTTTGGCCAACAAATTTAATTGTGTTTCATTGAATCTTTTTATGATTGCAATACTTTTTGGGTGAAATCTATAGAAAGTTGGTAAATTTCTTTCAGAGTTACATTACTATATTCACATTGACATATGATATACATGCAACTATCCATGATGAGTACATGCTGGACTTTGTGGTTTTCTTTATTTACTTTTATTTTCATAGTGTACATGTTTTTCAGGGTTGGGTTATATTGAAGCTTTTGTATGTTATTCTGATCTACATTCTCTCATTCGTTGGTCAAGTATCCTATGTGAGAGAGATGAGTTATGTGTGTTATTATTTTCAATCTTTGTAAATTTTGGCATTTACATACTTTTTGAAGACAACATACACTATTTATGTTGGGAGAATGTTTGTATCAAAAAGTAAGAGATTATATTTATGAAAAATAATAATATGTAATTAAGAGGATTAGGTACAAGTAAATGTGGCATGTATGAGTTACTTATAAATGTGGCAATGTTCATGTGAGAGATGTGACAAGTAGTTAGGATAATAATTATTGTAAAATATAATGGTTATATTAATGTGTATACCTCCTATGCATGTGGGAGAAGAATATTAAGTACTATATATTGAAATAAAAAAGTGAATCCATATTACATGAGAAGAAAGCAAGAAATCATGAAAGAGATCTATAGCTATCCCCTTTCCTTTTGAGAAAAGGAAACCATTCAAGTATGTAATCACACATTACTATAATGTCAATAAGAAGCTTCAATATTTTATTCATTCATATCATTTTCAAGTTATTATCTTGAATGTTAGTTTGTAGTTGTAGGTCTACGTGTTTAGTCTCCATGGAAAGAAGTGCATTAGGTGTTAAATCCACATGCACCTTGGGTGATAATATCCTTCAAGTTTTGGCCAATGGCAAGCCAATGCTCAAGTGTACAATATATGACCAACACAACCATATTGTTGCGAAGGGTGAACTTGGTCAACATCTTAGTATAGTTGGTGGTGTTCATTTGACCCTAGTGATCTATGACCATCCTTGACCTAGAGTAACATGAACTCATTTTTTATTGATGGTTACATTAATTTTGATGAGGTGTGCATGTGTCCCCTAGGCCATGCTCTTATTTTCTTGCTCTTGTGTACCACTCTAGGTTAAGACTTGGATAGGTTTCCTTGATTGAGTTGCAATGCAACCCTTTAAAATCATATACATTATTTTCTTACTAGAATTAACCTATTAGAGAAGCACAATACACTCGGTATACTTGCAAGATGCATGACCTTACTTAATGCAATTGTAGCTCTTGAAATGGTGCATTTTAAGTCACCACCTTTACTACCACCACGTTCATAGTGCTCCTAGCATATAAGATATTGAACTTAGTATCCTTTTTATTCCACTTTATTGGATTGGGTTGAGCATATTAGCATTTATCACAAAATTTGTGTTGTTCTTACATGCTTTCATAACTTATCATGAGCTGGTATTGTGAGGTAGCAATTTGGCGAACTTCACATCATTAATTTATTATGACCCCTTACAATTTTTGAAGAAGTGTGAAAGATAAATTCCCATGATTGACATGGAATATCATGCAATCAAGGATGTGTAGGAGTGAAGGTAGTTACATGGTTCCCATTTTCTAAGATCTCAACACAAGACAACCTATCACAATATGACCTTCCTTCTTGCACCGCATACATCACATGACACATTTAGTTTTTAATTGGATAATAAGTTTCTCCATCTAAAGGCCATCTATCCAATCTACTCCTCAAGCCACACAATAAATCCATGTGATGAATCTCACAAGAATTATAATATATCAAGGTGGCTTCTAACCATTCTTTGTGGGTTGGTAATGGGAGCTAAATCAACTCCCTGTGTGGTAAGCCTTCCAATGAACCATTCCTATTTAATATTTTTTATCAATTATTTATAAAATTTTAGGGCAAATTTCCTTGAAGCATTTATCACATCTATATTTTGATTTTCCCACTTACTACTTAATATCCTTTAGAGAAATAATATTTCTATAGGACATCTCTAAATAATCAAACTCCATAAAAAAATATCTCCAGAGTTTAGCCAAGGTAGTTTTAGTTCCTTTAGAGTCGTCACAAATATTAGTCCTAGGCATGGCCATTCAATGTGGTTGAAAATAATCATATATATTATAAATCAATTTAATGATCTCTTTATCCCACCATGATATCTTGCATGCCTTCCAATGTTTTAAGTTGTCACCATCACCCATATTTAGTTCGTTATAGTGAGCATGGGACCTTATACTATTGCTATATTTTGTATTAGATTATGTTATGTGGTTTTATAAGACTACATAACTAAATTTTCTATGTGCAAACTAATGTATTTTAAGAATATTTGAAACTATAAACAACTCTAGCAAAAACACTATTACTTAGAGATACATGTACATTTTTTAATCCAATACTTAATAGGTCTATTGTCAAAGAACATGCAATATAGATTATTTCACCTCTTCACTATCACTAAACAAGGTTCTTATGTGTTGTTAACTTTTATAGGGTAGTGGTCTTAGGCTAAAGCATGACTCATAACCATAAAATTATATATATATATAACCTTATTCATGTAAAAATTTTAAGCTCATAGATAGGTCTTATTCTTTATAGGTTGTTTATTTTGATATAGATTCATTCAACCCATCCATCCTCAATTAATACATTTGCACTATTTTCAACATCAATGCTTTCATTTTTATGCCACCTCCTTTATACAAAATACATCTTCATAGGCCACTTCATCTCTAATTCCACCAATATAACTTATCATTATTTCTTGTATCTCTCTTGGTGTACATTGTGCTTGCTACTACTACTAATATGCATATTATACTTTATGCTTTATTATGAACTAATCATCCATTTTATTACACACCCTTTATCAAGTTATAAGATTGCTCCATTAAAAAATATTATCTATTCTTCTCCACTAGCAACATCTTCAACGAAATAATTTTTTTATAATAAATTTATTAAAAGTTGGCTTAAAAATATAGGTCTTCTATAAATTTTTATATCGTCATAGCAAAGTAGAGGATATAAAAGTCAATTGTACTCTTTACAAACATATCAATTGCATGAACCTACATCAAGAATACATTCTTAAGCTAATAAATTAATTCAAGAGTCCTTGAAAGTAGTCATTGGTATTCACTTTAAAACTATCATAACAATGTAAATATAAAGTCAAAGATTTTTCAAGTAATTCATACCAAAATTCCTCATATATTTTGTCTCCAAATAAATCTTTTTCATTTCGTTACCATATTTTCTTCTAGAAATGATTTATTGTTCAATTAAACTCTCAACCTTACATGTAAATGAATTTAAAATCTTACCTCATTTAAATATTCTCAGACATGTCTTTGTAACAACACAATAGTGACTACTATAACAAGCTTGACTCTTTTGACATCTTTTTTTTATTGTAAATTCGCTATTCCTTTGTGGTCCTTAGTTTGTGGTCAACCTATGGATTGGCTTGGGAGGATTGGATTTTCCTGGCATGAAATTTTAGCTGGATATGTGGATGCTTTTAATCTGGATTTGAATAGTTTTTGGCTTGTCCTTGTTGACACAAAAATTTGTAGGGGCAACAGCCTTATGGGAAACTTAACCATTGGGGGACCTGTGCACGTAGCTAAGTGACCTCCGGGTTTTATCGAAGCTGACTCTTCATTTTTATGGGGGGGAGGTAAAGGGTGAGAAGAATAACATGAAATAATCAAAACTAAACTAAGGTGATGCACCAAATCATAAGAGAATTAACTAAGCACAATGCTGAAACAAAGGCTTGAATAGTAACTGTTATTTATCAAATAGATGCTTCCCAACACGACAAACATAAGAACATCACACTCTTTGCATAGTATTACTCATATAGCATAAAACAACACAAAAGAGTAGCAACATGATCTATATTTTATTAAGCTGCATCAAGGTCACAAAAGCTTGAGATAGATGTTCATATACTCCAGAAAATATAAGCACAGTTTAATGTCACATTAAATGCATGAGAACAGAAAGGCCGAATTGACTGGCACAGTTTGCAAGTTCAAATTTAATAGAAAACACTACAAAAGGCTCATTCTCAATCCTCGGGAAGATTTTTAAATCTATCTAACAACAACCTATAAAATGAGGAAAAAGGCTGCTTAAATAAGCCAGCCCACTGCCTAAAAGCCCAACGAGAAAGGTGCCACGAGGAAGCCATCAACGACCTAGATCTTCTCGAGTCAGAACCAACAGAAAGATCATCCAGCATTGCGCCAGAAAGCATGTCCCCAAAGAAACTTGGACTACGAAGCAGCAGAAGAGAACACATGGCAGCAAAAGGGAACACACGGTAGTAGAATGGAAATTGAAGCACATGCGTCGTACCCAAGATAACGGATGCACGAACGAGCGCCACACGTTGAACACATAAATCCCAACAAAATATAGGTGAGATGGCTCAAAAGAAAACCTTGATAGGAAGCCACATGTTCCAACACTCAGTAAAAGAAACTGTAGTGTGGGCCTAACTTGGGAAGAGTCAAGCGAGTGCCACGCGTAAAGAAAATGGAGCTCGGCGAAAGAAAAACCATACGACCCAAAAGAAAGCTCCGAAAGGAAGCAACGTGTTCCAACGCCGAGAAGCTGTGAGCAATACAAAAATGGTGAAGTCGTGAACTGAAAATAAAATTGTGAAGGCAACATGGTGCGTGAATAAACATTCATAGTTTGGCGACTCACGGAGGAATTTCGCCTATGGAATGGAGAACCCCAGAAACTCTGGTCTTACGGACCAATCTAACTCAATCACAATTTCTCATAGGTGAGAGAGGGCAGTTTGAAGGCTGGTCCATAATTCAGTTGATGGCGCAGAGAGAGTGCGTAGATTTTTGTGTGCCACATTAAGATCAATTATTTCCTTAAATGGCAATCTGCCAGATACCTTTGCCTCCAACTCAAGCTGGAAAAAGAGCTATGCTAGCTAATGCACTATGTTTTCAATATTTTTGATCGTCAGAGATTGATCAAAGGATTGGAAAACAGACAGATCCTACTTCTTCTCCTCAATCCTTGCAATGATGTGGTCGATACCTACCACCATTTGATCCGCGATGAAGGGCGATGAAATCCCTCATTGAGTTAAGAGGGAAAATTTTGCCCGCATATCACTGGTAATCTGGGTTAGCTTAGCCCTACACTCTCCCACATGTTGGATGGCCTCGTGCATAGAGATGAGAATATTTATGCCCATGGACGCTGTTGTTCGATCCTAGATTCCCACATTGCTCAATGCTTCATCGGAGGCTGTATATAATTTTCCCAATAATCGCTTGGCCTCCATAGCTTTTTCAGAAGTCATCTCCTACACCTGCTGCATCATTTTGCTAACCACCCCGCACAAATTGGTCACCTAGGCCATAAATTTTAGAGTGGGCTGCAATGTAAGGTATAATGATTTGACCTTATCCTAGTATGACACATGTAGTTCCTTGGTGATCTCCAGCGAGTTCATTTGGGGTGCAAGAGGTTGGGCTCTCAAAAGATCCAATTCTGCAGTTTTTTTGCTTAGCTCTGTCTTCAACTCTGCCACGCTTCCCTCCAAGATGGACAACCGATTCCTCAAAGAATAAACCTCTCTCCCCTTCTCTCCCAAGGCTAATTCGACTTGCCTCTGCTTCTCATTTTCCTGCTCCAAAGCAGCATTCATCTCATTTACTTCTTCATTCGTACTCTGTCAGAGTTGTTTCAGGCCATCATTTGCCTACTTCAATTCATCATGGAGGGTTGCTTCAGTCACTCAACATTGCTCAATCTCTTTTTGTAGGGCCAGAACAACCTCCTCGCCCAAAGCCTGAAGATCATTGACTTTGTTTTCAAAAACATTCTTTTCATTCCGCACCGATTGATTTCGACTTCTTGGGCGTTATGCTTGTTTGCCCAGTTGTCAACCTTTCCCTTCAGCTCTTTCATCTGCTCATCCCTTTTCTTTATCTAGCAACTAAGCTTGAGGAAGTCAGTAGTCACTACCCTCTGGGTCTCCTCCATTAGTTCAACCTTATCCTGCGGACGAGCCTGCTGCAAATTTAGCCTTATGACATTGACAGAATAATTGCTTGGCAGCATTTCTCCAACCAACTTGATCACATTGGGTGTAATATTTGCAAACATCAACGAATTTTGGCCTTTGTTGAAAATGGTTTGCAAAACAGGTTTCGCTTGCCTGCTTGCATCCTTTTCTCTCCTTTTCTGTATTCGGCTCACCCGGGCACTTTTGTTTGCATCAACCTGCGAAAAATATTCCTGGGGCAAAATACCCAGCCCAGCAGCAAAAGGAAACTCCCAAGGAACTGCTAGCGAGAAAGATAGCATGCTCAATGTATCAGCGGATTTGGTAGGCCTTGTAATAGTTGTCGAGGAGAAAGGCAGAATAAATTGAATACCCGGACATGATGAAAACATGGGGGGAAGAAAAGCTAGGGATGCACTTATAGACATGCTGGGTCTTGGGGATACAAATTGCTAACTTAGAGGGTCAAGACATGTAGTCATTTTATTTTCAAGGGCGGGAGAAAAAGCAGGAGATGGAAAGGGACCCCTAGGAGAAATAATATTGGTCTGCCCTGGGTAACCAGCAACAGGAACAACTAGTGCAAGAGACATAGCAGGGGCAGACGTGGAGGAGACCAACGACATAGAAGAGAGGGAAGAAGGGGAAAAACATACCTAGGCTTCCCATAGACCAGCAGCAGGTACCACCACTTCTTCACATAGCGACTCTTCTCCTTTTCTAGCTTCCTTTGTTCGTGACCTTTTCTCCTCTGGAGAACTGTCCAGATCCACAATAACCTTTCGGTGGCATCCGACACTTCTCAGCCTCTTCATGCCATGACTAGAGAAATTAGTGGGCTCCAACATCTATGTATTTGAAGAGTCCTCCTGTTGTGGTTGTTGTCCACCGACTGTTGCTCCTTGTGTAGGATATTTTTCAACTATGGGAGCCCTTTGGGCTACTTCTTCTCCATGCTCCAGAGCTGCACTTTCCACCTCACAGAACTTCTCAGAATCTTAAGGTTTAGGAGAGTCCTCACTGTTCAAATGCTCGTGACACCAGATATCATCAAATGTGTCATCTGAGTCCACTTCTTGGAAGAGCTCGTTAGTCATTTTTATCTCTTGCGTATACATCCAAAAATCTTTAATTCTGTTAGGCTTCCACAAGAGCTTGTTCAATTAGCTGCATAAAAATTGATTTATTTTGTGATTGGCATTGGGCTTCACCATTATATGATATAATTTTAGCCAAGGCGGTCGACCTGAGCTGGGAGGAAGATACTCTAGGGCAATGTATAATCTCATATTCCCCTCATCTATATTTCTCTGAGTGTCCCAAAATGGTCGAGGCTGGTGTGGAATCTTTATGCCAATCTCTGACAGATTGCCCTCCGGATTATACCGCCAGGTGTCACTGATGACCATTAGCCCAAGGTAACCCAATTTAGAGTATAAAACCTTGGAGCTATTTACCCTTGAGCTCTTCTTCTTTACCAACGATATAGAGCCGAACATGGCTGGCAGTGTCAAATGGGAAGTTAGATGTTTCCCTCCCCAATAATAATTTTCAATGTTGCATAGATGCCTGAAAAATTTGAGGGCCAGTACCCTATCAGAAACAAAATGCGGGAGCTAGAAAGGCTCCTGGATGAAACCTTACATATAGAGCATTTTGAAATCCGTTCTGAAGAACCAATCACAAGGTGGAACAAGCCCCTTCATCCACAATATTTGGCTTTGTGACAAGCGAGCAAACATAGTGCCTCCATTGTGATTCAAATCTCGCAAAGTTGGAGCTAGGAAAGCGTCTGGAAACACGTAGTAATCAATTTTTTTTGAAAGGATAGGAGTCTAGGTCGAGATTGGTTTTCTCGCGCCATGTTCATCAAATGCTGCCAGGGGCATAAATTGTTGGAAATAGTCAGGATTTTGATGTAAAATCATGTAGATTAAGAAAGAGGGATACCTGAACTTGGAACCAGGTTCAAAATCCCTTAACTTCCGGCACATCCCTTCAACTATGACTTTTGTGAAGTCCATCAGCAAAGGCATGGCATTCTTTTTCAGCATAAAGATGAGACTCATCTGGAAGTCAAAAATTTCCTTATCTGTATCAAAACCACACATCAATGCTAACATGGAGAAGATGGAGGCCAAACCTATTTTGAAAACACCCAAACCAAGTGGGAAGCTAGGAGGGACAAAATTATCTGACGGTTGACCTGTCTCGATGTTATAAAATTGATGTGCCATCTGAAGCGTCCTCCAGTAACCTTGTAGTATGGCAATATCAAAATCTTCAACATTCTCAAGAGAGTTTAAAGGAATGCATAACATATCCTGAAGGGCCTGGGGACAAATTACGACCCTAAAATTTTGGCCGCCTATGATTCTTGCTCAGGTGTTGAAACATTTCGTACAGGCTGCCACAATCTCCAGACAATGATGCACCAAAGGAACCATGTATTGGGGAAGCCCACAGTTCCACAAACGTTCATGAAAAGGATCAATAATTTTCTTAATTTTTTCAGATACAGCCTCCCTTAAGCTCGTGGGGTTTTGAGATAACTCGGGATCTCGAACGTTATCCCAATCTTCAGATATCAAAGCCTGGTTTCTAGGAGAAACCATGCTTAATAATTTCTGGTCTGTTGGCTTTGTGTAGGGCCAGGATGGCTTTGCTGGAATACTTGGGGTAGTATAGGAATCTTGGGTGTATATATTTACGCAAGGTTCAATCATTCTTCGTTCTTCAATACTCTCAGTGCCTACGGCCTATGTTGAACTCTCTGCAATTTCAGTCATTTTCTGGTATTTCGAAGGACTCTGCAACTTAGCTTTTGAAAACACTTCTCTTCTTTGCAAATGATTTAGATGGTTTACACCCTTTGTCAAGCTTACACAATAAATTCCTTCCGCACGCTCCAACCTATCTTTTTGATTTTCGAGAAAAAATGGTTTAGCAAGGGTACATGCCATCTTTTCACATTAGTTACGCCATGCAACACTAACCCTTTTTCAAGCATGTGAAGAGATCATCAACCTGCCAAAAGACTCTACACATTTAAGAGATATGACCTCTCATACGACAGCTCTTGATTTTTCTTGGGAAAAGCACTGAATCAACATTGCCATATCTTTCGTGAGCCTTTGTATTTATTGATTTTCTTGATCATAATCGGGTGCATCAACCAACGACCTGATCTTGAAAGATTTAATTTTATTTAAACATGACAACAAAATTCTATATGTTGACAACTGACTCCCTCATTTCCTCCTTCAAACACTCAAACTTAGCAAGCTGCAGCCGTATTTTATTATCTCCATTATTTCACATGCCGTAATACTAGTTATCAAGGCTCCTCAACACCATTTTCTTTTGACATAATCATACCTTGCTTAATTAGGAAGGCACCTAACCATCTATAAATAGGAACCTTGGCATCCTTGCTAATCCACATTTGCACTTAGCATTCTTAGCAATTAGGCCCTAGTACATCTTTAGTAATCTATCATTTGGCTAGAGTAGCAGTAGATATGGAAACGCCAATTATACTGGTCTGCAAAAAGACCCAAGCTGCTTTTCTAGGAAATATTAGGTGCAAGCGTTTAAAACACATAACTGGCGTTAAAAAAATTTTGTATGTAAAAGCCATTAAATGCGTGCTAGGAAAGGATTGTGTAGAATATGAGGACCAGTACAAACTAAATACCAACATCAGCTCACACTTTGTGGCTTCCTTGTTGGACATCGACATCTCAAAATAGAAGATTTTGAAGCTTGCAAAGAGGGTCTTTCCCCAAAGCTACCTCAGAGGGTTGGAGAACGTGGTGAGAGTTGTTGAATTTGACCGTGGAGTTCCTTTCATTCACAACCTACGCCGACTTCTTAAGGAAGGAGGACCCATGCCAACTAGGCCTTTCCTACATGGCTTTGAATTTGAGACCCACGAGGAACACCGCCACAAGGTCCACGTTGCCTGCCACTTCCTTATGAGAATGCATAATGTTGAGCCCCTCTATGAGGTGCAATGGTACGAGGAATTTGAGAGGATGGTATTTCCTCACCATGTGCCACCTATTTCTATCATTGGACCTTCCACTGCCTGAAGAACTATGAAAAAGATGTCTCCATTTTGTTTTTTCTTTTGACAAATTCTACCACACATTAGCAAAAATATATATATGTATTTTGTAACCTGGTCGATGGCCCCGTTGATCAATATGTATATAAATGTAAATTTTCCATCGATTAATACAATATATATCTTCTATATTCTGGCTCCTTCCTCATTTTATTTTAATTTTGCACCAATGTAGTTTTTAATCTACGAAAGCACTGAAAATAACCCAAAACTAACAAAGTAGGGAAAATATATACATATTTACAAATTCACTGCAAGAGTTGAATCAATTAATTTTTTTAAGATGTATTCCATTAACTGGAATACCCAAGGCTTCACCTTCCATGGTTTCTAACTCAAAAGAGTTGTATTGTTTGCATTGGGTGATCTTGAAAGGTCCTTCTCAGAGGTTGTCGAACTTGCCATGTTGACCAAGCTTTGCTTCACTCTCATTAAACTTGAGGACCAAGTCTCCACATTGTAGCCCCTGGTCATACGTCTTCTTGTTGAACCATCTCTTTACTACTTGATGGCGGTTTTTCATTGCCTTGAGAGCATGCTCTCTTTTATCTTGAACCTCAAGTAACTCTGCAAACCGCACCTCCATTGCTCGATTTTGCTCAATTTCAAGGGACTTGAGCAGTTGGATTGCAAGGATTTCCATAGAAATGGGCAATAGCGCCTCCTTCCTATATACTATTGCATAAGGATATATTTTCAATATTTGCTTTGGTGTGATACAGTCTACCCATAGTGTTGTCCAGAGGTGTTTATGCCACTCCCTTTGATGTTTCGAACCTATTCTCTTGATTAGCCTAATGAGGTTCTTGTTTGTAGATTCGGCGAGGCCATTTCCTTGTGGGTAGTAGTTAGAAGACATCTTCAAGAAGACTCCATACTTTAGTGAAAATTGGCTCATTTTGGAGCCGAGAAAAGCTTTAGCATTATCAGATATGATTGTCTTTGGTGGGTCAAACCTAGCCACCAATTCCTCCAGGAAGTTTACAATTTCTGCCTCTACTGCATTTTTCAATGGTATAGCTTCAACCCATTTGGTGAAGTACTCAATTTCTGTTAGTATCCATCTGCGCCCAACTGATGAAAATGGATTGATCATGCCAATGAAGTCAAGACCCCATTGAGCAAATGGATCTTCCACCACAATTGGTTTTAGTGGCATAGCAACATTTTCCCCTTTTCCGACAAAAAACTGACACTCACTGCAAGACTTCACCAATGAATATGAGTCATTGAACAACGTAGGCCAAAAATAACCAACACATATGATCTTGATTGCAGTGGTTTTTGCTGAAAAATGACCTCTAGCTGGGCCACTTTGATATTGCTCCAATATCTTTTTTGACTGCTCTTCAGTTACACATCTTAACAAAATACCATTGAAATTTCTCTTAAAAAGAACTCCCTCAAGGAGTACATAACCATTATTTTGCAATCGATAAAAATTCCTCTTAAATGGGGGGAGGTTAGGCGGATACCTTCTGGTTTGCATAAAATTATTTCAGACGTCTAACTAGTCGTCTCCGGAGCTCTCTTCATTTAGCAGCACGGGTTCCGGGACTTCAAACTCAACAATTCCTTCATTGTCCTCTACTAGATATTCACACAACCACTTCCCCTTCACAGTCCTAACTGGCTTAATCTCAATGTCATATTCAAGAATCTTGGTTATCCAGTTAGCCCATTTTTCGGTGATTTCACCTTCCATAATGTATTCTCGCACACTAGGGTGCGACACACAAACAATAATTTGTTTGCATGATATAAGGTGTTAGCACTTCTTCAGCCCCTTGACGATAGAAAAAGCTTGCTTCTCCACAAAGTTGTATTTCACCTCATATTCCTTCAGGGTGCATGAATAGAAAGTGATAGGTGATTCTCTTTTATCTTCATTGTCCTTCTGCATTAGGATAGTGGCGATACTACTTCCAACACCAAAGATGTACATAATGAAGTCTTTTGATAAATCTAGGTTGATCAACATGGGAGTAGAAGAGATGACCTCTTTTATTTGTTCGAAATATTTTCTAGCTTCCGCTGTCCATTTGAAACTCTGGTCCTTTTTCAGCATCAGGGTGATAGACCAAATGATCTCTGGAAAGTCCGCAATGAACCGGCTAATGAAATTAACCTTTCCCAAAAATGATTGAACTCCCTTTTTGTTGACAGGTAGAGGGAGTTACATGATTACTTTAACTCTCTCCAGATCAAAGGTGATACCCTCCTTCAAAACAACATAGCCTAACAGCTTCCCTTGCGGGACCCCAAACACACACTTCTTCAGGTTTAAAGAAATCCTGAACTCTTGGCATTTTTGGAAGACAAGCTCAAGATGATCAAAATGATCCTCGACTGATTTTGAAAACACGGTCAGGTCATCCAAATAAATAAGAATATTTTTATGTGTCAAATCCTTAAAGGCAATATCCATAGCTCGGTGGAAAGTGGCTCTGACATTTGAAAGTCCGAAGGGAATTTTAGCATAAGCATATGTCCCCCACTTGGTAGTAAAAGTTTTTTTGTGCTGGTCCTCCTCTCTCACACAGATTTGATTATAACTGGAGAATCCATCTAGCATTGAAAACATTTCAAAACTAGCAACTGTTTGCAGAATTACCTCCATTGAAGGCAAGGAGTAATGGTCCTTCAGGGATGCTCTATTCAAGTCTCGAAAGTCGACGCACAACCGTATGTCACCATTCTTCTTTCAAACCGGTACTAGGTTAGACACCCAAGTGTTGTGCTTGACTGAAAACACTATCTAAGATGCAATCAACTTATTTAATTCCTATGACATGAGTGAATTGATCTTTTGATTGACTGGCCTATGCCTTTGACACACAGGTTTTGCCCCTTCCAGTAGCTCAATGGTATGTTGGATAATCCTGGGATTATATCCCTTAAGATCATCATACGACCATGCTACCACACTCGGATACTCTTCACAAAAGTGTTTCAACCTTTATTCTTCTGTGAGACGCCTTTTCCAACCTTGAGCTTTTTATCTTCTCTAATATGCAAATCGATATAGTCGACTTTATCAGCTACAAGCTTTCTCTTTTCTTTCATTGCATCATCATAATCAAACAGAATCTCGAGAGTGACTAGACTCCTGGGAAGCTTGTTTGATTTCAATTGGATTACTTGATCTCCATAGGCCTCGGCGATCTTTGGCTATAGTTGATCAGCAAATTCTCCGGACAGCTAGAGAAATGATGTGATGTGAGCATCACTATCAAAAACTTGCTAGTCTTGATCATTTTTTGGGACCACAAGTTGCACGATCACTCGGACTAAGTGTCTATTATTAATCAACTCGGAAGCTAGCTCAAATTGAGATCCAACAGAGTCCATTCATTCATCTTCAGAGTTTTTCTCTTTGGGTACAATTTGGATATTGAATGCCTCAAAGCCTTCAATCATGTCCCAGACTCTATGTCGGTATGATCGCATACAAACATTCTTTGTAGCAGAGAGCCCTTGGATTTGGTTCACCACCAATTTAGAATCTCCAAACACACATATTTGTTTTGCACCCATTCTCTCTGCCAAGCCCAAACCTTGGACAAGGCCCTCATATTCTGCTTTGTTGTTTGAGCATGTGAACTAGAAGTGATAAGACCTCAAGGTCTTATTGTTGGATGGAGACACCAAACATATTCCTGCACCGGCTCCAACTTTGCATCTTGCTCCGTCAAAGTGCAAGGTTCACAACTCAGATGATGCTTCACCTCCGGACTCTCGAGTCACTCTGGGCATAATCTGGTCCTCTTCATGTATGACATACATTCCTATCCCAGTTGCATGATAGTTGCCAAAAGGGTCTACATCTATAAACTCATTCAAAAGAGCCTCCTCTGCCTCTTTCCGGGAGATGCTTGCTTCTTCTTCCTCAAGGAGTTTGACATTGATCCTCTCTTCAGAAGTGATTGAGGTATGTGCTAGCTCGAAATTGATCATGGCTTCATCAACCACATGTTTGGAATGCAAGTATTCTGACAATAAATTCATCTTGGCTCCATGGTTCATTCTCAGAATCAAGTGTGACCAATCCAATGCCACGTAGCCTCCAACATTTGCAGTGAATTCTCAGGACAAACATATCTTGAATAGAGGAGGGATGTCGATGAGAATAGTATCTTGATTCACGATAATGTAGGGATAGGCAAATAATGTCATGGGAAATCCTTTAATTACTCTGACAGTTTCAACCTTGTTCCCATCGAGTTGCATGACTCATTTATTAAGAGGCTCGTATTTGAGCCTGAGAGCATCAGCCACTTGCTTCGACATGACAGTGGTGCTAGCACCAGAGTCAATCATACAATTATGCAACATCTTGTTACCAATGATGAGTGTTAGAAAGAAAGGCTTGGGTTTCAGCTGACTCTCTTTTTCGGCTTTCTTTTCCTCTTGTTGATTCGCTAAAACTCTATCCAAGTCTGGCTTGGATGTCTTATCTTCTGAGGGCTGCTCCAACATCTTCATGTCTTCTTCTCCCGATAATGCCTTCTGCAATAGCAACTTTATCTCTGGGATGGCCAGAATATCCCACAAAGAAACATTAGTAGAGGACTTCTTTAGTTGTTCCACCACATTGAATGGCATTCGCGACTGATGAGTCACGGTAGCTTACTCCTTCTGCTTCGAAGTTGGTACATCCGGTTTTTTGGCAACAACTGGGGTGATCATGGGATATTTTTCATTCGGAGGAGGTGAATTTGGAATGACTACCTTGGAAGGCTGTGGTACTGATGAAAAATTTGCCGATGGACTAGGCATGGAATTAGGTGAACCCTGAGTCAGAAAAGATGTGAATTCTCTAGTGAGTCTTTGCTTTGAACGTGTATTGTAATCCGATTGCACTTGCGACACTTGGGTTACTGGAATATCATTCGGGAATGTTGACTCCTCTCCTTCCATCTAAGAAAAGAGCACTTGGTCTGGAGCTATTTCTAGCTCTTGCTCTATAGACATTCCTTGCATTTGAGCAGTGAGAACTGCATTATCCATTTGCTACGAGCCATATGTATGGCCTCCAGAATTAGGCATGCTGCCTTGGCTACGTTGCTTTGCTATCTTCTGTTGCAAACTCCCTCTTGGACAATTTAGGGGCATATGTGCATCATTAAAAGGGAAGCACCATGAATTAGTTTCATTGGCAAGATTGTTTTGTCCTACGACTAGCTCCTTGCTTGAACTAGGATGGACGGTCTGCATCGACATAGTCACCGGGACTACCTGGTTGTTCTGTTGAGCTTGGGTATTACTGCACGATCTATCTTACCACTAGTTTTGCTAGAAAGGATCCTTCCCGCCTTGGTAGGTTTGGTAAGTCGGCTTCTGGTAGCTATATAGTTGCTGCTTCATACTGGTTAACTCATTTGTCATGGTTCACATCTTCTCCTTCATCTCGTTCATTTCAGCCTCCAGGGGGTTAGGCATTGGAGCCACACTCGGTGTCATTCTTGGGTACACATACATAGACTAGGGAGGAGTTGCAGGAGAGCTGGTTGAAGCTACCTTTGATTATGTAGTGCTGAACTCTGGGACTAATGGCATGATAGGTCTCAGTGCCAATTTTTTGGCAGCAATAAGATTATTCTCTGCACTGACAACAAGACTGTATGCATCAGGTAGAGTGTTTCCATCGAGAACTTGTAGCATCATAGAAATATCAACATTAATGGAATTTAAATAAAACATGAACACCAGGTCTGGAGGTGGTTGACTACCAACATGAACTCTCTGCCAAGTCAAATGAAACCGAGCATTGAAATCGGCCAAAGCTTCATGGGGAGTTCGCTTTATATGAGCCAATTGGTGATATAGTGAAGACTTGTTGCCAACATTTGAGAAGCGTTCGCATAAAGGATCTCCAAGATCATCCCAAGTGGCAACTATATTAGCCAAAAGAGTATGATACTAGTTCAACGCCTTGCCTCTAAAAGAGGCGATGAGTAGTCTTAAATCTATGTTCTTATTAGTAATGCCATGAACCAGACAAACATCAGCTACATCTTGTAAGTGCTTCGTCGGAGTTTTTGAATCATCCCTGGAGAACTTAGGGATAGCCTTTAAAGCGGAAGACGGGATTGGAGCCCATATTGTAGGAGGCACATGTGCTACCAATGGACTACCAACATCCTAGGCTACATAATTTCTAGCAGCCATTGGTGCATGAGATGAAGGAGAAGAGGGAGGTGAAGTATTTACTTGTCGACCTCTCGCCTGGACTAAAACTAACGGTGGTACAAGCAAGCTAGGAAAGCTTGCAGTTTGAGACCTAGTGATGGGCCTATTGCTCATACACTCTTATTTATAAAGCAAACATGCTAGTTTACATCCCACTGAGCGTGCCAGAAAAAGAACTGTTGATGCAAAAATTTGCAGGGGCAACAACCTTATGGGAAAATTAGCTATTGGGGGACCTGTGCGCGTAGCTAAGTGACCTCTAGGGTTTTATCGAAGCCGGCTCTTCGCTTTTATGGGGGGGAGGTAAAGGGTGAGAAGAATAACATGAAATAATCAAAACTAAACTAAGGAAATGTGCCAAATCATAAGAGAATTAACTAAGCAAAATGCTAAAACAAAGGCTCGAATAGTAACTGTTGTTTATCAAATAGATGCTTCCCAACACTCCAAACATAAGAACATCACACTCTTTGCATAATATTACTCATACAACATAAACCAACATAGAAGAGTAGCAACATGATCTGTATTTTATTAAGCAGCATCAAGATCACAAAAGCTTGAGACAGACATTCATATACTCCAGAAAATATAAGAACAGTTTAATGTCACATTAAATGCATGAAAACAGAAAGGCTGAATTGACTGGCACAGTCTACAAGTTCAAATTTAATAGAAAACACTACAAAAGGTTCATTCCCAATGCTCAGGAAGATTTTTAAATCTATCTAACAACAACCTATAAAATGAGGAAAAAGGTTGCTTAAATAAGCTAGCCCACTGCCTGAAAGCCCAATGAGAAAGGTGCCATGAGGAAGCCATCAAAGACCCAGATCTTCTCAATCTAGCAACAACAGAAAGATCATTCAGCATTGTGCTAGCACGCACATCCCCAGAGAAACTTACACTACGCAGCAGTAGAAGAGAACACATGACAACAGAAGGGCACACACGGCAAAAGAACGGAAACTGAAGCATAGGCGTCGCACCCAAGATAACAAATGCACGAACGAGTGCCACGCATCAAACACATGGAGCCTGACAAAAGATAGGTGAGACAAATCAAAAGAAAACCTCGACAAGAAGCCACGTGTTCCAACGCTCAACAAAAGAAACTGCAGTGTGGGTCCAACTCGAGAAGACTCAAGCGAGCGCCACGCCTAAAGCAAATGGAGCTCGGTGAAATAAAAAACCATACGACCTAGCAAAAAGCTCTGAAAGGAAGCCACGTGTTCCAACGCTGAGAAGCTATGAGTGATACAGAAAAGGCGAAGCTGTGAACTGAAAAGAAAACCGTGAAGGCAACGTGATGCGTGAATAAACATTCATAGTGCTTTTTAATGAGATTTTTAGTTTTTGTGGAAGAAGAGAAATGAAGAGACATTTGAGGGAAAAAGGAGGCTACTTACTAAGTTTGATAGAAAATTCATTTTATTATCTATTATGATACATGTTTCTATTGTACTGGACATGCCTAAGGATTAGTTTATGATCCTGTTGAAGGAAGGAGTCACTCTTGTTTATAAAAAAAAAAAAAAAATTAGCCCATTTCTTCTCCCATGTAAGGAACAACTTGAATAAAGAGGATTTGAATCTATTGCATGAGTATATGGAGGAAAAGAATATTGTTGTCCCTGATCCTAAAAATAAGAAGAGAAAGGAACCTCCAAAGTGTGATCCTAAAGAGATTCCTAACAATGTGATAGAGGCCCCTTTGGTAAATTTTCACTATGATTAAGTAGAATGTAGCAATAATATTATAGGGGCTTGGGAGGAGTTTACCTCTCTTGACAATATGTGTTGATAGATATAATATGTTAAAAGCTTTGATACTCGGTTATATCTTTTGATTTTTAACATTGGTACTCACCATTATTTTTTGATATGTAACATCAGTGGTATAATTTGGGGCTACAACTCCTCATAATGTAATATATTTTGATAAACTATCTTGAATTAAAAAAACCACAGAATAGTTTATGTTGGATTGGTAT
Organism: Sequoiadendron giganteum; assembly: GCA_007115665.2. Classification (NCBI taxonomy): domain Eukaryota; kingdom Viridiplantae; phylum Streptophyta; class Pinopsida; order Cupressales; family Cupressaceae; genus Sequoiadendron; species Sequoiadendron giganteum. Next base: position 467,502,419 of record CM021109.1, read on the forward strand.
GATCAATTCACTTGTATTGTGAGATTTTTAGGTTTCAAGTTTGATGCTAAGTATTGGCATGCTATAAAATTGAACTAGAGTATGTGATACATCATTAATCAATGGTTCTCAACCTATTAAAATCTAATTTTAAGTAATATATATATAATAAATAGGGGAAGGTTGACTTTATTTGTTTGGATAGTATAGGGTGATGATAAATTAACCTCCATTAAAGTAGGATTATTCTCAGGTTACTCAATTAGGATGTTTACCAAAAAGGTTGGTCTAATGGCCCTAGATCTAGAAGTATATTTTTCCAAAATCTCATCCTAGTTAAAAAGAGAAGATACTAAATTTAGGGATTTCAATTATGATTTATTAAATCTAGCCATGTCAAGAGACATAGAAAGCTGATTTAATAGAAAAATGAGAATATATTTCTTATTCACATTGGGTTCTCCAATTATTTGTGCATCAAAATACGCATACATAGCTTCTTAGGGTCAGATCAAGGAAATCCAAAAATAGAATTCATGAAATACTCAAAACATGCCTCTAAGAGCCTCAAAGAAGAACCCTAAGAAGAAAAATTCAAAATTAGACCTTATCATGACCATGGAACTCACTTTTTGATGGGTGAGGTGGTTTTACAAAATGTTGTATCAATAGGGAAATAGTTTATAAGATTGATAGAAATTTATGAATTTACCCTAAAATTTGCAAAGCCATAAAATTTCAAAGTCACAATGTTGTAATATTGTCATACTATAAACTATAAAATTGTAAGAATACAAGAATATCAAGAGATGGAGAATTGCAAAGGATTTTTTGGGAGATGACCCCAATGTTGTTGAATTTTTTAACATTTCCTAAAGTGTTTAAATGAGTTAATGGTGAAGCCTATTTGAATGTTTCAATGTTTTTATGTCATTAACATGCCAAATGTTATAAAGTTTCTTAGTTATTAAATGCAAATGTCTAATTTTACAAGTAGTTGTTAAGTTTGAATTGTTGTTTGATAAGTTTGAATTATTTGGTCAGATTAAATTTGTAAGTGAAAATTCATAAAGGTAGTAGTAATATAATTTATTTTTCTCTACACCAATCACCATGTGAAGTATACTAATTATTAGCTAAAATCTATGATAAAAAATCTAAAAAGTAAGTAAACCTATTCTATTTAAATCAAAATTTTGGTCTAGGTTGGATTAAGGAAGGTAATTATATTCTTTTTAAAAGGAAATACAAGTTGAAATTTGATGTTGCTAATTTTATTGATGAACTTTTTCTAGATGTTGCTCTTGTAGAAGCTTGTTGACTTGTATTTGACATCCTTTATTTTTATGATAGGAAGTTGGTATTTTATAGGAGATGAATAAAATATTTTATTTTCCATGATTATCATTATGGAAATAAGTCTTCTAAGATCCTAAATCTTCATGGGAAGATGGGTGGAAAAATACTTTTCTTTCTAATTGAGAAAGTAATTTTGATAATTTAACTTTAGGTTCAAGCAATTTTTCATTGTATCAACTAGGCTCATGGGGAAATATTAACACTAATTTTTGGTTTTCATTTATATTGTGGAGAAATATGTGGCATCATGCATGTCATTAGTTAAGGGGTTCTTCTACCCTCATTTATCAAGTGCCTCTCTTTTGGGGACCAAAATCTCCCTAGTTGAGGGGGTGATCTTAAAATGGATATATATATATATATTCCTCTTGAAAAATTATACAAGTTCCAAATTTTGCATGTCATTTCAAGCATATATTAAAATTTTATGGGTTCTAAAAGATGGATGAAAAGAAGATAATACAAGAGAAGTGGGCACCCCACTTGTTGAACAATGGTTGTCATTGATGTCAAAGGTGTATATGGTTATCAAAGGAGGTATGGTCAGAGGTGACATTGTCTTTTCAAGAGTTGTACTAACATACCTTTCTATGTTTGTATTTGTATTTTCATATTATTTTGAGTTACATAAATATATATTGTTAGCTATATCGATAAAATAATTTGTGGATTGTTTGTAATTTCATGCATGCATCTATTCATTATGATAGAAGTAATCTAGAAGGCTGCTTCAAAATGTTTCGGTTCAATTTTTGAGGGCAGATATATTTCTTTGGTAATGCAATTATGGTCACCATTTCTTTCAGATGGTGAGTTTAGCTTTGCGGTTTGAGAGGAGAGTATTTCTACACATTTTCTATCATATTCTTGAGTTTTTACAGGATATGTTCAACATGCAAAAATACTAAAGTGACAGAAGGTTCTTTGTGTCTTCCTGTCAACCAGTTGGCATTCGTGACTTGTGTGATAATGGCTAGTAATGTGCATAATTCAAAGTTAGTGTGTGGTGAACTAAGATAGGACCTAGTTAAGGTTCATCTAGAAGCACACGACATTATATTCTTTTGGTGCCAACACATTTGAATTAGGGCCAACCTATTACATGTTTCATGTAAAATTTTAATTTAGGTCCACCTTATATCATCATGGTTATTTGTGGATCCCTAGCTGACATGGAAGAGTGTTAATGTAATGTCATATATATTCCTCAATTGCATAGATGCTCAATATGAATCATAATTGAAGTGAAGGCGATGAATATACAAGGAGAGTTGTAGATCTCAAAGTGTGCACCATTATCAAAATATTATGAGTATGGAAGAGTTTCTGTAGCTAGTTCAAAAGTGTATGAGATGTATTCAGCTACAATTGAAGGTTTGCAAGCTTTATCTATGTAATCTAGTAGGACTGTTCTACATTTTGTTGTATTGATTTGTGTATTGGGGATTGGTGTCTCCAATAGGTTGGTGCCTACTTCATATTGTAAAATTCACTTGTTATATTCTTGCTAAATGTGAGGTTGGATTTAGATAGTAGATCCAAGTAGCTATTCTCACCATGTTTTTTCCCATCTTGGGTTTTCACATATAATCGGGTATGCTATTGTGTGGATGTTTATTCTTGATTGATGCTTCAAGTTTCATGTTTTGGTATATGTGTTGAAGTTAAAGATATTTAAATAGATTTGATCTACTAATTCACCCCCCTCTCATTAGATTGTGTGCCTTTCACCACTATTTATTTTCCCATTTCATCTTGTATCTCTTTCTAAGAGGACATGAACATCCCAATTCATATTTTCCACCAAGAGGAGGAGAAGAATAACAAAATAAGATGAAAGCTTACACTATGTCTATTCTATTTCTAGAGAAGAAATGAAATGTCACATGTGTCTCTTAATTTCCTAAGGTTTTGAAACTACACACGCAATGTAGGAATAAACTAAGAAGCATAGATGGAGCTTGTATAATCTTATACATCTTATGTTTGGAGCTATTTGTAAGCATTGTTTTAATTTTTTTACTATATTGGTCAAGTGATTTTATTAAGATTTTGAAAACATACTTTGGAGATTTTTCAATTATTTTGGAGATCTCTTAGATGGCCTATGGGTGGTCATCTTTTATTTTTATCCATTTAAAGTACTTAAGTGAGAATTCCTTATAATTTCCTATATTTTTAACTCAAAATATGTATCTCCATTGTTCATTTCCTTTCTTGTTCTTAATTCTAATGTAATCTTGTTGAATTAATATTCAAATTTAATTGTCTACATAGTTCACTCTATCTAATTGGAACATTCATAAATCTCTCAATCTCAATTCTCAAGGCATTAGCCATGAATTCATATTTTTATATTTAATATCAAGCCAACTATAAATTAGAACACATTACAAATAAATAAAATAACACAAGAAAGGAATCCCCTCTTTCCCAGAATTAAGCCAAATGCAAGCTTGAACACCAAACATTAATTTTACCAGGTTGAGTCTTCTATTAGGAATATAAAAAAAAGATTCTCCATTATAGCTCTAGATAAAAAAATTGAAAAAATAAAACTTAAATAAATATTTTAATAATAGAGAAAAAAATATCTAAGAGAAATTACAATATAGATATATCCTAGGAAAACTCTTTGAGTGAAAAACCAACCTCAAACATAAATATCAATTTATTAACTTGGAACAAGTTTTACCATAGATTGAGAATGTTGAACAAGACAATTGAGAGGGGGTATGAATCAGTTGTAAAAATTTTAACCTTTAAAACTTTCACCAGAAGTTAGATCAATAACCATTCACAAATCCTTTACTCAGCTAATGTGATTAATCATTAAGTGCAAAAGAAAAAAGTAAAAGAAGTAAAACCATACACACAATAACACCAGATTTATGTAGAAAACCCAATGAGGGAAAAACTATCATGAGGATTATCTCACAATATAAAGAATTGCAAAACCAAATACAATGTCTCACTACCAAAAGGCTCACTTCCAAGACAAGACTTACTTGTCCAAAATAGGACTTACTGTCCAGTAAGGGCTTACTACCTGAAAGGCTCACTGCCACAAAATTACAAAAAAGATAGAAGTGGATTGTCAAAGAGAGAAAAATATCTCAATGCAATAGAGATTTCCAACATAATTCACTCACACGCTTGTAGACATGCTTGAATGATAGAGTACACCTTTAGCTCATTGCCTCCAAGAATTTGCCACTTAAATTTTGCACTAATCTCCTCAAACTCGCATCACACACACTATTTTACATCTATCTTTCATCTATATTTCCTTTCATCAACATCTCAACTTGTACTTATATCGTATTTAACATTGAAACCCATCCAAGGTTGTCCACACATCTTTTATATTTACAAATTCAAATTAGGTTGCCACCAAAACATTTTAAGGTGGAATTAGAATGAGGGAAACCCAATCACATACTTAATGAGGACCTAAATAAGACCCAACACACCTCACCGCACTTCATGAACTTCGTAAGTAGTGGTTAACACAAGGTCAACCAACACCAGTGTAAAACACATAAATCAATTAAGCTTACACAACCTTAACTCGATCCAATCTTCTCGGACAACAAATTTCACCTGAACACAACCTCATCAACTTACTCTCAGAACCACAAGTCTTGAAACCAAAATACGGAGAAATATGGAGAAACTACATTTCTCCCAGACCTCAGCTAGACACATCGAAATGCATAGTTCACAACTGGTGAAGATATCTCGCATTGTACAACAATCCAAAAGCCCAATTGGATATAACAACTACCAACAACCATGAAAAATATGTCTGAACCACAAAAGCATAGTAGCACATCGCAAAGCATATCCTAGAGCACACAAAGACAACATGCAAACTTTCTTTATTACAATTTTCTCAATATCCTCGACATATACAACTAATTACCAATTATCTTGACATCAATGACAATAACAACCAATTGACAACTAGTTAACTAGTTCACATCAATGAAAACACCTTCATACTTGCAAAAAACTCCCCCTTTGTCATTGATGGCAACACATGATGTGAAAAAAACCATCAAAGACAACACAATAGCTCTGAACCATCAATCTCCAGAATGCTTTCCCCCCCTTAATTTTTCACATGATACTTTCTCCCCCTTTGACATCAATGGAAAAGGAAAAAGATATTTTACATTGTTCTCCCCTTTAACATTAAGAAAATTACCAATATAGAATTCTCCCCCTTAGGAGTACACCCAAACAACTCCACAATGACAACACATGACACTACCCGATCCCACTAAGAGGTAGCCACCAAACATTAGTCCAGAAAGAAGATAGATCCATAAATACATCGGATTGATGCACCTCCATATGCATCTAGTTCAAGAAAGGACGGGCAATAACCCCTAACATCTCTCGGAGATGCTCAAAAGTATCTTTAGAAAGAGACTTAGTAAATATGTCAACAATCCTTTGTCAGTATATACTCAAGATTTACTTCATTCTCCATAACCTTCTCTCTCAAAAATTGATACCTTATTAATATATGCTTTGTCCTTGAATGCATCATTGGATTCTTTGAAATTTTAATTGCACTTGTATTATCATAGAAAATAGAGATGTGATCATCATACATTAATTTGATATCCTTTAATGTCTATCTCATCCACAAAACTTGTGTACAATAGGATGTTGCATTGAATGAGGAAATTGAATCTTGATTTTTATTTAACCATCACACCAATCTGCAACCAAGAAAGAATGCACCACCATGTGTACTTTTTCTGTCATCAACACAGCCTTCCCAATCTGCGTCTATATAAGAACTTAGTGTAAAATAAGTATCCCTAGGATACCATAAGCCATAATCTAGAGTGCCATTTAAATATTTAAATATCCTCTTAATAGCTGCAACATGTCTTTTTTTAGGGTCCTCTTGAAATCTAGCCACAAGAGAAATTGCATGCACGATATCCAATCTAGTAGCAGTTAAATATTGCATTCCTCTAATCATAGATATGTATTTGCTCTGATCAGCCTTAGGTGAATCATCATCTTTACTCAATTTGCAGCTAGTCACCATAGGAGTGCATACCGTTTTGGAACCATCCATCCCAAATTTCTTCAACATTTATTTTGCATACTTTGACCATGAAATAAAAATCCCTTTTTTTGTTTGATTGATTTATAGCCCAAGAAAGAAATTCATCTCACCAAACATTGACATCTCAAACTCTTTTTTCATTTCTTCAGCAAACATTTTGTACATTGTTTCATTTCCTCCAAATAAATATCATCAACATATACAACTACTATCGGGATTTTTTCATTTTCAGTTTTGAAATACAAATTACTATCCATAGTACCTTTTTTGAAACCCTACTGAATCAAGTATCTATCCAACCTTGCATTCCAAGCTCTAGGAGCTTGCTTCAATCTATATAAATCCTTCTTTAATCTGCAAACCATTTTTGGTTTTTTTGACAACTGAAATCCTTCTGATTGTTCCATATAAACTTCTTCTAGTTCACCATTCAGAAATGCAGACTTTACATCCATCTGATAGATTTTAAAATCCTTATGAGCAGCAAATGGCAAAAACATTTTGATAGCTTCCATTCTAGACACCAGAGAAAAATTCCCCTAAAAATATATACCTTCTACTTGTGAGTAACCCTTACAATCCTTGCTTTATTTCTGACCAATTCTCCATTCTCATTCAACTTGTTTCTGAATACCCATTTTGGTCCAATTATGTTTTTATCTTTCGGTTTAGGGACCAATTCCCAGGTTTGATTTTTCTCAATCTGCTTAAGTTCTTCTTTCATTTCTCTCATCCAATGCTCATCTTTACATGCTTCACTTACTATCTTAGGTTCTATAGTAGAATGTAAAATCAAATTTATTTCAATAGAAGCAACAACTTTTCTTCTAGTCAATATACCTTTCCTCTTGTCTCCAACGATTTGATCTTTAGAATGATTCTTTTTCACATATTTAGGTGTCTTTGAGGACACCATCAAAGATTTTTCTTCTTCATTTTGATTTTCTTTTTCTTCAACAAATTCTTCTACTTCTCTGCATTCAGGTTCATCTGATACATATCCATCAACTTCAATTGAATTCTTCAATGCTTCATCAACCTTGACATTTGTTCTTTCTATAATCTTTCTCAGCCTTTTATTGTAGCACCTATAGTCTTTTCTTCTAAGGGAGTATCCAAGGAGGATAACCTCATTCATCACATCTTGCATCAAAATTTCTTATATTTTCTTCATCTCTTCTGATATAACATCCGCTTCCAAACACCTTGAAATACTTTATAGCAGAAATCTTTCTATACCAAAACTCATAGGGAGTCTTAGTTTTGCTAGCTTTTTATTGAACTCGGTTAAACACATAAACAGTAGTATGAATTGCTTCTCTCTAGTAGACTTCTGGTAGACATACCTCAGTGATCATCTTCTAGCAACTTCTTGAATCATTCTATTCTTCCTTTCAATGACTCCATTTTGTTGAGGAGTTCTAGGAGTAGACAATTGCCTTTTTATTCCATGTGCTTCACAAAACATGTTAAACTCATTGGAGGTGAATTATCCACCTTTGTTAGACCTTAAGCATTTGATTTTAATGTCCATTTCATTTTCAACCATAGCTTTGAATGCTTTGAATTTGTCTAATGCATCTGATTTTTCTCTAAGAAAAGTAACCCATGTCATTCTAGAGTAATCATCAATCTTGAAAAAGAATAAAATACATGTCACCTTGTAGACTTCTCACTCTTGTAGGACCACAAAGATCTATGTGAATTAAATCCATTAGTCCAAAAGTAGATTGTTCCTTTGACCTAAAGCTTCTTCTAGCTTGCTTTCCAAATTGATAGTCCTTGCAAATAACATTAACAGGTTTTGTGATTCTTGGTAAATCTCTCATTTCTTGTCTAACACTTATTCTCACCATATTCTCAAAATTCATGTGACACATCCTCCGCTGCCATAACCAATTGTCATTAATTTGAGACATAAAGAAATGTCCATCAACACCCTTAAGTTGATAAATATTTCCTTCAGACTTCTTTCTAGCAACAATCACTATTCCATATCTTTTCCTTATTTCACATTTCTCATCCTTGAACATAACATTGTATCCAAGTTACTACACATTTTTCCAACACTCAAAATATTATGCCTTAAACCCTTAACATAGTAGACATCATCAGTATTATGCTTGCCATCGAAACTAACCAAACCTATCCCACAAATCTTAGCAGTTTATCATCTCCAAACTTAACTAAGCCTCCATCATATTTTTCAAGTTTAACAAACTTTTTTTTTTCATCGGTCATGTGATGTGAGAAATCGTTGTCAACAACCCAATAGTTCTTTTCCTGTTTAGCAAGAAGAGCAGAGATCACATTACTTTCAACTTTCTTGGAGCGCTTTCCTTCATAGATCTTTCAATGTTAGCAGGAGTAGCTTCATCTTTTATAGCCAAGAATAAGCATTCATTATCATCAAAATCTCCATAGTCAGACTCTTCATAAAAAATACCAGCATCTTCATTCACATAATGTGCTCTCTTGATCATATTTCCTTTGTTTTATTTGTCTTCTCTATGTTTATTCCTCTTAGCTCTTTTAGGACATCTCAAAGCATAATGACCTATTCCTCCACAACTAAAACATTTGAAAGGTAACTTACCTTGATACTTATCAGAGCCCTTTTTCCTTCTTCTTACAAAGTTAGCTTCCACTTCATCGAAGTTTTCTTCATTCGGGTCTTCAACTTTTGTAACCTTGAAAGAAATTTATGTCTTTGATCCATTTATCAAGATAGGATTTCTCATTTCAAATGAGGTTAGAGTACCCAACAACTAATCCTTAGTATAGGTCTTATAATCTACAAATTCCTCAATAGCAGATACATTTTCACTATATGCATCAAGGAGAGTACTAAGAATCTTCTTTATTATCCCGGATTCATCCACTATTGCACCAAGTCCTCACATTCCACCTACTAGCTCATGCACTCTTTGTACATAGGATTTAATGAACTCTCATCTTTAGTCATTCGTAGGATCCTGAATTGTGCCTCCAATTTTTGTAACTTTGCTTCTTTAACCTTTTCATATCCTTCATGGATCTTTTACAATGCATCCCAAACCTCTTTAGCAGTCTTCAAATTTACAACTTTAATTAATTCAAAATGTGAAAGACTATTTTTTCAAAATAAATTTTGCCTTACTTTTTGCTGCATGTGCCTTGATCTCATAAACAATACTTAGACCATTAGCCGAAGCCATGTATGGATTCTTATCATATTTCTTAACATCATATCCATAGTATTCCAAATTTCCCTCCATCTTTGCCTTACAAAAAGTGTAGTCGGTGCCATCAAACTTAAGACACTCAATAACTATCTTGTTCACCATCATGGACCTTCCTTAAGCATTTAAGCTCTTCTCCAAGGAACCAAGCTCTGTTACCAGTTTTTGAACAAGACAACTAAGAGGGGGGTGAATCAATTGTAGCAATTTTAACCTTTACAACTTTCACTAGAAATTAGATCAATAACCATTCACAAATCCTTTACTCAACTAATGTGATTAATCAATAAGTGCAGAAGTAGAAACTAAAATAAGTAAAACCATACACACAATAAAACCAAATTTATGTGGAAAACCCAATGAGGGAAAAGTCACGATGAGGATTAGCTCACAATATAAAGAATTCCAAAATCGAATACAAAGGCTCACTGTCGAAAGGATCACTACCAAGATAGGACTTACTTGTCCAAAACATGACTTACTATCTAGTAAGGGCTTACTGCCACAAAATTAAAAAGATAGAAGAGGATTGTCACAGAGAGAAAAATATCTCAATGCAACAGATATTTCCACCACAATTCACTCACACGCTTGCAGACATTCTTGAATGATAGAGTACACCTTCATCTCACTGCCTCTGAGAACTTGCCACTTGAATTTTGCACTGATATTCTCAAACTCGTATCACACACACTATTTCACATCTATCTTTTATCTATATTTCCTTTCATCAACATCTCAACTTGTACTTATACCATCTTCAACCTTGAAACCCATCCAAGGTCAGCCACACACATTTTGTATTTACAAATTCTAATTAGGTTGGCACTAAATATTTCTAGGGTGGAATTAGAATGAGGCCGACCCAAACACATACTTAATGAGGACCTAAATACGTCCCAACACACCTCAACATGCTTCATGAACTTTGTAAGTAGTGTTTAACACAAGGTTGGCCAACACCAACATAAAACACATAAATCAATTAAGCACATGCAACCTTAACTCGATCCATCTTCCCAGACAATAAATTTCACTTGAACACAACCTCATCATCTTACTCTCAAAACCGCAAGTCTTGAAACAAAAATACGTAGAAATATGGAGTAACTACATTTCTCCCAGACCTCAGCCAGGCACACCGAAACACACAGTTCACAACTAGTGAAGATATCCCACACTCTACAATGATCTTGGAAAAGTCCAAATTCTGGATATAGCAACTACCAACAACTATGAACAATATTTTTGAACCACACAAGCATATCAACACATCCCAGAGCATATCCTGAAGCACACACAAACAAACTACAAACTTTCTTTATTACAATTTTCTCAATATCCTCAATATATACAACCAATAAATAATTATCTTGACATCAATGACAATAGCAACTGGCTAACAACCAATTAACCAATTGACATCAATGACAACATCTTCATACTTACAATAGAGAAGACCTAAAAAATGATGTAGCCTTTGTTTCAACACTTAGAATGTATGTCAATAGCTAACCCCAAACTCAAACCTATAAATATTTCAATATAATCAAAAGTAATTACAACCACTATTCCTAGGCTTGTATATATAATATTTTTTCATCCAAGAAACCACTTTTAGTTTCACCAAAACTAGGGCTTGTTAGAGTAATCATACATTAGCTAATAATTAATTAATATTTAATTGATTATTAGTCTAATTAAATATTCCCATGCACTTAAGCTAAACTTAGGAGTGTTTTTTTTCTGTTAACTAGAGAGATTTTATTAGATCATTATGTCTCATCACACAAGATGATGAAACTTGTCATGATCTAATCCCTTTATCATTTAGGGGTGTTCCTATAAAGCACTCAACCCTCATTGAACTATCTCATGATCTCCTTAAAGATTCTTGAGATTCATTCTATAATTTTTTCTTGTTCATGATATAGAAGATTATTGTTTGCATCTCTCTTGCATGGAAGGTGTTTTTGTTCATTGTTTGATCCTACATCTTGTGTTTATTCAAAATTCTAACATGGTATCAGAGTGTGGATTTAGAGAACCCCTTCTCGATTTTTTAGTTTTCTTCTCAACTAGGCTTACAAGAGAAAATATGAAATCTTCATTATTTTTTTCTTTAAAAAAAAATAGTTGCCCCTGGGTCATATAGGCAACCAATGCCTAGCCCTTGAGGAGCTAATTTTTTTCTTTTGTGGCAACTAAGAAAAATTGGGAAATTTACGATAAATTTTCCCTTGATTATCGAAATTGGGAAAATGAGATATCATCAAAAATTTGGTTCCCCCCTTGAGATGAAATTAGGGAGTAGGTAAAATCCCTAAAAAATCCAAAGCATAAAAATAAAAGAATGAATGATGAGTACCAAAAAATAAGGCTTGAAGAGGTACCCATGTGCAATAAAAGTAATCTCTCACAACTAGAGGAAAAAGGAGAAAACCTCATCATGAAAACTCCTCTCCAAAAGAGAGAAAGGTGAATGAAGGACTGAAAATCCTACAAAACAATGTCCCAAAAAGAATAGGAACATGAAGAACATCGTTGAAGCACAAAGAGGTTGTCCAAATTATCGAATGATAACTGCTATAGTGCTAAATTGAAGAACCTCCTCTAAAACATATGATGATCAAGATCAAGAAGAAATGAATCTACATGAGTACTCCCAATGAAACTACTCAGATAAAATGGAAAATAAAGGCAAACATCTAGAACTCAAAGATAAAAATGACACAAATACCAATAGTCCGAAGAACATTGATCAAGTGAAAATAGAAGGTCGCCTCCAAAATTAGGAATACAAGAATGTCTATTTGGTAAATGATCCATCTCATCGAAATGCATGGGTAACTAGCCACTACATCCACTTAGTGAATAAGAACAAGAACTAGATACATAGATCACTTTGATACCATGTTAGAATAATGAATAAACATGAGGCACAAGATCAAACAATGAACAAAAACACATTCCATGCAATAGAGTTGAAAACAATGATTTGCTATATTCTGAACAAGAAAATGCTTATAGAGTGAACCTCAAAATGGCTTCAAAGAGATCTTGAGAATAATACAATGAGGGTGAGTGCTTTATATGATCAACTATAAATGATAAAGGGATTAGATCATGAAAAGTTTTAACATGCTATGTGATGAAATAGAATGATCTAATAAAATATCACTTCAATAACTAACATAAAAAATCACTCCTAGGTTTAGCTTAAGTGCATGCGAATAAATTATCCTAATAATCAATTAAAAATTAATTAATTAATATCTAATTCATGATTACTCTAACAAGGCTTTCAAATGGGGCATCTAACTCATTTTCAAGTTAACAAATAAAACCTTAACACCACCTTTCATGCATGCAAGTGTAACGCCTATTGTTTGACTTGTCAAATTAGTTACTCCAGTTGGAAGATGCAACTCCTCTTCCAAGATGGCATTACACACTACATGAAATAGATTGTCCAAGATGCCTTTTCAAGTACACTTTGTAAACCTCATATCTAGAGCTCTCTTACACCCATCATAACACATTTACCAATTGTTGGAGTATGTCTTACATGGAATCTTTAGATTCTCTACATGTGTGGCACCCCATCTAATGAGGCTTAAAAATTAAAATATATTATATATTAAATATTTATATTTATTCTTAGGACTTTTCAATTTGGTACAACACCTAATCCTAATAGGCCACATTAATTCTAACTTAATTATTTTCTTATGTGTAATGATTTCATCTATACTAACTTTTTAACATGGTGTCATAAACACATCTATCATGGGGCCCATGCTATTTCCAAATCCATGATTTTCTTATGGGTGTCAATTCTATCTACACTTGCTTTACAAGGAAATCATGCACATAGATTGTGAGGACAATGATAGTTTCAACTCCATAATTACCTTATGTGTCACCATCTATTTGTGATCACTTGCCATATGTATACTTTATGGAAGTCACATTTGTTCCAAATTTATAGTACCCTATACACTATGGCATACATCACATTAGCTATCACATCCTACTATAATTTTGCTTCACACATGTAACATTTAATGATTGATAATTATCAATTTTATGTACCAATATTTTTTTATAATTACAACTAATTAATTTGAGTGTCGGTGCTAGGATATGGTGCTCTATTTTTTGGCACACAAATACATTGATGTATTATCTGAAGATCCAACCTTATATCCTTTTCATACTTCTATATTTATTTACTATATAATTTAATATTATATATTTGACACATCTAGATTCATACACACAACAAAGTGGTAGAGAATGTAACACAAAAAAGTGCATACATTACACTTTTATATAGGTCTAGTTTTGACCACTTTGAATGTGCATACCATAAATATATTATTGTAATCCATAATTGGACATATTTAGCACACTAACTAATTCCTAGCCTAAACCAAATATCCAACCACAAGTACCACTATAAATCCCTCTAGTCGTAACCAATCCTAATCCACATTTTCTTTTGACCAAGGACTATTATGCATAACACAACCTAGTTCACCACACCCAAAATTCAATTTTCCTACTCTAGGGCTGATCTTTATGGAAATTAGTTATTATCTTATTGACCCATATGCCAAAATAAATTGTGTAGCCAAAGTTTTACATGTATAGGCATTCTTAGGTTATGAGTGAGAAAAAGGTTGTAACAAGAATCATTCCAAAGGAATATTCAACTATATATAATCTAAAGTCTTCATATCTACGTCATACACGAATTCATTAGGAGTCTTCATTTTCATTGCATGTACAACATGTATGTGACCTTGTGCATGGCCACATCAAATCTAGGTCTTCTCTTCTTTCCTTGAAAGCAATCTGCACTATGTTTTCATCGCAAATCATTTTCAGCAACAATTCATAAGATAAAGGCACAACAAGTTCCACATTTCACATCAATGCAAGACTAGGTTGTATTATTGATATTTATCACCTATAATAGCACAATAGCAAAAGAACATCAAAATTCATGTCATGATCTCTTTAGAAACAATTAAACCTCTTAATCTCTTTTCAACTATTTAGTTCTCATTTCATTAAATTAAATATAGTAATAATTATTTTTCAGTTATTGTAATTAATCTAAATTATATTTAAAAACAAGTAACACCCTCATTTCAAGTTAGACCTTTTTATGCCCATATAAATCCTATAAGACAATTTATGCTTTAAAATTTTACTATAAAAAATATCAATCATTTTATATATGCATACAAACAATGTAAAAGGTATTTTTAACGATAGTTTTACAACAAAAAGAATTGATATGAAGAGAATCCGAAGCCTAATATCTTAAGAATTAGGTGAACTTCCTGATAATCCCCACCTGCTGGTTAATCGGACAACCAAATAAATTGAATCTATCATATCAATAAGACTATATAACCCTTTAAAGATTCGTACCCAAATTACATACTGACAAACACTCAACACTAACAATAACACAAGTTATTTACCTTTATTATCCAAATATTTTTCTACACTCTGAGGCAGATATTAAGTCAATAAAACGTGGAGGACACCATTGAGAGCACATAGTCGGTGACATGACGCTCATTTCATCTATAGAAAAAGTGAAACATATCTTATTACAGCGAATAAAATCCTTTGTAGATTCCCCATTCAAATATATGATCATTTCAGTAATGATGACAATTTTGAGAGACAAGGATTGATTGCTATAGAAGTCCAATTGCAATTTTCTTCGAAAAGCATTTTGATTGAACAGTCGCAATTGATTTTAAATAATTGATACCTTAATAATGGTAGTGGCTGAAGAAAGCTACGTTAAGGAAAGGATCTTCACAAGCTAAGGTCAACTCAGTCAAATTGAAGCTCTAATTTCAGCCCAGCATTCATTGCTTTTCTCACTCATGGATTGATTGAGATCGTATCAGATTGTCAAATTTCAGCCGATCTTTTAGTGGTTAAGAAAGCAGACTCCTCCTGCCCACACAAATTCTGTTTTATCTTACGTACTAAGTTTGTCTGATTTAGCAGTAGTATAGGATAGGATACTAATGATAATAACTTGGAAATTCTGTTTGTATTACTTTTTAAGTTGTCTGATTTTGGAGTAGTATAGGATCGTATAGTAGTGATAATAATTTATAGAAAATCTGTTTATATTACATACTAGGTTTTGTCTGATTGTACGGTGGTATAGGATAAGATATTAGCGATTATAATTTAGAAAACTGATTATATATTGAAATTATGAAATCACTAAAATATGATATATTGAGAAAAAATAAATCAGACGGATCAAACCATTTCATTATAAAGGAGTTAAGGAAATTGTGAGATTGAGTGGTAGTCAGAGACATCTTATTTGTGATCTTCCAAGTGTGATTAACATCAGATACTCATTTGATCAAACCATTTCATTATAAAGGAGTGAAGGAAACTGTAAGATTGAGCAGTAGACAGAGGCGCCCAATCTGCGACCTTCCAACTAAATCATTATGAAGGGGTTAATGAAACTACAAAGATTGAGTAGTAGACAGAGATGTCCAATCTGTGACCTTTCAAGTGTGATTAACATCAGATATCCATTTGATCAAACCAAATCATTATGAAGGAGTGAAAGAAACTGTAAGATTGAACAGTAGACAGAGATGCCCAATCTGCGACCTTCCAAGTATGATTAACATCAGATACACATTTGATTGAACTAAGTCATTATGAAGGAGTTAATGAAACTGCAGAGATTGAGCAGTAGAAAGAGATGTCCAATCTGTGACCTTCCCAGTATGATTTTATCAAACCAAATCATTATGAAGGAGTGAAGGAAAGTGTGAAGATTGAGCAGTAGATAGAGATGCTCAATCTGTGACATTCCAAGTATAATTAACATCAGATACCCATTTGATCAAACAGTTGACAACTTCTCTAAAAACACAAACAAAAGACACTCAAAATTTCATAAAAGACAAAAAAAAAATCTGCTCAAAATAAAAACCAACCTCCAAAAAAGACTCCTAAAATTTTGTTTTTATTACATACTACTTTTTAATAAATTTTGCAGTAACATAGGATAGTATACTACTAATACTGAGTTACGTAGGGAGAATGCAACAATTTTTTATGTAGAACAGTCTACATACCGTCTGTTGTAGACATAAGTATATACCCAATTTGAATTAAGGACTAAAATCCAAAGGAAAAAAAAGGCGTACTTGGAATTGGGCACAAGAAGCATGAGCTCTTTTGTGATAATACAGGCTTGAGGGCCCATCCATACAAGATTGAAAATGAAATATGTACTGTGTTAGCTGAATGAAAGGAAACGACGGTAAAGATTACATTAAATTCAAGATTCGGATGAGTATGAACTGGTTATCACATCATTACCCCTCCTTTTGACAGCTTTGTTAGGTAGTGCAACCAAGGATAGCCAAACATGCTGATATAGCTGGTAGGTTTAGAGCAAAAAAATTATGGAAAAGATGCGCTAACTTTTGAAAGGACAAGGAATGTTCAGGCTTTTATGGTTTGGCCAATTCTTCTTAAAGGTTGAGGATGACTTACCAGTTATCTAGAAAAGGTTTGATTATTTTTTTATGACAATGATAGCCATGGGAGTTTACAAGATGGTAAGGTGAATGTATCTGAAGGCCCCTCCAATCTATCATGAATTGTGAAAGGAATTTTGTAGAGGGAAAAAGATATGACAATGTATCAAATACAATTCAAGTGAAAACAAGTTTTTTATTTTTTTTGGAAAGCTAAAGGTTAAAGATGATGATTGAAAGGTCCTTTTAAACTATCAAACATATAATTTTTTTAACTTTAAAATAAGGTGATTATTTATTACTTTTATGTGTAAATAAAGTGATAGGTAAATAATAAGTGGCTTTTAAAAAAGTTGTAGATTTCAAATCTAAATCTTAGATATTTTGTCTGCGGAAAATATGAAATCATTTCATTATCAAGTAGATTGAGAATTTTACCTAGAGATAATTATAAAAGATAACAATAGTCATTCTTTCAAGAATGGCATTGTGTAGATAAGTGTTAGGTAGGAGAAATCTTGTAGAAAATGAATGTGGAAATGGTGAAATTATTGTTCATTCTAATATGAACTTTGGATAAGTATTAGATACAAGAAATCTTGTAGAAATGAATGGGAGAAATGGTGAAATTATTGTTCATTCTAATATGAGATTTTAAAGAATGGATATATTGTGTAAGGTAATAATCACATCTCACATAAATATCTTAAGTAAATTAAATAAATTATAATGAATAAAAAATTTGATTGAGAATAAATTTTTTGAACTAATTATTCTATTAAAATATTTTATGAGGAATTAAATAAATAGGAATAATAATAGTTATCTCTAAACATAATGAATATTACTTGTGATGCATGTTTTTTATTGACTTGTCAATGTATTAGTGTTATAATAATAATGGCTATGTATAAATGAATTCATTGGCTAATACTTGAAATTATTTTCATGCATGCAAAACTAATCTTTGCATTTTGTATAAGTGAATTCCATGGCTAATGCTTCAATTCACTTCCAACATGCAAAACTAATATTTGCACTTGTATGTTTGAACCTATCCCATGAAGCTATTGTATGCAAAAATGATCTTCACAATATTTGACACAAAGAATCTAAATGCCTTGATGTATTACCTATATCAACAAATCATAATGGTGAACATTGATAGATATTTTTTAGGAGCTTTCTATGATAGAATTATTTTCCTTTGATCAAAATCATGTTACAATTTAACAATTTTGAGAAAATGATCAAAGATAGCAAGAAAACATGTTATGATTCGTAAATGCTAATGTAAGTTGATCATGCAATCTTGGTGCTTTGTGATGCCCTAGTGAATGCTAGTGTGAAGTGAAATGGGAGATTGGAAGTGAATCGGGATTTGCACTTAAATACAATACCATAGATTTGCACTTAAATACAATACCATAGCACACAAATTAACATGTTTTACACTCAAGTCAACTCATAATATCTTTTAGGAGGGAATCAATGAGGACCCAAATTTAAATTTAAAATTTAAAAGTTAAGGGGTCATTTTTTCCCTCCATATTTAACTTGGGATAAGAAATGGATGAATTGATAATCAAGATTGATTCATGGGACTTTGTGTAGATGGAATTGAGTTACTTTTAGGTTATCTACAAAAATCTATGTTGAAATATGTCACTTGTACACTATTCATTACATAAAGGATAACCATGCCAAAGTGAGTCCACAATAAATGAGAGAAATTATGGGGTGTGTAATTTTCACCATTAGAAA
Source organism: Sequoiadendron giganteum (assembly GCA_007115665.2). Classification (NCBI taxonomy): domain Eukaryota; kingdom Viridiplantae; phylum Streptophyta; class Pinopsida; order Cupressales; family Cupressaceae; genus Sequoiadendron; species Sequoiadendron giganteum. The sequence continues at coordinate 467,521,390 of CM021109.1, forward strand.
TTAGAATACATCAAGGTGATACATCATGTCTATATGTTATACAATATGGGTTTCTAAGAAAGAGAATCCATATATACAACATGTTGCAAAGGCAGTTGTCGTTGCACCAAAAGGTCAACCTGCTAATGCCTGATACAACTGTTGGATTTATATAAGATCCAAGATCCATAGGAGGCGGTTAAACCATGTCACGAAGCCTGAGCATTGCATTGGCCACACCGAGGAGACCAAGGGGGACACCTTGCAACAATCCCCCCAACACAACCGAGGGGTTAGAACCTGTGACCTCAACTTTGATACCAATTGTTGCAAAGGCATTTGTCGTTGCACCAAAAGATTGACCTATTAATGCCCGATACAACTGTTGGATTTATACAAGATCCAAGATCCATAAGAAGTGGTTAAACCATGTCACAAAGCCCAAGTGTTGCGCTGGCCCATGCCGAGGAGACTAAGGGCGACACCCTGCAACACAAGACAATAAGAAAATTAAAAAAATATTCAATCCAAAGTTGGATATTAAAAAATATATATGTTGGTATTGAATTTCTAGATGATATTTCTTGGGTATAGTACAAGATATAGATTTTTGAGGCTATAAGTGTCATTTAAAGGGATAAGGAAGTTTTATTTGAGTATTATATTACTATAGTGGTGAAAATCGTGCATATCTTATAGTTTTTGCCTTTGTTTCGGGATCACTTTGATTTTTTTGTACCTAAAGTAATGACTAGTGTACTTGAGTGACATATTTCAGCATAAAAATTAGAAAATAACCTAAACCTAGAACTTGAAGTATACATATATACTTAGACAAAAATAATAGAAAAGATGAGCTAACTTTTGCAAGCACAAAGAATGTTTATATTTTTATGATTTTTCCAAAGAAATTATTTTCTTCTACAACATGAAGTACTAATTATCATTTACATGTATAGAAAATTGTTACTATTTTTAATGATAATAGGAGTTTAGAAGATGGTAACATAAATGTCTATCAAGGCCCCTCCAATATATTTTCTTGATAGATGTAAGTAATTTTTAGAGATGAGTAAAAATGACAATATCTCATATTATATTCATGCATTAACAAAAAATTTAAGGAAAAGCTAAAAGTTAAAGATGATTGAAAGACCTTTTCAAACTATCAAACAGATTGATATTTAAAGTAAATTTTAATTTTAAAATAAGGTTATTGTTTATTAATTTTACATGTAAATGAAATGATAGATAAATTCAAAAATTATTTCTAAATAGTAGTATTAATATTGAAACCAAACCTTATTTTACTATTTGATTATTAAGTAGATTAAGGAATGTAGCCAAAAATTATAAAAGATAACATTAGTCATTTTTTTCAAGAATGGTATTGTGGATCAAGTGTTTAGGGAGGAGAAACCTTGTAGAGGATGAATAGGGAAAAAACAAAAGTATTGTTTAATAGTTAATATGAAATTTTAAAGAAGGCTAACATTGTGTAAGGAAATAAACCACAACTTAGATAAATATCTTAAGTAAATTAACTAAATTATTATGAGTAAACAATCTATCTTATAAAAAACCTTGAACTAACTATGCTATTGTAATAATGTTTAGAAACTAAATAATTAAAAATAATACATAACTAGATAAACTTGATGAATATTTCTTTTGATAAGATATTTTCTATTAATTTTTTTATGTATAAATGCTCTAACAATGATAAAACAAATGATTATCTATATGTGAATTTTTTAGCTGATTATTTAATTTATTTTCATGCATGCAAAAATGATCTTTACACTTGCATGTTTGAACCTATCCCACAAATCTAAACCCTAATGTAGAAATGATCTTCAAAGTATTTAACATGGAGAACCTTAATGCCTTGATATATGCACCTATATATACAAAGGGGTCGTGTTGATAGATATTTTTTAAAAGCTTGTTATGATAGGCATATTCTTCTTTGATCAAAATCATATGATCAATTTAATAGTTTCGTGAAAATTATTGCACATAACAAGAAAATAAACAATTCATGACTTATAAGATACTAATGTAAGTTGATGATGTGATTTTGATGAGCTATGATGCTCTAGTGAATAATAGTGTGAAGAGTAATGCGAGCTTGTGGATGTTAAAGTGATCTGGGTTTGATCCTTAAATAAAATACACTAGCACACAAATTAAGTAGTTTTACACTCATGTAAACTCATAATGTCTACTAGGAGGGACTTGGTGAGGGCCCAATTTTTAAATTCAAATATTTAAAGTTAAGGGAGTCATTTTTGCACCTATTAATTTGAACTAGGGTATGAAATACATGAATTTATATTAGTCCTTAGAGATCTATGTAGATAAAATCAAGATAGGTTTAAGTTATTTGTAAAATTTTATGTTAAAATGTGATACTTTTATGTTGAAAGTTGACACTTTTACACCATTTATTACATAAAGAATAACCCTATCAAGGTGAATCTAAAGAAAATGGGAAATTATGGGATGTGTAATTCTCACTATTACACATTGGAATAAATTGAGATGATACATCATGTCCATATATTAAACAATATGGGTCTTGAAGACAGAGAGCATATACTCAAAATAATAATAAAATCAAAAATTGTTGTTTAATCCAAGTTGGATATTAAAAAATAATATATATTGATAAATTTCTAGTTGATAATTCTTAGGTAGATTACATGATATGGGTTTTTGGGGCTATAAGTGTCATTTAGAGGGATAAGAAATTTATTTTAAATACTAGTATAGTGATGAAAATGCATACCTTACAATTTTAAACTTTATTCTAGGATCACTTTGATTGTGTTGTCCCTAATGTAATGACTGGTGTACAAGTGGTATATTTCAGCATAAAAGTTAAAAAATAACTTGAATCTAATGTAATTTTTTCTTCACACCTACCTAAGGACTAGTCTTGGTCTTCATGTTACTCATTTCTTTACCTAGGTCAGATTTTCTAGCACAAAAATGACAAAAAAAATTAAATTTAGATTTATGTTTGGTCCTAGCTCAACTCATTCCTAACTTTGTCATTATTTACCAATTCAAGTGTGAAATGTGTTAAATTATGTGCTAGGGTGTTACATGAAAGGATAAGCACTAATATTATTTATCAATTGTGGATTGCTAAAATCTGCAAGAGAGGCTTAAACAATTTCATGTTGTTAGCACGAAAGTCGGTTTAAACCAGCAAACTTAGACATCCCTATGAAATATTTAACCATGTTAAACAATGCAACTAATGAAGACAAATACAAGCTAAATAAAAGCATATGCAAACATGATTAACCCTTTATCTCATAGTGGATTGGTGCCACCTTGTTGTGTAGTAAGCAACCCTTTCCCAATCCTTGAACAAGCTGAATGATGTTATGGGCAAGATTAATTCTCAAATGAAGAGATTAACCTTGCTTGAAATCTATGAAGTGAAGGTGAATTTGAGCATAGTAAGTCTACTCAAAGTTGTGTGTTGTTGAATGAGGAGAGGAGTCTCCAATTTATAGATTTCCAAAATGGAAGAGAGAATGAAATAGAGCAATGTGGGATCATTCAACATCCAATGGCCAAGTGCCACTTGTCAAGATGTGAATGGTTGAGGAATGAGCACATTTTGGTCAATGTGCATGATAAATGCCATTAGGTGGAATTTTAAATTTGAAAAATTACATGTGAGAGGGAAAAAGGAATGAAATAAATGCCACTTGGCTCAATGCACAAGGACATGTAAGAGGAGTGAATGCCTTGTTGGATGTACAAGTCTACTTGGACTTTTTGAATTCAAACAAGGGAATATTCCCTTTTGATGCTATGTGAGGGAAAATGGAGAATTAAATAAATCAAAGTATTTGATTTATTGTGCAACTTGCATTCTCTAGAGGATTTTAATGAGAGAGATTAACTTAATCAGAGTTTTGATCAATTTAATGAAAGATTAGATGATTTGACAATTTTGACTTAAATAGATGAATTAATTTAAATCAGAATTGAGAAGAAATGATTAACTAAATAAATGGTTTTGATCTATTTAACCAAGGAGGAATATGTTAGATTAAATCAAATAAGGTTTAATTTATTTAATTTAATAAGAGGACTTTAGAGAATTTAATCAAATAAAATGATTTATTTAATTAAACATAAATGTAAGATTAACTAAATTAAATTGATTAATTTAATCACTGGAGGAGAAAGACTTAATTAAATGAATTATGACTCATTAAATTAAGAGGTAGAATATGATGAAAAGTTGAGAGTATGATTCAGGAAGGAATGTTGTTAATAATCAAGATCAAGTGTGTCAAACTAAAATTGTACATTTTCCATGTTTATATTTTTCCCCTCTTTGAAGCAATGTACTTGTTGCATTGATTCAAAGAATAAACTGATGTGATCAAAGTTCAAAATTTCTCAATTTTTTTTTAATGCCCCACTGGTGCCCCAGCAGAAGGATTATGTTGGCATACTGCCCCCTCGAGAGATCAAATGAAAATTGATGGTTTTCTGATCGAGATCGCGATATAGATGTGAGAGGAGTGACTCTGTTGATCAAAGGATGAAAGATAATTCTTTGATGTAGATAGAACTGACGATGTATAGACAGTCATCAACTATGGTTAGTCTCATGTATACCTTGATTCAACACACCAATTTTAGATAGAAATGTTAGTAAAGATAGAAGAATAAGAAGAATAAGATGGATGGAAGGAGGATCCACACAAGTTCACATTATTACCGATGATGATGATGTATTGCTTACCAGGAGTTGGGATTTTCAAAGGGCTAATTACTTTATGTTTGATAACACACATAGGTATGATGCATCAAGGTATAAAGGACCAGGATGGTGTTGTACCTAGTGTGATGGACTTTGAATTGTCAATCAGGTAGGAGTATTCTTGTTCACACTTAGCGTACATACTTCATTTAGGATGTAGTTCAGGCATTCTAAACATCTCGGGCCAAAACATAGAAAAGAAAGTGTTCCTATGTGGTCAACAAGATATCTAAAATACCCTCCCTAAAAAACAAACAAAGCATGCATGACTAAGTTATTTTACAAGAGTGTCCCACAAGCACAACAGATAAAAAAGATAATAATCATTGCCCCATTCCTTTCTCTCTAAACCTGTTTTGTTTAGGCATCATCAAGAGGTCCTTGGAATGAGCGCAAAATAAGATAAGTCAAAAGACCAAGATAAAGTAAACAAACAAGCCAATGTTCTTCATACTGCTAGCCAAGACTAACTACTGAGGGGTACCTAATGCTTATGTCCATCATAGGAAAGCTTCATCCTAGGACATGTTGTGATCAGGTTTTGGTGGACTAATTGGGTGATAAGCTATTGATACTTTGAGTTGACCAATTTACTTGCTTACTGACATAGACTTTTGGGATTTTGCTGAAAACCAAGCTTAAGCTTGATTGATCAGATCAATGGATTGATAGTCTGACTAAGTGTGTTAAGTCAAACAAAAGTGATAATGTGTTTGTAAACTCTAGGAAGTTGTGTTATCCTAGAGTAGACTCGTACACGAGGGGGGTAGTTTGACTAAGTGTGTTAAGTCAAACAAGTTGATGATGGATTGGATAATTTGACTAAGTGTGTTAAGTCAAATAAGATGATAATGCACTTGTAAATTCCAGGAAGTTGTGTTATCCTAGAGTAAACTCGTGCACAAGATGATAGTTAAACTAAGTGTGTTAAGTCAAACAAGGTGATAATTGATTGGATTTGATTGATCAAGATTGATGAAGCTTGATATGAAACAAAATAGCTTTGATGATTTTGATGTGACACTGATGTGCACATTAGATGTGACTGATATGAGTTGTTTGGATTGATGTTTGATAAAAGATAAAGCTTGATGAGGAACATCATCCTATCAAAATATGCCATGGGCTAGTGATTTGGATTCGTGCTCACAAATTCTTGGCCAAGTTGATGTCATGTTTGCCAATGTTCGGATCGTCACATAAGTTGGAGGATATATATCAAGATTTACTCCCGAAGCAAGATGTAAATATCTGCCCCCAGTGTCTAGCAATGTTTGAACGACCATGGGTAGATTCTTAGACGAATGGATATGGATTATCTTGCGATAAGGTAAGGGTGTTCAAACAGAGGAATGCTCATTCAAATAATGCTTTGAGGCTCAGATAATGTTGGATAGGATGGGATCAATGAAAATGACCCATGTCAAGATGTTTACCATAAACAAGTGTAAAGTTTCTACCAAACCTTCATCAAGATCAAGATAAGGTAGATAGATGGTAATGGGTTGGATAAACGGTTCATGGATGAACGAATGATATGGATGGAGTGCTAGCTTTATTATGGATGTGATAAGATGCTTTCTCCTGAACTAGTGCACGTAGATGCTCAATTCTACACATGATGCCTGTTTGCCAGGTTTTCATCACGGTACCTATCCAAAGCACCACTGAAGTGGTTTTCACTAGAGGACGATTTTTTTTCTTTACTGTTTTCAATCATTTTTTCTGATTTTTTTTGGATTTTTATATATATATATTTTTTATATTTTTTGAGAGATTTTAAGCTGATGTTGAACCACTTGGTGGTGCTAACATTGATGCTTCTGTCATAGTTTTCCATCGATATCCTGCTTGAAGAAGTTTCTTTTCCAAGATACGTGCACTTGAAAGCAACTTTTGAGATTCTTGATCTGCTTTGCTGATACCGAAGTTAACTTTGTCTTTGTGTGCACATCATGATAGAGTGCCTTCTGAATCCTTATGATGAAGGGTCGCTGCCAATACATGGTCAATGTGAGAATTGGATATCATGCATGGAAGCATGGATGGAGTGTGTTTAGGAATAGCAGATGGATTGGTCGACAGTTTGGAACCTTTGACTCTCCAAACCTGGGAAGATGAGCAATGATGGGTGGATATGGAAGTGTGCATGGAATTAGGACCAACTGCTTGATACACTTTGTATGTCTCTTGAGAAGCCTGATTTTTCCTTTGTGGACATCTTTGATGGATACTTTTTTATTTTTTATTTTTCCCCATAGTTTCTTTGATTGATGGAGTTTGATAGGGATAATCTTTCTTTGTATTTTTTGGTATCCATATGTATTTGATTTGTCCAATATGCTTCTTAGCGTTTTTTTATTTGATGATGTTCTTCATGCTTTGATTTGAATCTTTCTTTTGTTGTTGGTCCCAATTCATGGATGGGGTGATGGGTGGATGAAGATTCATGATGTGGGGGGTTGTAGTACTGACATTGGTTTCATCATAAGGATTCTTCGTGCCCCCTATGTTGACATTTGCTTGAGACAAAGTTGCCCCTAGTATGGTGATAGTAGCACCTTTGTTCTTTGATTCTCCTTGTTTTGAGATGCCTTGTTCAGAATGTATTCTCTGACAAATGACCAATGTAGAGGACATCATTTCAATTTTTTGCTCTGCTAACTCTGGAATATCCTATTTTGTCTAACCTATTTCCTTGAGTGGATAATGTTGGATATCTTCATACATGATGTCCTCAATCTGAATTTGGGATACATTTGATCCTGATTTTGACAGTTCATTTTGACTGTAGGAATCAATAACCTGCTCTTTTTGTGTAATAATGTCAAGAGTAAAGGAATCATGTTCTAAATGAAGATCATCTACGTGTCCATGCAAAGAAAGCATCTCATGGGTAGATGGAGGAGTATCTTGTATAGATAGGAGAGTGCCCATTACCTCATTGTAGTATCTTGAATATAAAAATTCTTGATCTTGGTTAATGTCAAAATTGATTTCAACATGCTTTGGATCAAGTTCTTGACATGGGTCAATTTCAAAGGATGGATTGCTTTCAAAGGGTTTTTGGACATCATCATAAGGCATGGGAAGTGGCTCAATATCCTCTTGATCTTTGAGTGGACTTGGATCAAATGGTGAGTTGAGGATTCTTTTACTGTTCACAACCATGAGGTCGAAGGATGTCAATATGTCATTGGAAGGGCCATTGCTAGACCTTGATGGAAGATGTTGATCATGCTTTGGAGTAAATTCTTCAGATATGTCCTCTAAATCATTAGGTGATGTAGAGACATTTTCAATATTATCATTGGTCGAGGGATCTTGGTTTATGTCAATAGGATCAAATAACATCAACACTCCTTGAAATAGATCTTTTTAGCAGGGGTCTTGATCATGACTAAATAATGGCTCTTGATGTATGCTGATTTGATCATTAGATGAGGTGGAAACATCTTCAAGGTGTTCATCGATGGATAGATATTGATCATTATTTTCAACAATTGTGGTGGGAATCTGTTGCAAACTCTGTTGTGGGAGTAAGGCCTACATTTGCTAGTGAGCCAACAATGCTTGTTGTTAGTCATGTTGTTGTGCCAACAATGCTTTTTTTTTGGCTTTTTGTTGAGCTGCTTGTTGATGGATTGCTTGCAATAGTGCCCAGAATTGTGCTTGCTCCTGTTGAGCTTGTGCTTTTTGGGCTACTTGAGCCGCTTGTGCTTGTTGAGCAGCTAGCTGTGCAACTTGTTTTTTCTGGAGCGTGTTTTGGCGGACAACTTGCAACATGATAGAGAATGAATTTGTCCTATTGTGTTTTTGTGGTGGTGGTGGTGGGTTTGGGATGGTGTTGATTTCTGGAATTGCTTGGATGGTTGCCACCTGTTGTTGCGATATCGATGGAAAAATGGGATGATTTGGTATGATGTTTTTATTTAGCATGATAGATTGAAATTGAACACTGTTGTGGTTGGGAATCATATTGCCTTGATTCAGGTAACTTTGATTTTGCATGGTGTTACCTTGAATTGCAACAATATTTGAAGCCGTTAACATATTGCTTGGGTTTTGAACAACACTGGTTTGATTTGCAAGCATATCTATCCCAAATTTTACCAAATGTGATTTGAAATGGTCATTTTTGACAAACTTGTATTTGGCATGTATGGATTTGGTGGGATAATGTTGTTTGGAAAACTCATGCATTGAGCGTTTGGTTGATAGATTTGTAGGTTTGGACTTTGATTTAAATCTATCATAGGGAAAGATGGTTCACAACTCAAATTGGGCATGCTCATATTTGTTGTACCATTGATGTTTGGAGGAGAAAATGATCCCATGTATGGATTATACAAATGCAAGTTTTGAAAATCAATTGGCATTGCGAGACTTGGATAGTTTAATTGACTTGAATTGTTCATGATGTATGAATCGAGTTTAAATTGCATGTTCCTCTTGTGTTTTGACTTTGTTGACCTCTGAAGGGTTTAGGACCAATTGATGAGATGAAGGATGAAAGGGGTGAATGATATGGGTGTTTGAACTTTGAGGAAATTTGGATCAATGCTAGACTTTGAGACTTGGTTTGATTTGATTTTGAGGATAGTTTGACTAGGTGTGTTAAGCCAAACAAAATGATGGTAAACTTGTAAACCCTAGGAAGTTGTGTTATCCTAGGGAAAACTCGCATAAGAGAATGAATTGGATAAGTGTGTTAAGCCAATCAAAGTGATTATGAACTAGTAGACCTCAGGAAGTTGCGTTATCCTAGAGGAAAATTTGTTCAAGAGGATTGTTTGACTAGGTGCATTAAGTCAAATAAGGTGATGTTGATTTTCCAAAAGTCTAGCATAAGCGATGTTTCAAAGTTCCAAAAGTTGTTGGTGAAATGGAATTTGATTGATTTTGGATGGATGAAGCATTTTGAATTGATCCTAGATGACCCTATGAGGACTTACTTACAAGACCAAGGTGATCAAGAATATGTTTTTTCCCTAAGCGTAATTCAACCAAAAGACAAATGTTTGCATGAAAACCAAAAGACTCAAAAGAGAACAAGCACATGTGTGGTTCAGTTGTTTTTTTTATCTTGGCTTAATGAATTCTTTTTACCAAAGACATTTGCTTGCTTATGTTTCAAACTATATGTCTAATGTCCCACTTTCTTTCTTATCCCACAAGGTCCATTGTGTGGAAATCAAGGAAAATAGGGAAAAAGTTACCTATGTTTAACCTTATCGAAAACAAATGATGATAAAATCCAAAGAATTAGAAACCTCTAAGGATACGATCCCTAAGGAAAGAAAGAGTGCCTAAATTCGTCAAAGGTATTTGTTTCCTACAAGGGGTTTGAAATTCAAATTTCTTTGTGTATGTTTGTTTTAAAAATGTTTTCGAGAACCAAGCAATGTGTTTTCCACTTCCAAGAACTTTTTACAACCCTAGGATGATGAGACAATATTTTGTTGGGTTCGCACTTGGACGAATCTAGCTGCGCATATTTTGGGCGAATGGCTAAATGCTTGACCACACTGGCTCCCCTCCATGACACACACTTCTTGGGTTAGCCAAGCATTATTACCCATGAATCTCTCATGGCATACTTTCCATCTCTACAACAAAACCGCATGTATAATGTGGGGTGGCTTCAAAGGACATGACCTTTTGCACCAACAAAATAGATAAGGTTTTGGCCTTTTTCTAAACAAAGGGTTTTAATTCAGGCATTTCATTCGTGGGGGATTATCCAACATCGACGAGAGTCCATTTTTGTCTATCTCGTTGGAATAATCCTCGTGATTCTTGAACTTTCCTCAAGAATCCACATTTATATACCGGTTGGAAGTCGCTTGGCTTTAGTGTGTTCCCGGTTGGGTCATTCCCTTGGGTGATTACTTTTTCCCACAAAGCATGCCCGCTAGGATAAATAATAGCAAGCTAACATATCTCATCGTTCAATCAACTTTTGTTGAAGAAAAAAGGGAGAACCTCCGCAATATGTCGTGCTCACACTCGCATGTTTTGTTCAATTGTTAAGTACTCAAATTGAAATGTGGAGGCAATCTTTTATGCAACTTAGTGTCACCAAAAAGACTTTTGATTCTCAAGATCACCATGAAGTGCAAGAGAAGCACATATGCCTTTTGAAATGACACTACTTTGCAAAAAAGATTACAAGATACGAAAAACACATGTTCATTTTAAATCCTTCAAAGCAATAATGATTTCCTTTTAAGCACAAAAGGAAATGTGAGATTGCCTTGTTCAATTTTAGACCCAAATTGAAATCTAGTAAATTTCTAAGGTTCAATTTTAACCAAAAGATCAAGTCAAAATGGTTAATTTTAAGCCCCAAAAATAGATGTGAGATGGTTTGAAACTAAGTGAAAAATCTAGCTCAACAAGAATTAAAAAATGCTTTTGTGAATTTTCCCAATCTCGTTTTGTCTTGAATTTATTCTAATATCAACCTGCAAAAGAAAATACAAAGTCAATATGCATGAAACAATTCAAAAAATCTCTCATATATTAATGCCCTAAACATAGGTTATTAAAAAAGAAGTCATCCTTTTATAAAATAATAAAACTCCACCCCTTAGAATGCAAAAAAAATTCTTTATACCGCTGCCCTTTTCACCAATTTACGACCTCTACCACCCTACCGTGGATTGTTAAAGTAGGCGATGCGGTGATGCAGTGGCAGGTTTACCGCATTACTTTCGACAACAGGGTAGACAACCATGGTAATGCGGTGGTGGGTAGCAGTTACCACGCTACCGCTGGTGATTAGACAAGAGACCGCGGGACAATGATGGCAGTCAAGGAGATGGTTACCATGATACCACGAGGGTTTAGTTGGCAGACCGCGGTAATGTGGTGATAGTTGAGGAGACGGTTAAAACTAACCGTGGTGACTGTGGTGGATGAAGCAAAATGGTGGTGAAGTAACGACAAGGTCAAATGATTTACCACTATATCGCAGACGGGAAGGCAGAAGACCGCGGTGACGCGGTGGCGGTTAGACAAAAGTCTGTGGTAATGCGGTGATAGTGTTGAGGTAGTTAACCATGCTACTGCTGGCGGTTAGGCAGGAGCCGCGGTAATGCGGTGACAGCGATGAAGTGGTTACCCTGCTACCGCAGGTAAGGGAAAGCTAGCTAGCAGTAGCACGGTGGACACCGCTCAACCGCAAACATGGAATGTCCTATCCGCGATAATGTGGTAGAAGACTGAGTGGAAACTGCAAGACCATAGTCAGTGGGGAGGTAAGCCATGGTATGGCGGTGAACACCGTGGTACCGCGAGCGGTGAAGGTTGTCGGCGCAGTAAGGCGGTAAGTGGCGGTGGAGAAATCTAAGGGAAATGCCCGACACCGCTATACCGCAGGTGAACAGACTAAAAGGTGTGGTAATGCGAGAGATGGCTAGCCTGGCTGCGCGAAAAAAAAAAACACGGAAGAAGAATGGATTTGCAGCAAAGCCTATTCGAATTAGGATTTGATTGTTTTATATTATTTACCTTTGACATATATCAACAGTTAGGCATAAAAAATTCATGATTCGTAAAAAGAAATTTATTTCTCAGACATTATAGTATGTAGAAGTAAAAAACGTAAATGCCCGTCTTCTCATGTGATGATCTGTAAAAGATTTTTAACCATAAATAACAGCAGAAATGACTGTTAATAAAATAGTAAGACACGTCGAATGAACTGAGACTTCCTACAACAAATATACAAGTGAAACTGTAAAAGAAAATTCTTAAAGCCCTCCTTCTAGCACCAAAATGTGGATTGCTAAAATCTACAAGAGAGGCTTAAACAATTTCATGTTGTTAGCACGAAAGTCAGTTTAAACCAGCAAAATTAGACATCCCTATGAAATATTTAACCATGTTAAACAATGCAACTAACGAAGACAAATACAAGCTAAATAAAAGCATATGCAAACATGATTAACCCTTTATCTCATAGTGGATTGGTGCCACCTTGTTTTGTAGTAAGCAACCCTTTCCCAATCCTTGAACAAGCTGAATGATGTTATGGGCAAGATTAATTCTCAAATGAAGAGATTAACCTTGCTTGAAATCTGTGAAGTGAAGGTGAATTTGAGCATAGTAAGTCTACTCAAAGTTGTGTGTTGTTGAATGAGGAGAGGAGTCTCCAATTTATAGATTTCCAAAATGGAAGAGAGAATGAAATAGAGCAATGTGGGATCATTCAACATCCAATGGCCAAGTGCCACTTGTCAAGATGTGAATGGTTGAGGAATGAGCACATTTTGGTCAATGTGCATGATAAATGCCTTTAGGTGAAATTGTAAATTTGAGAAATGACATGTGAGAGGGAAAAAGGAATGAAATAAATGCCACTTGGCTCAATGCACAAGGACATTTAAGAGGAGTGCATGCCTTGTTGGATGTACAAGTCTACTTGGACTTTTTGAATTCAAACAAGGGAATATTCTTTTTGATGCTATGTGAGGGAAAATGGAGAATTAAATAAATCAAAGTATTTGATTTATTGTGCAACTTGCATTCTCTAGAGGATTTTAATGAGAGAGATTAACTTAATCAGAGTTTTGATCAATTTAATGAAGGATTAGATGATTTGACAATTTTGACTTAAATAGATGAATTAATTTAAATCAGAATTGAGAAGAAATGATTAACTAAATAAATGGTTTTGATTTATTTAACCAAGGAGGAATATGTTAGATTAAATCAAATAAGGTTTACTTTATTTAATTTAATAAGAGGACTTTAGAGAATTTAATCAAATAAAATGATTTATTTAATTAAACATAAATGTAAGATTAACTAAATTAAATTGATTAATTTAATCACTGGAGGAGAAAGACTTAATTAAATGAATTATGACTCATTAAATTAAGCGGAAAAATATGATGAAAAGTTGAGAGTATGATTCAGGAAGGAATGTTGTTAATAATCAAGATCAAGTGTGTCAAACTGAAATTGTACATTTTCCATGTCTACTTCAATCTAAGAGATTTTACCTAGAAGCACGATCCATTTATACACAACATTACATTAGAAAAAACTAGGAGATGTTATATAATTTATTATCTTTAAAATCATTATTTTATAACTTTGAATTAAAATATAAGTATGTAACCATGATAAGATTTGCACAATAATAATGACAATAATACAATATAAGATATATTTTACACAACACAAGATATTTTCATGAACCAAGATACCCTAATATCTAATATTTACAAAAATAGAATAAATGCTTGGTGTAGGGTAATGCCATGTACAATACTCCATATGGAAGAAACCACTTCACAATATATCTCCAAGAGATGGACAAACACAATATCATACTCAAACTACATGCTTACAATGATATTCACCTCCTTTATATAAACCTTTGTGTAACATAATGGAGGGGTAAAACACTAAACCCATGTAAATATCCTAAGTATCATATATATTTAATTAATCAATATAAGTAACTTAAGGAATGTGTAACATAGATCAACATATCCATCCAATTATATGCACTATAATCATATTTCTAGGTACATATAACATCTGATCCCTCCTTGACTCATTTCATCCCCAAAACATGAGAAGAATCCAAATAGTAATACTACTACAAGTTATTACAAATATGAAACCATTCCCTACCATCCAACCATCCATAAGTGTTCTTTATAGTGACTTTAGCTTGAAAATACCTAGACCTCATCCTTGGTCCATATTTTTTTGCACCTATTTGATTTAATTATTCCTAATAATATGTATAAGTTATGAATAGTCATTACAAACTATGGCATCGAGTAAACCCACAAAAGTGGTTTACAATTCGAGTGAGGAAGGAAAACTTGCAAAAAATGACCCCATGCAAAAAAAATTGGTTTTTGGGGTTCGAATGAACCCATAGGTTTGAGCGAACCAAAAAAGGGTTTGAATGAACCCTGGTTCGAACGAACCAGTTAAATACAAGGTCGAACCATTCCACCAAAAAACACAAAGAAAACATGTTTTGAAAAGGGGGTTCGAATGAACCCTGGTTCGAGCGAACCCCCCTTTTCCCTCCTCCCCCTCAGGCACCAAAAAAGTCTAAAATTTTGTGCTTCGAAGCTCGAGCTGAGGATGAAAATGGAGGAGACTTCACAAACCCAATTAGATGGTGGTAGTCCTCAGAATGAGCTATCCAATGAATATATAATTTTAATATGTTTTGGTTTTATTATGCATTTGTTTTTTTAGTTTTATTAAACATAGGTTTTTCACCAAAAATTAAGCTCTTTGTTTTGCACATGTGGAAAAATAGCAGATTATCAAAAAAAGAAGATTAAAAAATATGAGTGCACCAAATATTGAAATCCTTGATCCAACAAAATGAAAAATTGAATTTTGATGCATACAAAAAAAGTTGCATTGTATATTGTCCACCTATGTCTGAATTGTAACCGGTTTAACTTTGAAACTTGATTAAGGAAAAAATATTGAATAAAAATCCATGATACAAATTGGAAGCACTAGATATCGGAGTTACAAATCTAAATTTGAAAGAATTAGAATTTAATCCTTCATGGAAAATTTTTATGTTGTATATGGTGAGCGCCACTCCTAAAAAATGTTGTTTTTTGAAAAATACTAGTTTTCAAAGGAGATGGAAAAAGAAGTGCAATCTGATTCCAAATTTTTTGAAACAAATATATTTAGAATCTACAAACAAAATCTCACAAATCACTAGTTTGCATCATCTTCAAATTCGTCATAGTTTAGCTGCTATAGGTGCTCAAAAGTGAATAAATTTAGTTAGAAAAAAATATTTTAGTGTCTAGTTTGGCCAAAAATTATAAACCACTATTGTGGGATCACCCTGTCATATATTGGTGTGGTTGTTCCTTTCACTCCATGTAGAAGAATAATTATTTTATTGTTAATTCCCTGTATCATCATGCCTCCCTGATGATTTCCTCCATGATTTTGTCTCTCACAATGATGTGGACATGCATAAATAATATTGATAGGGGATACCCTCAAACAACACACTTATTACAAATATTTAACACATTCAAACATATGAAGTCATTGAATCAATTATTCTCTAATATAAATAGGAAAATTGAAAAAATAAAGGATTAAATCCTCAAAAAGAAGAAACACATTATAGCTTACAATTCTCATGCTTCTAGAGTATTTTTCCTCTATTCTAGCTATAATATTGGTACTATTTTTCTCTCCTTTCCTCATATTATATAACTTCCATTATCTTCAATCTTATCCTCCCTTGGTAAGTACCCAAAAAATCATAAATACACTTGGGCACCTCCTTGCCTAACTCCTACCATTAAATGATTTCCCCTACATGCTTGGGAAATTATAACTCCTATCACCAAAAATAACACAACTTTTAGGAGCCATAACTTTTGATCTAGGAGCTTGATTTGGCTCTTTTTTTAAATTGAATAGCTCAAAGTTCTCTAGACCATTAAAATTTTAACTCATTTAGTTTCCCCAAATTTCAAGCCCTCATTCAATTGTTTAAAAGCCTCAAAATTCAATTTAAAATTATTTTTGAAGTTTTTTAGAAACTTCAAACCTTAATAACTTGACATCTAGACCTAAATTTCGGTTGAAACTCACCCACAATGTTCATTTAGAAATTATAGAGCTTTGGATACAAAATTAGGTTCATATGCATGCACAAATGTAACTTTCTAAAAATAGAGGTGTTGATATTTTAGAACTTTTTGAAGCTTTGGATGTTCTAGACCATTCTATAAGACTTTTTAAAGGAAATGAACTTCATGGGTGTTTGCAAAACTAAAAATCTTTTTATTTTTATTTTTTTGGTATTGCAAGATTGTTCTTACATATCTAGATGCTCCTACATCAAATACACATTTTGATATCTCTAGAATCTTGTTTGATTATTCCTCCTTTGTTATTTCTTTCTTTTTTATTGATGAAGGTAATCAAAATTTCCCTCTTTTATGTTATATTTTTCTCCTCTGGTTTGTCCCTTGGTTCTTGTATTCTCTCTAGTAGCTTATGTTAGAAGTTACAGGCAATAAATTATCAGTTATATGCAGATTTACAAAGATTAACAGCGGGATTTGTTGGTTCCCAAATCTACAATCAACTTGAATCCTAAAGGGGTGCAAGGCCTAATGGTCAAATTCAAAGAGAGATTTGGCCAACGAACGAGAGATTGATATTAAATATTTCTCCCCTACACTTTGAGCTTTGTGAAACGTGGGAGGGTGATTCCAATAGTGTGCTTATAGATACTTTTGTGCCAAAGCATCTAAAACATTGTAAATAGATAATTCTCCTTCAATTGTTAAATAGACATACTACCCTAAAGATTTGACTGAACTTCATGGTAGTGTCTGATTTAAAGATGAGAAATTTAATGCATTAAGCTCCACACCTAATCATACTGAAATAGAAAAGTAAAGTTGATTTTAACGTGTAGCTACCACAAACAATCTCAGGAGACTGCAACATTAAAAGACCAATGCCATATTCCAAGGTGGAGTTGAACCTAAACTTTGTAATTTAAAATACATCACAACATTTACCTTGTCATAACTATGCCTACCAGATGATGCCTTACACCATTGATACCATAAACTTAACCAATCATACTTTGTAATCCTAGTACACAGCTGCACAAACCTCTATTTATGTTAATATAGTTTAACTCATTCTTTGAATGAGAGTAATAACACTAAACAAACATTCAAGGAAATACAAGAAGAAAAATATTAGCAATCTTTGATTACTCATATTCAAAATCCATACAATGTGCACTATGGAGACAATCAACTCAGAATATCTTATCATTTAAATACAAATATGATGATGCCATGATTAAATTCTCCATTACAAGACTCAAACTATTCCAAAACCTAAAACCAATACTTATTCATTCCAGACCTATTACAAAATTTTATCTCCCCATGAGACTAAATTGTGAGCAACTCTCAAAATGAAACAAAAAAAAAACATTTAAGGAAAATGGAACAACCCTAAATGGAAATCCCCATCAACAACTAGCACCAGGTGAACCCTTGATCAATAATAAAATCCCACTAGAAGAAAATCCCTTTCAACATTTTATTTTCCCTCCTCCTTTCATTTTCTTGTCCAACAACATAATTTTTTTTGTTTTACCATGAAAAACCTTCATTCTTTTCCATTAGGCTATGGAAAATCTCATTTACCCATTTCTTGCTTACTTTCACTTTTTACCCTGCAACTGAGAGATTTGTTTCATTCGTGAAAGCCTTTCACTCTTTTTATCGAGCTATGAAAAGCCCCTTTTCACCCATGCATTTACCTTTAGTTATCTCCCCACTGTCAAAAATCCCTTTAAACATTGCCTTCAGACATTTTCCATGGGCTCCATAAAATCCACAAGCACTGTGAATGACCACATGGAGCCTCCCCACTCCCTCAATGGATGATGTGTTATATTGGTGGGTCCCTCGCGAGCTAGAAGAGGACGGTTCAGATTGGTCTATGACATATGATTCAAACCATTGATCGAGCTCCCTCATCTTAGGTGCAAATAGTTTCTTTTCTTTTGATGGTTTGGTTGTTCTTCACATTCTGTTGCTTCTCTATGAACTTTAGCGACATCGAGAAAATGTTTACAGTAGTCAACATGCAACTCTATCTTCTTCTCATCAAAACCATGTATATGTGGGATTTCCAGAGCCAATGGTTGGTAGAACACACATAGCACATCCATTAATTCTTGTGTCGCCAAAAAGTGTAGCCTTTGACACTTTTTCACTCATTTGGGCCTTTTCCCTTGGATTTTGGCCTTGTTTTGCCTTGACCTAGTCTTGAATGCTTGTAAATCAACAATAATCCAATGGTGTTTTACAAAGGTGTTGTGAAGTGTTGTAATACATCTTCCCACTTTTCTAAGACCCTTTCAACACAATTCACCTAAAAAACACCTTTTTACCGCTTCTCAAGCCTTGTGTTGAAGTGTTGTAAGGCATTTTCACACTTTCCTAGGCTTATCATCAACCAATTAACCCTTTTCTTATGTTAATTTAACCCCTTAATGTAATTTTGGGCCCAATTTAAGTATGTTTTGGGAGGCAAACCTAATAAACATGATTTAGCATCTTTTTATTCCCAACCACCACTTGAATTTTCCCGAGTGGACTAGGTCACCCAAGTTAAAATTAAAAATTAAAACAAAAACCTAACGGGAATTTGCATCCAAAACCCTAGTGTCGGCCTATTAATTGTCATTGTCGAGAAATTAGGGCATTTATTGTATAAAGAAGGGTTTTCATCTTCATTTGGCCTCTCTTACTCTCCCCCCCAAACATCATTTTTCATCTTCACAAGTAATCTTGAACTCAAGCTTCTCAAGCAAGCACTTGAGCATAAGGCATCTCAAGCAACCTCCATTGGAGCTGATTCTTGCATGTTGCAGACATCTTCAACAAAGGATTTGGTAAGTGCTTGCATTTGATTTGTCATTCAATCATCTTTCATTTCCTATTTCATTTCATCATTTGGATTTGATTATCAAAATGGGGTTTGACTAAGGCAAACCCCTATTCTCTAACCCTAACCCTTTATCTCCTCTTTGCATGTGTGATTTGCAGGTTTGTCAAGGAAAAAGGTGCTAAAAGGTGTTGCCAACTCATCAAAGTCATTCAAGTCAAAAAAGACCTAGTTGAAGCTTGGAGGCTTCCTTTAGCTTGTTTTCTATAGAATCTGAACCAGACATCTGTGAGGATCCAAAGTGCAAATCAAAGGCTCCAATCTCTACTTCCAGATTCTTAGAAATCTAGAAGAGGACTAGGTCACCAATAATGGCGACCTAGTCCCTCTAAACCTATATTTCAGGGATTTTGAAATTTTTGGATAGCCTTTTGGCAAAAACCCACTCTAGTAGATTTTTTCTCGGCAAAAGGACTAGGTCGCCCATTCTAATGTAAGTATCCATGTGAATATTTCTAGCAAATTCTAGAACATTCTGAAGCTCCTCATGTACAAATTTCAATACCCAGGTGCATCACTTATGTTATTTCTAGTTTTTTTTTAGTTTGCATACATCTAGGTCATTTAGTTTAGCTTGTATATAGTTTACATTTTCTTTGTTTAAATTTTGTAGTTAGTTTAGTTTTATTTCATTTTCAACATTCAACCACACTTCTCACACACAACACAACCCTACTCAGTTGATCCCCTTTGAATGCCATCACCAAAAAGAGTCATATCACAAAGTGGAAAGAGTGTCATTCCTAAACCAAATTCTCCTTAGGTGAAAAACCATAGGGGCCTAGTAAGGGGAATCCTCTTTCCCTTGTTAGCCTTTAATATTTTTGGTGGTTCATTTTGGTGAACCTGACCATGCAACACTTTTTAATCTTCTAATTTTACAGTTAAATCTTAGGAAAAAGCTTTTATTTCATTAGAATTTTGCATTGTTTGCATCCTAGGGTTTATAAAATAATGCATTAGTGAAAATCTCATGTTAGCTTGCATTTTTGCATATATATTTTCATTGAAAATTTCTAAAATTCTACATTTTCACCTTAGGAATACATCATACAACCTGAAACACATCACAACCACTCAAAAGACCTAAAACATTTAAAAAAATCCCTATTAGGACTAGATCGCCATTTTGAGTGACCTATTCCCAATTCACATTTTTAACTACCTATTACAGCATCAAAAACCTTATTTATGTGCTTCTTAGACCTCCTAGTACCATATACTATAAGTCAGGAAAGTTATGAAAACATAGGTTTTATGCTTCTAACTCAAAATCATCAATTTAGGGTGGTAATTTTTGATATACCTTCATCATTAGATCTGCATTGTGCTTAACATTGATATAAGTTATTTTCACTTTTGCTTATACAATGTTTACATTCATAAAACTATGCATAAGTTTGCTAAAATTACATTCCATTCTTTCATATACATTTTTTATATTCTTATAACTTAACATACATTAGATAAACATGTTATGTATATTCATATCTACATTGTTTATATTGTTGCAACAGTGCATGAAATGGTTACATATATTTATCATTTTTATCCAAACAATTCTAGTATCGTACAAATCTAGATATGTTAAGAAACCTTCCCTACCTTCTCCCTATGAGAGCATTTAAGTGATAGATAATACAACCTTGGAAGTTCTGAACAATCATATTAGTTCTTCCCCTAATCTCTCTCCTCTTGGGGATGCAGAGATTTTGGTATCAGAAGAACCAACTAATGAGATTTATGAGAACCCTAGTTGTTTCTCTCCTATTACCTCTCTTAACCAACATGATAAAATAGCCATAAGGGATCATGACAATCACCTATTTCCTTCTCCTAGTATCTCTCCTAGTTGTGACAAAGATACTTTTCCATTAGAACATACAATCGATGAAAGTCATCTATCTCTTAGTTGTCCCCCTTCTCCTAGGGAACCCCTTATTAAAAAAGACAAGTACACCCCTGATCATTCTCCTACTTGTGATGGAGTCCCTTTAAAAGAACCAAACTTTGAATGTGAAGAACATTTGGTTTGTAGTTCTCCTGAAAACTCTCCTCCTAGGGAGACTCATGGTGCAAGAATGTGTGAACCTTGACATCTATCCTTCAAACACTAAACCTTCCCTAGGTGAAGATAATAAAGTGACATTAGAATCCCCTTCACTAAAAAATCATACAAATCAAGATAAGATTATTGAGGTTATGATGAAACAAGTGGGATCTCCTTTAATTAGTGAACCTCCTAAGTCCCCTCCCACTAGTGAATCACACAAAAAACTAAGAGATATCTTAAAATCCATGATGCAATCTAATCATAAGAATGTTTTGCAGTCGCTAAGTTGTAACTTAGGGAATCATACATATAGGGGATCACACATCACTCCTACGCCATTAACCTTTTCTCAACTTAGAGTCCCTAGTGTTGAGGACATTAACAAGACTCTTGCTGATATATATGTATGGCAAGTTGATGTGGTGGCCTAAGGGACAAGTTGGTAAATCAGATGGTTCATAAATTTGTTGGTAGTCGATGGTGGCCTAAGGGACAAGTTGATGTGGTGGCTATGGCCAAAGGTTTTTTATATTTCACCTTCAACTATGAAGATGATATGATGGAGGCTTTGACGGGTGGAACCTGGTTTTTGGGGAAGTCCTTGTTGTTGTTAAAGAAATGAGAAGCTGGGTTCAACCCGAACTCATGTTCTTTTGCGTTTGCTCTGGTCTGAGTTAGACTTCCTAGGATCCCATTAGAATTTTGGGATTAGGAAGTGTTTAAAGGGATTTCTAGTACCTTTGGTTGTTTGTTGTCGATTGACCAAATGACGGCTTCCAGGAAGCGACTGGTCTATGCTAGATTCAGTGTGAATGTGAAAGAAACTACTGATTTACCTACTATGATAAAGATAAACTCCAAGTTGGGTGTATGGGAACAAGTGATTGAATATGAATCCATTATGTTTGCTTGCTTCCACTATAAAAGGGTTGGTCATTGGGAGAATAAGTTCCCTCTTAAAGCTCTGAATCAGATGTCTAAACAATGGTGTGAGAAGGTGAATTCCAATGAACAACATTTGGAGCCCCTGGATAAGCAGGGCCCTCCCCCATGTGGTGTACTTGTAACTGAAGGGATGGATTCAGACTTGGTTGATAAGGGTGAGATTCTGGAAAGCAAGATAGATGCTATTGATTTGCATAAGGAGTAGGATGTAGGTGGGAATGTTGAGGTGTCTCCTATGAAGGTGCCTATGGATGAACAAAAGGAGGCTTTAGAGGCATCTCTTGAGAAAATAAAGGTTTTGGAAATGGCTAAAGCTTCTATGAATGGGCATCTGTAGTCTCCCTAGTGGAAATGAGCTTGATTCAGGATTTGGGTTTGAAAGTTGAAGGATTAGAGGTCCTATATGATATTAGAGATTTTGGTGATGTGGAGGATGTGGATAATCCTCATTTTATTCTAGTTCAAGGATGAAGAAAGAAGAATTCTCCCTCTCTGGGAGTGGTGACCAGAAATAGGCAGTGATCTAATTGTGGTTCTGAGCTGAGAGGTAGAGGTAGGCCTCCTGCCAATGTAACAAGGGAGAAGGAGTGTCATATGGAAATTACAAATGGGACACAATAAAATTTTCTAGATATGTGCTCTAAGAGAATCTCCAATAAGTTTTCATGAAGATAATATCCTGGAATATGTGAGGGTTGAACCACCATCACAAGCATGATCTCCTAGCTAATCTAATTAGAGATCATAGGCCTGATATCGTGTTGATTCAAGAGACTAAAATGGGGTTTGACAAGCTAGTGAGATTGAAGAAGAATTTTTTTAAGGATTGTGGTATGCATAGTTCGGATGTTGTGGGTGCTTCGGGATGGATTGTGACCCTTTAGAATCTTAGAATTATTCAAGTGGTGGAGGTGTTTAATGATGGTAATCATGTTGCTACCTCGGGATAAGTTTGTTTGGACTCTTTCTAATATTTATGGACCAAATAGTAAGAGTGTCAAAAAAACGTTTTGGGAAAGTTTGGAGGACTTTAAATCTAGGTTCTCTGTGGGTAACTAGTTGATCATGGGGGATTTTAATACACCCCTGAATGATGGTGATAAGGTGGGTGGATCGCAGATTATGGATGATAGTAAATATGATTTAATGAGTCTCTTGAAAGATCATGCCCTTCTTGACTTGGATCTCAAGGTTGCTTCATTTACCTGGTCTAATAGGCAGGTGCGAGATTCTCTCATCCAAGTGAAACTTGATCGTGCTTTAGTGACCCTGGATTGGCTATTGTATTACTCTTGCTTGCTCTCTACGTTGACTAGATTGGGGTCAGATAATTTCCCCTTGTCTTTATCTTTGGACCTTGTGGGGGGAAGAAAAATTTCCCTTTCAGGTTTGAAAAGATGTGGACTTGTCACCCGGACATTAAGAATTTGGTTTCGGATTGGTGGAAAATATAGGTTGATGGTTTGGCTATGTTCAGAATTGCTAAGAAGTTGGCCAATGTGAAGGAGAACATTAGAAAATGGAATGAAGTTTCCTTTGGTCATATTTTTTTGGAAAAGGAAGGGATCACTAAGGAAATTAATGATGTGCAGCATGCGATCCAAGTGTTTGGGTATGATCAAACCTTGGTTTTGAGAGAAAATAGTCTTCTTTCTAAGTTACACAACATTATGGCGAAGGAAGAGGAATTGTGGAAGCAGAGGTTGAGGATTATGTAGCTTAATAGTTGGGATAGGAATACAAAGTTTTTCCACCTTTCTAATCTAAAGCATAGGGATAATAATCACATTAAGCTTATTAATTACAATAATCAAGTCCTAGAAAATGATGCTGATTTGAAAAATGTAGCTGCCTCTTATTTCTCTAATTTACTTTTGGATGAAGGGGAGTTGGATTTGGATTGTCAGGAGGGAATTCTTAGTAAAATTCCCTAGGTTGTTGATGATGAGACTAATAGGAGGTTAGTGGGAATTACTTCAGCTGATGAAATTAGAAGTTTTGTTTTCTCCTTTGAAGTGAATAATGCGTCGGGTCCGAATGGCTTCCCTATGTTCTTCTTTTAGTTTTTTTGGGAAATTATTGCCAAGGAGGTGGTTGCTGCTACAAAATATTTTTTTAGGACTGGTTCTTTACTAAAGGAGTTGAAATCCTCTTTCATTGTTTTGGTCCCTAAGAGGCCAGGGGCTTCTTCTTTTGATGAATTATGTCCTGTAAGCTTATGTAACTTGATCTGCAAGATTTTTTCAAAGGTTTTGGCATGTAGGATTCAAAGTGTTCTGCCTAGTCTTATTTCTCCTCAACAGAATGGGTTTGTGGTGGGGAGGAAAATTCTAGACTCTATTCTCTCAGTTCATGAGAATATCCATTCCTTAACTATTAATAAGCATGTTGGGTTTATTCTGAAGCTTGACTTACTCATAGCCTATGACAAATTTAATTGGGGATTTCTTTCCAAGATTTTTTTGGCTTTTGCTTTTGGAGAAAGGATGGTGGGTCTCTTGCTTCAATTAATTTCATCTCCTCAGTTATTTGTCTTTGTGAATGGTTCACCTTCCCCTTTATTTGGGTGCTCTAGGGGTCTTAGGCAAGGTGATCTGATTTCTCCCTTTCTCTTTCTAATTATGGTGGAATATTTGGGGTGTCTTGTTCAGAGTTCTATTGATTCTGGAGCTATGAATGGTTTGTCTCCTTCTTCTAGGAATATCATTTGCTCCCATCAATAGTTTTTGGATGATTCTCTAATGCTTGGAGAGTCCTCTATCAAGGAAGATGAGGTTATTAAATCTATCTTGCAGAAGTATGAAGCTTCTTTGGGAAAAAGGTTAGCTTATTGAAGAGTGTGATCTTTTTTAATATGCCAAAGTATAGGTAGATTAAAATTGCTCGAATTATGTAGTGTCGAATCGGTGATCTTCCAGCCTCTTATTTGGGCCTTCCACTATTCTCTTTTGTCCCATAATCATTATGGCGGGGGCTAATTGATAAGTTTAACTCTAAGATGGTTGGTTGGAAGGGTGTGGTACTGAGTCAAGATGGGAAGGTGCAATTGATTAAGTCTACTCTTCAGAATCTTCATGTTTATGCTCTCAGTCTTTTCTTTATGCTGAGGAAATTTGTGGATAAGTTGGAAGGTATTCAAAAAAAAATTCTATGGTTTGGTGTTGAGGATAGGAGATGAATTCACTTGGTAGCCTGGGATGATGTGTGCAAAATTAAAAAGGTTGGTGGTCTTGGTATCTGCAAAATCCATGATTTTAATCTTGCCCTTTTGGGTAAAAAGTTGTGGAAGTTATTCTCTGATAGGAGTGAATGGGTACATATTGCTCAGAGTAAATACTTACGTGGTGTTGATGCCTTGTGAGACTTTTTGAACCCAGAATTTTCTCCCCCCTCTGGGTCTACTCTATGGAATTGTATGGTTAAGGTGCATAGACTTTTGTGTAAAGGTATTTATTGGCAATTACGTAATGGGAGAAAGATTTAGTTTTGGGAAGACAGTTGGATTGGCAACAAGCTACTCAAAGATGAGCCTTGGGCCTAACCCATTATGGAGGTTTGTTTGCGGTGATTTGGAAAATTTGTTGTCAATTATATTGCTAATAGGTGCTGAAAAAGACTGCATGATGTTGATCCAAGATTGGAAGCCTTGTATAAGGTTTTTTCCCTGGTTCATATTCCTTCCACTCCCTCTTTTGATAATTTTGTTTGGAAACCTTCTTCTAATGGTCGATTTTTTTTTGCTTCAGATTTCCATATTAATGACTCTATTATTGGACCTACCCCTTTTTGGGCCTCTGTTTGGTCTCCTTGATTAACTCCTAAGGTTAATATTTTCTTCTGGCTTCTTTTTCAGAGTAAGGTATTAACTACTAATAATTTGGTCAAGCGAGGTTTTCTACTTGTTAATAGGTTCTTTCTATGTGAAGAAGCTACTGAGGATCCCTACCATTTGTTGATTGGTTGTAGCTTTTCTAGAAGTGTGTGGGCACATCTGCTCTTTCTCTAGAATTGTAGCTGGGTGTTCCCTACTTCGATCAAGGACTTGTGGTATCAAGGGATTTGCCCTATTTCCAACCTGGCCTTGTAGATTTTGTGGTCTCTAGCTATGCCTCATGTTGCTTGGGGTCTGTGGCTTGAACACAATAACAGGATCTTCAGAAACTCTACTCTTCTTGCTATCTTTGTGGCCTATAAATTTTCGGTGGCTATTAAGGAAAATTTCAAGGTTGTGATTTCTTTTCATAATGGGAAGAAGATTTTGTTGAGTCAGTATGATTTGTGTGTTGCCTAGAATTGGAGATTGGCTTTTGATATATCCCTCCTTGTTCATAAAGGTAAAGCTTCAAGAGAGAATGTTTCCTGGAAGGCTCCACCAGATGGATGGGTTAAGGTTAACTTTGATGGTGTGACTAAAGGTAATCCGGGACTTGCTGGTTGTGGGGGAGTGATAATAAATTCTAATGGTAGGCTCATTTCGGCGGTGGTGCTCCCTTTGGGAACCCGAAAAAACCACTATGATGAAGCGGTTGTTGCCTATCATGGTCTCAAATTGGCTCAAAAGAAAGGTTTTAAGAAAGTGTGGCTAGAGGGGGACTCTTTGAATATCATCAATAATTTAAAAAATAGTGCCACTTCCTCTTCGACTATCGAAACTATAATAAAGGATTCTATTAATATCCTTAATTCCTTTGATGACTATTATATATATCACATCTTAAGAGAGGGAAATAGATTGGTCAATATATTTGCTAACTTGGGGGTTTGTGGGGCCTGGGAGTGGGATCTAAATGACCCTCTTCCTATAGAGGCGATTGTAACTATTAATCATGAAGCACAAATTTAATCAAAATCATGGTGGTATGAGGTGTTGGGTGTGTATGTTGTTCATCACGTCGAAGGAAATTATTTGGAGGAGTGATAGTAAGGCCTCAAATGGTTTTGATGGTACCAAGGATAAAATCCATAGGGAGTGGATTACTATGCCTATTAATTATCTTTTCCACATCTATTATTTTACACAGATTATGGGTATCCTTGGAGTTGCTTTATCGAGAAGTTTCATCTATATTGTGAAAGTTGCTAATTGTTTTGGCTCTATGAATTTGGCTGCCATGGGTGGTGACAGGAATTGTGAGCCCTTCTCTTGAAATGTTTTAAGAATAATGAGGAAGTGTGGGCAATTCTGGAGAAGGGTGGGTTGACCCCCTACATTGAGAAGCTGCATGGGAATAATCCCCAGACGACTGCTAATGTTGTTAAGCATTGGAGCAAGGTATTGAAGCTTGGAGGGATGGAATTCGACATTACTAAAGACATCATAACTCATATCACTGACTTACCTATGAATGGCATGAATTTTTATAGAGACAAGAAAGAGTCGCAGAATGCCATGAATTTTTTTCAAAGGCGAGGAAGCTAAGGACTTGAAATCGACAAAGAGCGGGGGCTATCAGAGGAAATCCATAAAGGCTCTTTGGGCTGATGTGGTTGAGGAATTAATGAGGTATATCTCTTTAGAAGGATGCTACTCTACTGTGAATTACTATCACTTTGTCCTTCTCAATCACTTTCACCACAAGAAAAGATTTTTTTTCCTTTCTATTTATTGCTTTGTTGGATGCTGGTATCATTGACCACAAGAAAAACCTAAAGAACCCTATTATTTATGTGGGGTTAATTCTCCTCATTTTTTACTATTGCAAAGATTTTGAGCTGGTTAGACCTGTTTTGACTCCTAAGGATGTAAAAATTGATAAGGGATATGAGACAGTTTTTGAGGAGGAAGTGGCATGTAATAATAGGAAGAAACAAAAGTTGATTCTACAAAAGGAGTTAGAGTCAGGGGATGTGGATTTCATGTTGAATTCCCTTGCTACTACGGATGAGGACATGAGATCCCCTACCTTAGGGAAGTGTAAAAAAGAGGGGTCGAGCCCTAACAAGGGTTACGAGACCAGCAGTGGTAATCCTACATATGAAATTCTTAGCAAAAGCATAAAGGATGTGAAAGACTTGGTTGGGAAGGTTCATCTCCTCCCCCACCTTGAAAAAATAGGGTTCTTCTTGTGGGGGATAGTATGAGGAAGGTGGTGCGATCTAGGATCGAGCTAGAAAATCCTCTTAAAGGGGATGGCAGATAGAATGATGTGGGGTCTCTGGATGGTAAGGAAGTTGGGGTTTCTTCTAGTGGGCATCGGTTTGGGCATGCTGATGAGGACACTCCTATGGTGGACCCGAAGAGGCAGATGAAGAGGATGGTTGTGGCAGATGAGATCATGGAGTCCATCTGAAAGATCAAATCACCGGTTGTGACACCAATTGTTGTTGAAAAAGGTAAGGGGATTGTTGTTGATACTGAGAGGGTTTTCTCCTTTCATGAGGAGGATGTTGAGGGTAGAGATGTTTTTTATATTCGGAAAGATAATATTGTTGATGTCTTGGGAGCTACTAAAGAGGGCTCTATTTTTTTTTTACAATTTTTATTAAATGGGACTTCCATGAGATGAATATGACCAATTTGAAAGTGAGGGGTATTGCTAGTAAGAAGGAGGATTCCTCTATTCAGGATCAAATCAATGATTTGATGAACTCCTTGAAGATTGTAGCAGAGGAAATGCTTCTAATGAAGCAAAATCTTGAAGGAATAATCCTTAATCTGGAGAATCTCATGGAAAGGATTATTATTAGCTTAGAGAAAGGTAAAGAGGGGACTAAAGCGAGCTTCATTACTTATTTTTCTGGCATGACATCCCCTATGGATAATGTTACTAAGGGAAAAGATGTTGCTGATGAAGATGTTGAAGGTAAGATGATGGAAGGCGAGATGCCTGCTAACAAGGGTGTGAGCTGTGTTTTGATTGGGGAGGTAAAATTGGGTGGATCTGGGGTTCGTACCCACAACAAGACCAAGGTTTAGGTTGGTGCTACTAGTAATAAGATGTCTGCTGCTAGGGATGAAGGTGGTAATAATGCAGCCTATGACGTTGAAGTTGCAAATATCCTGAATAATATATAATGTCACTGGGTGGGTTTCATGTTTTTGGTTGACTATTTATTGTGGTCTTGTTGTGGGTGGGATGTTCTATTTTTTGATGTCTTTTTATCTCGTTAACAACTTATTTTTGATGTAAAGGGTTTCGGGCCCCTTCAAAACCCATCTTTTACCTTTAATCAAAACTTTCTATTTCAAGAAATATTGCAAATACAGATGGATGAAATCCAATCTTACATAAAATCAAACAATATCACATCTCCCTCTCATCCCATGCAAGTAACCCTATCCAAAATCACATTCCCTAAGCATGAATTACCCTCACTTGAGATTCAAAACAAGAATGACCCCTTGACGATAAAGGTGATCATTAATGAAACTTTAGTCAGACACACTCTCATAGACAATGGAGCTAAAATTAATGTTTGTAGCATGACCTCCTCAACAAACTTGGCATGGAAAAAAATCTCATTCAACTTAATGATGTTCATATTCATGGCTTTGACAATGTTCATAGGCAACCACTAGGGATGATCACATTACCTATCGAAGTCAGACTAGTAGTGTTTCCTACTTCTATCCATATCATGCAAGGACCCCTTCCATACAATCTTCTCCTAGGGAGACCATGGATTCATGCTATGAAAGGAGTCCCATCTACCCTTTACTATATAATGAAATTTGAGTATAATAACAAGATATATACAGTTGACACAAAGGAACAAAGCTATGAATTCACTAATCACAACATTTCCAACTCCCCTAATCCTTTCAGTTCTAGATCCAAACTTATAAATTTGATGCTACTCCTTCCCCTACAACAAAACTCTTTCGTGATCATTGGGGGTCATTAAAATCTACACATCCTTTCAATGAAATTTCCAAAATCTCACCCTCTTGGTCCAAAGAGTCCTATACAAACAATTCATTTTCAGATACAAGTTCTAGTAATGATTGGGGTCTTAGGCCTCCCTTTAAAGGAGAGTGTGAAACCTCACAATCTAAACTAAAACAACCCTATGTTATATATTCTCAACTTGGTTCTACATCAACCACATTACCCCACGATGGTGATGGGGGCTATATAACTCCCATCCCTCATGGGACAACACCTCACACTAAAAAGGACTTGTGTTCTTGTACAGAAACCAATCCTTCTCCAAAGCATACCATCTTGTCATTTGACTTGGAATATTGTTATGGTATCGACTACCATCTCCCTCCTACACATGGATGCAATATACACATGACATCAACTGGCATATCATACTCTTTCAAGAAATATTTAGGGTTACCTCCCTCCTCTCCATTTTCTTCAAACAATAAACTTCAAGCATATCATGAAGTGTGGTGATCTCCCTTCTATGGGGGCACCTAATTCCTCTCTCTAACACATACCTTCATCCTTTCAACCCACCTTTTCCCTGCACTAAGTGGGGGCAAGGCATTCGTTAGTTGTGTCCTTGTATGTCACTTGTCGTTGCCTCTTTTGACTAGATGTTAACCTCTCATGAACATACAAGAGCAAGCTTGGGATGTGGATGACATGTCTTAAGTTGGCTTGCATGTGACATATGTATCCCCTCATACCTTCTTCTACTTTAAAGAAATTTCTCACATAACGGTGTGTAGCAACTCCTTTAAAGTGGGGGCATAGCAACTCCTTTAAAGTGGGGGCATACATTTGTATTTTTTTGTTTGTTTTGCATTTTCTTTCCATTTCCTTGGTTCCTAGTGCAGCCTTATCACTTTATATGATGTGTTTCTCACTTTGTGGATGACATTGGGTATAATTTCCTTCATAAGTGTGACCTATCTTAGCATATTACATTCCTCTTAGTGGCTTGATGTGACACATTGCATCCCCTAAGTTGTGAATTTTCTATCCTTTGATTGGTCCTCTCTTGGAGACATTAGACACAATGTTCCCTAAGTTAAAGACCTCACATGAACTAAATAAGACTCCTTCAAACATCCCTTTTTCATTTTTTCTTTTTCATTTTTACATGTTGCACTTTTGCATTGTGCATACATGGCCACCTTGAATAACACAACTTGCATGCCTATGGTTCCATCTTGCATTTGTTCATGAGTTCTAAGCATCCAAGGCTTTGCTTATCTCATGAACCACACCCTTGTATTTTGTGGTGCCTTATCAAAGTTATCAGGAAGTATAAATTTGGTATGGTTAAGCGGGAAGCCCAAATAGCGGAATTAATTTCTCCATAGCCACCTTTTTGTGTGTGAGTGCATACCAATTGTGTGTATCTATCTCACCCAATGAACAACCAAAAGTCTCATTGGCCTAGAGTGAGTACACCTTTTCTTTCAAACAAACAACCTAGATTTGATCCACAACTAGTTGGACAAATGGTCAAAGGTTGATCTGACTTTTTCTCTCTCTTCACTCTTTCTCATCACTCCTTGTGTGATATTTTGTGCTTATGTTTGGTTTTCCATGGGATCTTGATCCTGGGGGCTTGATCATAGTCATCTCAACTTACTACCATGAATACACTGGATCCCACTCGACACACATGATTTAGCTATTTCAGTGTGAGATTGAAGCAAATTCATCCTCTCAATAAAGTGGGGGCTAAATGTGTTGCCAAGAAGTGTAGCCTTTAACACTTTTCTAATCATTTGGGCCTTTTCCCTTGGATTTTGGCCTTGTTTTACCTTGACCTAGTCTTGAATGCTTGCAAATCAACAATAATCCAACGATGTTTTACAAAGGTGTTGTGAAGTGTTGTAATACATCTTCCCACTTTTCTAAGACCCTTTCAACACAATTCAACTAAACAACCCCTTTTTACCCCTTCCCAAGCCTTGTGTTGAAGTGTTATATAGTGTTGTAAGGAATTTTCACACTTTCTTACGCTTATCATCAACGAATTAACCCTTTTCTTATGTTAATTTGACCCCTTAATTTACTTTTGGGCCCAACTTAAGTGTGTTTTGGGAGGAAAACCTAATAAAAATCATTTAACATCTTTTTTATTTCTGAACACAACTTGAATTTTCCCAAGTGGAATAGGTCACCACTTTGGGCGACCTTGTCCCTTTTGGCTTAAAATTCAAAATTAAAACATAAACCTAACGGGATCTTCCTCCAGAACCCTAGTGTCGGCCTATTAAGTGTCATTTTCGGGAAATTAGGGCATATATTGTATAAATAAGGTTTTTAATATTCATTTGGCCTCTCTTACTCTCCCCCCCAACATCAATTTTCATCTTCACAAGTACTCTTCAACTCAAGCTTCTAAAGAAAGCACTCAAGCATAAGGCATCTCAAGTAACGTCCATTAGAGCTGATTATTGCATGTTGCAAACATATTCAACAAAGGATTTGGTAAGTGCTCACATTTTCTTTGTCATTCAATCATCTTTCCTTTCCTATTTCATTTCATCATTTGGATTTGATTATCAAAATGGTGTTTAACTAAGGAAAACCCCTATTCTCTAATCGTAACCCTTTGTCTCCTCTTTGCATGTGTGATTTACAAGTTTTTGTATGCAGGTTTGTCAAGGAAAAAGGTGTTAAAAGGTGTTGTCAAATCATCAAAGTCATTCAAGTAAACAAAGCCCTAGTTGAAGCTTGGAGGCATCCTTCAGCCCATTTTTTGCAGAATCTAAACTAGACATCTGTCAGGATCCGAAGTACAGACCGAAGGCTCCAATCTCTACTTCCTGTTGGCAACACAAGGGAAAACAACTGAGAGGGGGGGGGGGGTGAGTCAGTTGTTACAGATTTTCAAAATTATTAACCTTATTAACCCTTATTAATAGATCTGATTAATAACCATGAAAGCATGAATCAAAAACACATCAAAAACACACATAACACCAAGATTTTTTTACGTGGAAACCCTATTAGGGGAAAAACTACGGTGGAGATCAGTCCATAATTTTATACCCTATTAAAAGTATAAGAAGAATAAATGGGGAATGCACATGCATTCAAGCACGCTGCCTAGAGCTCACTGCTCAAATTCAAAGAAAGACTCACTATCTTACAAAAACATTTAGATTAAGCCCATCTGAAGAATTTGAACTAAGACAGTACCTTTTGCTAATGCTTGATTACAATTCCGGTTAAGCACATGAACACTTCTTCACTCTTCTTCACTCTCCTTCACACTCTACTCTACCTTCAAATGATCTGAACCTTATTCTTACATATCACTCACAAAATTTGCACTCTCACACTTTCAAATGAATAAATAATCACTTATATATATCCGCAACAAGGAATTACATTGCTTCATGTCAGCTTCAACAAAATAATAAAATAAATACAAGCTATCGGCCCAAAAAAATAAGGATTATTAATGCGAATAAACCAAGGTCAACCACAACATAGTAGAGACCCAAAACAATTTCCTCAAACATAAAACACCTTCAAAGATACTTCCATGAAGATCCACAACACGCTACAATCACCTTGTCGGCCATGAACATGAAAACCATGAACACACAAGAGAAATTTATGGATCACAAGCGCAAAGATCGATGTAGACATGCAAAAAAGATAAATTTTTTTATAGAAACATCCATAAAAAATCACAGGAACATACACAACAATTCAAATTACCATAATCACATTATCTCATTCTATGAACACCAGTTACAGTAGTAGAATAACTGTCGAAAGACATAAAATTATAACTTGCTCAAATCTTCATGTGCACCTCTGAAACTTTCAATGAATAAACTAGATAGAATTTTCAACAAACCCTTTAAACCACAATGTATTACTATCAACATACTGAACTTTCCATCATACTGATCTTCACTGCTTCACAGAAAACCTATAACATATTTTATTACAATTTTCTCAATATCCTTGACATATACAGTCTTAAAGATATTAATGCTAATAGTGTTGACATCAATGAAAACCACATACCAATAACACAACCACAACATCCAACAATATCCCCCTTTGGAATTGATGGCAACACATGTTGTGAAAAACACCATCAACACAACTAACTCTTCTCCCAAAAATCTCCCTCTTTCTCATTGCTCTTCTCTCCCTTAGTTATGTTGGTGTTTTAAAATAACAGCTAAGGATTTTTAATTCCCTAAGAGGTAGCCAACCTCTATATTCAAGAACTAACAAAGTTAGTGGCCAACTAACGAGATTCAGTCAAAGACTAAGATCTCCTACACTTTTGGCTCTGTGAAACCAAGGAGGGTTTTCCTAAGTGTGTTCATAAGAATGTTTCATGACTTGGTAAGAACACTTCTTCTTACTGATATAGTCCTCATCAATGCAATTAGATAGGAGTTATCCTGGTTGTGGAAAACCAAAGAATAACAACAATTATCTTAAAGCAATAGGACTCAAAATTAACATAATATTTTCATCTCCAAAGAGATAAGGTTTGATATATTAGATTTGTTCAGATTTTAAACCACCATGCTTAGAACTACAACCCTGTACTCTCAAAATAGGGATCCTAAAGAAATTATCCAGTGCTTCATCCATTGGGCAGGAGTCACATAAAACATAACAGAGATATCAAGGCTGTATCACCATAGTGATTTACACTATGACATTTTCAGTTATCAAAACAATACTCCTTAAGGAATCCTGAAGACAACATCATAAATCTGTAACTTATTAAGTTAAAGTAGGAAAATGAGGTACACACTCAAATATACCATTGATGTTGAATGAATGTATCATTAATAAACTCATTCACAATTCATGACATGAAACCAGGATAGAAATTGTTCTAATATATTATCATTTATTGCTTCAATATCTTTAATTACATAAGCAAAGCCTGCTTGTTTTATAATATTCTTGCCCCAAACAAAACATACTAGCTAATACCTTCAAGAAAAACCTACAATAACAAACTGACTGTAAAAAAACTAAGCCTCTGGATACAAACAATCTGACCCTTAACAATGAGCCGTAAAATATGTTTTATAGAATAGGAGAGCAACAATCCTTGGGCTCCATTGTTAAAATCAAAATTGAATTTCATTGAAAATGAAATGAAATTCAAATTCACCATCCAAAAAATATTCCTAATCATTAGAAAAAAAGTATATGATCTGAGGAATCAAAAATAGGTTACACCCAATAACCAGTCAGAGAAAAAATAAAAGAGCATGCCACGCACATGCACGTCCACATCCACCAGTCGAACCACCAGAAAAAACACCACCAATGAGAAACACACACTAGCACCAGCAATAATTTAGTCAACACACAGCCCCGGTACAGGCGACCACTTCTGGTTCTAGCTTCAGTTTGAGGCGGAACCACTTTCTTTTTTCTATCCACATCAGCACTAATCCTAGCAACTTGACACGGTGCCATTGTAGTTATTG
Source organism: Sequoiadendron giganteum (assembly GCA_007115665.2). Lineage (NCBI taxonomy): Eukaryota > Viridiplantae > Streptophyta > Pinopsida > Cupressales > Cupressaceae > Sequoiadendron > Sequoiadendron giganteum. Next base: position 467,557,024 of record CM021109.1, read on the forward strand.
GTGAAACTACAAGAACCTCTTCATCAACACCCATGAGCTAAGTCATGGTTGCAAGATAGTAGTGATAGTCTGAGTCATTCTTAGACCCATCGCCACCAGAGTTCGAAGAGAGCATGATAGGAGAATTGCAGTGCCCAAACCATTTACCTGCACCTCAAGCACTCACTTTAGGAGCATCAGGAGCACGTTGTTCCTCCTCGTGCTATGAATTCCTCGCACCTACTCTGGTACTTCAGTGCACCTCAGACTTTTCCATTGAAGGTGCATAGCTTAGAAACTATAAGCAAGTCCACTATCTGCAAACAAATCAACTCAAAAAAACTACAATGATAATACTGAGCAATTCAATAGGTATTTATAGAGTAATCCGGTGCAGGGAATAATAATTTCCCCAATGCTTGCACAAGCATGCAAATGGTTAATGGCTGATATTTCCACCACAAATTTATTCCAGGCGTACAACCCATCATTGTATTTATCAGGAGGCTACCGCTGGCACAAAAGGAAATTAAAAGAAAATCCATTAAAAAACCCATGCCATTAATGAAACAAGTTGCAGAGCGCAATAATTCGTCACACAGATGAACAATACCCCTTTGAATTTGAACCATTCATGTGGAACAGACTTGGCAAGTCAGGTGACTCAAATTGAGTTAATGAGTGTTGAAAATCCACATCAACGCTTGGGAAAAACCACAGTCAATCACAGCCCACGAAAATAGGAGGATGCAATCGGGCTGCAGGCCCCACCTAGCCCCTTTGTTCCAAGAGCTAGGCCACGTGTCTCTTTTTTGCAAACCTAATGGTACTTTTGGAATATTTACTCTGATCGTGTGAGGCCTGCGAGGGACGGTCATCATTAATCCCTACCATTAAAATCTCACTGGTGAAATGATGCCCACTTGTCATTGTTGGTGCCTCGCGAAAAGGCCCCCACTCCTCCATATATGAAAAATGGCTACATCTCACACACCTCACACCACCTAAGTGACATCAGTAGGAAAACCTACGAGGTTTGTGAGAAACGGTCTAGATCAAAACCCGTGATCGAACAATTCACCAAGCTACATAAAACTCATAGAATATACTAGTGGGGCCGGCTAGAAAAAACCTTTGATGACATAAGCATTTAAGCCCAAGTGGAAAATAAGAGACCGATAGGTTGGTTGAAAAGGGGTCAGTAAGAGCATGAAGGAAAGGCTCAATCAGATAACTTAAGTGATCGGTAACCCTCAATAGCAAGTCAACTTTGAAATATAACATGAGGGTTTTAAAAGATACCAATCAATCTTTCATGAGTGATCAAAAAACCTTTACCCAAAATATTAGACCTCATCTCTCTTAAAAGTAACTAGTCATACCCAATTTTAGGCAAAATTTTGAGAAATTTTAAAAAGTCCCATCAGTGGCTCTGACTAGGGATGTATGCCCCCTGCGGGCATAGCAAGATTTCAGAATCTCTGGCTTTGTAGACCAGACTACTGAACCACACAAGTGCCTTGAAAAATTTTCTACCATTCTTGTCAATTGGAACTTGTGTATATCCAACTTGGTGGCCCCATGCCACCAAATGAGGGAAATCCAATTTTACCCCTATCAAAAACAAAATTCTCTGTTACCTAGAGTAGAACAAGTCTGTAAATTTCACATCTTGATGCTTCTGAGTTACTGGAGTAATTAGTATCCTTGGAAGTATCATAATTTTTACTTATACTCCCATGCATTTGATTGGTTAGCACCCTATCCAAACATTAACTGTAACATGACCATAATGAAATTTTACCTTACCTTGCACCTGGTCATACTTCATAGAATGCTGACTCAATTGAGCTGAGAAGTGGAAACATTCATAACTTATCTGGTCTGCAACATCACACATCCTGGCATCATCATCAGCTTGCACATAGAAGTGAAAAATTTCATATGAAACTATGTGTATGTCACACAAACCCTCATAGTACAACAAGGAGGACACATAAATCATGGAATCCTCACCCTGGTGCTTTCCACACAAGCTTGGTTGCCAACACCTATGTTCAGGTGTTTTGGAACACATCCTGATACCATAGAGGTGGGCTATATAAGTTACATCCTTCTCCAGGGAATGTGTAAACACATTCATCTCATGTTCCTCAGCATACATCCCTTCCTGCAATCCTTCATCCATTCCCAAATTAAAAAAATCAAAAACAGAGTCAAACACATCAATCTCATCATGGGAAATATAGAAACAACAGTATGCATTGGCCTCCTTTTATTCAACACCACCTACTGTATGTGTTAATTTATAAGTGAAAATTTCGGCACAAGCTGAAAAATTTTCACCAACAATATCAATGTCACCTTCATTATAAGCTAGAAAATTTTCACCAGCAATATCAATGTCACCTTCATTATAAGTTGGAAAATTTTCACCAACAATATTAAAGTTACCTAGTAACAAAAAATCACTCTCAACTTCAAACAAATAGTCAGGAAAATCAATAGTATCAATATTTTCATAAATATGCTAGTTATCTCCAATACTATTCTTGTGATCACACACCTCATTGTCCTCAAGTTCCTCAATATTTATACAATAAACTTGTTCCATTGCCAATATAACTAGAGTATACTCTAAATATTTATCATCTAAAATTTGTTCCTTCATTTGGAAACAAGTAAAATCATGAGGTTCCACATTTCCATACAACTTTGGTAAAAGGAGAGGGTCAACACCATCCTCGGTAATGCAATCATCACTTCTAAAATCACAATCACTAGCCTATAACAAAATCTCGATGACATGAGCATTATACTCAGGATAAGGAAAAAAAATGGGTGTCTCACTTAATCCTTCATCATTTTTCCCCTCAAATTCTTCTATAGGTATCCAATTTTCTTCAAAAGGGCAAGCATTATCTTCATTTTGTGTAGATACATTCTTGGTTGATTCTGCAATCTCTATCCATTTAAGGAATTGGGCTAGGTTAGTAGGTTTCAATTCTTCTGGAAAGGCATTTAACCCTAGTTCATAAAGTTCACAAAACAAGTCATTGCACTCATAGTCATTAGGTTTGAGACCTCTAGGAATTTGTATTAAGGCTTCTAGAAATCTCAAGAAAAACTCATATGGATTCTTCCTCTTGTCTCTTCATTTCATACAATTCTGGAAAAAAATAAGTTTGATCATCACCATTCAAATTGGACTGGCTTTCAACTTGGATCTCATCATCATCATACTATAGTGGTGGAGATATTATAGGTTTCAAAACACTCTTATCATAATCAATGTTTTGTGCAGCCAACTCTGAAATTTTACTAGTATGAGCTAGGCCAGAGTAATCAATACTTGTAACCTGATACCCTTTCATCATTGAGTATTTCATGTTGTTCTCAATATCCATAGCCATTTGATATGCTTGGTGCAGGTTTGTAGGTTCTTTATCTCTTAATAGGTAACCCATCCTTTTGTCAAAAGCACCAAGATATACAACCAAGCATTCAACCTCACTTGGTCTTATTTCTCTAGGGATTTCTCTTAAAGATTTTGAAAATATGAGATTAAAATACGGGATTAGCTCCTCTTCTTTTATATGGATTCCCATAAAACCTTTTCTTAATATGTTGGGATTGAATTTCACCAAATTGTTCAATAAAAACTATCACCAACTAATTCTATGAGTTAACAGAATAGGCAGGTAAATATGAAAACCAATCCCTGGCATCACCCCTTAAGGATTGCACAAAAAGCTTCATAACAAAATCCTCATGAATGATTTCATAATCCCCCATTACATCTACAAGATCCTGTAAATTCCTAGAGGTGGATTCTGCACTTTTCCCTCTATATTTAGTCAACTACTTCCTAATCTTCTTAGGAATTAGATTAGGATAACCACTGATATCACTGAAAATAAAAGGCATATACCTTTGAGTTAAAAAACCCCCTAAAGGGCCTAATACAACTTGTTCTCTTTGGATATTTATGTCTGAAATCTCATATGGGAAACCTCTTATACCCATTTAAAATTTATCCAAACAATACATGTTTATCAAACATATCATTTATCATTTCAACCATGATTCCATTAGTGACTGAAATTATTATTCCTTACTTTCAAAGATATGATGCAACATAAACATGTTTTGTAATTCCTTTTACATATTGCATCATTAGAAGTATGGAAAATCTAATAATTGTTCCTTTCTTGATGCTAGACATCTAGTTTGGAACCATTTTTTATCCTTAATTACAAACACCCATTACAACTAGAATAGTGAATTGTTTAGATGTACTACAAAAGTGAAAATACCTAGTAACTTTGGCAGAAATTGTTAATCTTAACTCCTTGACTATAAATATCATAGATCTAGGACTTTTCCTTCATATATCAACTGGTTCTTCAGACAAAGTTTCCACCTCTTCAACAAAGGACTGAATTTCAAAAGAATATGAAATTCCTTCTCAAAGCTTGTTAGATTATGGGTCTTTGTCCACAACAGAGTCATACCTCAAACATTCTAACACCATGCCACTACCAATCTCTTTCAAAATCACAATCTGTCACCATCTAAACTCAACATTCAACTCCATTTAAACAAAATGATTCTAGATAGTCGCCTCCATCTGCTATGGTTTCTCTTTTCTCCTTTTCTATTAAATTTCTCAAAAGTTCTCCCCAATAAAACCACCATTCAACTAATGATTCAGGCAAAGGGCCTATTCCACTGAGTTTAGCCTTTAAGGTTACTAGTAATATGTCAGTTATTATAATGAAATTTATGATAGGACTGCCTGCACCCAAAACTCCTGAGTCTATTTCTAGTGGAGCACCATAGATCATAGGATTCTTAGGTTCATTTCAACAACCTCTTCCTTCTAGGGTTGAAAAATTTCTCTATTTAAATTCAGAATAGAAAATCATTTGACTCTTGTGCAATGACTCTTAAGAACACCATCTACAACCAAAAAGTATGAGTTTTCTCCCCAGTAGAGTCGCCATTCTGTTGGTGTTTTAAAATTCCAACTAAGGCTTTGTAATTCCCTAAGAGGTAGACAACCTCTATATTCAAGAACTAACAAAGTTAGTGGCCAACTAACGAGATTAAATCAAAGATTGAGATCTCCTACACTTTTGGCTCTGTGAAACCAAGGAGGGTTTTCCTAAGTGTGTTCATAAGAATGTTTCATGACCTAGTAAGAACACTTCTTCTTACAGATATAGTCCTCATCAACATAATTAGATAGGAGTTATCCTGGTTGTGGAAAACAAAGAATAACAACAATTATCTTAAAGCAACAAGACTTAAAATTAACATAATATTTTCATCTCCAAAGAGATAAGGTTTGATATATTAGATTTGTTCAGATTTTAAACCACCGTGCTTAGAACTACAACCCTATACTCTCAAAATAGGGATCCTGAAGAAACTATCCAGTGCTTCATCCATTGGGTAGGAGTCGCATAAAACATAACAAAGATATCAAGGACATATCACCATAGTGATTTACACTATGATATTTTTCAGTTATCAAAACAATACTCCTTTAGGAATCTTGAAGACAACATCATAAATCTATAACTCATTTTTAAGCAGTTTAATTAACTCATTAAGTTAAAATAGGAAAATGAGGTACACACTCAGATATACCATTGAATCTAAATGAATGTATCATTAATAAACTCATTCACAATTCATGACATGAAACCAAGAGAGCAATTGTTCTTATATATTATCATTTATTGCTTCAATATCTTTAATTACATAAGCAGAGCCTACTTGTTTTATAATATTCTTGCCCTAGACAAAACATACTAGCTAATACCTTCAAGAAAAACCTACAATAACAAATTGACAGTACAAAAACTAAGCGTCTGAATACCAACAATCTAACCCTTAACAATGAGCCGTAAAATCTCCTTTATAGAATAGGAGAGCAACAAGCCTCAGGCTCCATTGTTAAAATCAAAATTGAATTTCATTCAAAATGAAATGAAATTTGAATTCACCATCCAAAAAATATTCCTCATCATTAGAAAAACATTATATGATCCAAGGAATCAAAAAATGGTTACACCAAGTAACCAGTCAGAGAAGAAACAAAAGAGCATGCCACGCACGTGCTCTTCCACATCCACCAAAAAAAAGACCACCCATGAGAAACACACACTAGTACTAATAATCATTTAGTCAACACATAGCCCTGGTACACATGACCGCTTCTGGTTCTAGATTTAGTTTGAGGCAGAACCACTTTCTTTTTTCTATCCACATCAACACTAACCCCAACAACTTGACAGAGTGCCATTGCAGTTATTGGTGAAACTGCAAGGACCTCTTCATCAACACCCATGAGCTTGATCATGGCTGCAAGATAGCAGTGATAGTCTGAGTTAGACTCAGACCCATTGCCACCAGATCTCGAAGAGAGCATGACAAGATAATTGCAGTGCCTAGACCGTTTGCCCACACCTCGAGCACTCATGTCAGGAGCATTAGGAGCACATTGTTCCTCCTCGCACCATGAATTCCTCACACCTACTTTGGTACTTCAGTGCACCTCAGACTTGTCCATTGAAGATGTGTAGCTTAGAAACTATAAACAAGTCCACTACCTACAAACATATCAACTCAAAAAAAACTAAAATGATAATACTGAGCAATTCAACAGGTATTTATAGAGTAATCTGGTGCAGGGAATAATAATTGCCCTAATGCTTGCACAAGCATGCAAATGGTTAGTGGTTGATATTGCCACTACAAATTTATTCCAGGCATACAACCCATCATTGTATTTATTAGGAGGCTACCGCTCGCACACAAATAAATTAAGAGAAAATCCACTGAAAAACTTGCACCATTAATGAAACAAGTTGCAGAGCACAAAAATTCCTCACACGGATGAATAGTACCCCTTTGAATTTGAACCATTGATGTGGAACAGACCTGGCAAGTCAAATGACTCATATCGAGTCAATGAGTGTTGAAAATTCATATCAGCACCTAGGAAAAACCACAGCCAATCACAACCCACGAAAATAGGAGGATGCAATTGGGCTGCAGGCCCCACCTAGCCCCATTGTTCCAAGAGCTAGGCCACGTGTCGCCTTTTCGAAAACCTCGCGGTACTTTTGGAACATTTACTCTGATCGTGCGAGGCCTGCAAGGGATGGTCATCATTAATCCCTGTCATTAAAATCCCATTGGTGAAATGACTCCCACTTGTCACTGTTAGCGCCTCGATAAAAAACCCCCACTCCTTCGTATATGATAGATGGCAGCATCTCGCACACCTCGCACCACCTAAGTGACATCAGTAGGAAAACCTGTGAGGTTTGCAAGAAACGGTCTGGATCAAAACCTGTGATTAGATGGTTCACCAAGCTGCATAAAACTCATAGAATATATTGGTGGGGTTGGTCGGAAAAAAACCATCGACAACATAAGCATTTAAGCCCAAGTGGCAAATAAGAGACCAATAGGTTGGGTTAAAAGGGGCCGGTAAGAGCATGAAGGAAAGGAACAATTAGATAACTTAAGTGACCGGTAACCCTCAATAGCAAGTCAAATTTGAAATATAACATGAGGGTTTTAAAAGATACCAATCAATCTTTCATGAGCGATCAAAAACCCTTTACCCAAAATATCAGACCTAATCTCTATTAAAAGTAAACAATCATGCCCAATTCTAGGAATTTTTTTGACAAATTTTTAAAAATCCCATCAAGTTCTTCAAGAGTTTTTCACATTACTCTTCACCCCCTTGGACATCAATGACAAAGATATACACAAGCTCTGAACCACATATCTAAATCATCTGACTAATCCCCCTGAGTAACAACCACCATACAATCAATTTGAATCAAGATATGACTATGGAATGTGTGGATTGATGCAATGTCTTCCATCTTAGTTCTAATTAGGAGGAGTAATCACCCCTAACTTCCCTTTGAGATACTCAAATGTATCCTTAGGTAAAGGCTCAATAAAGATGTATGCGATCTATTCCTTAGTAGGCACATACTCCAATCTGACTTCCTTATCACTCACTTTGTCTCTCAATAAGTGAAACTTGATAGATATACGCTTGGTCTTTGAATGTAGCACTAGATTCTTAGAAATGTTAATTGCATTTGAATTATCACATAATATATCAATAGGTTCATTATACACAAATCTGATATCTTTCAACATTTTCTTCATCCACAATACTTGAGTACAATTGTTAGTAGAAACAATGTATTATGCCTCTACAGTAGACAAAGAAATTAAATTTTTCTTTTTACTTAACCATGAAATAAACTTCTTTCCCAAGAAAAATGCAACACCACTAGTAATTTTTTTGTCATTCACATCTACTACCCAATTAACATTAGTAAAGGCACTCAAACTACTTAAGATCATCGTCTTTAGGATACCATAGGCCAAAATCAATTGTTCCCTTCAAGTAATTGAAAATCCTCTTCACAACTATCACAAGAGATTCCTTAGAATCAGCTTGAAATTTTGCAACAATGCACACAACATTCATGATATCATGTCTAGTTTGAGTCAAATAGAGCAATCCACAAACAAATCTTTATCATCATCAATCTTGAAATATAGATTAGTACCTTTGTTAAATCCAAGCTTCAACAAATACTTGTCCAATATGGCATACCAAGATCTAGGGGCTTTTTTTAGTCCATACAATGCTTTCTTCAACCGAAAAACCATATCTCCCTGATCAATATATTGAAATCCATCAAGTTTCTCAATATACACCTCTTCTTCTAATTCACCATTTAGAAATGCTGACTTGACATCCATCTGATAAACTTTGTAGTTTTTTTAAGCAACATAAGCAAGAAACAGTCTCACGGCTTCAATTATAGCAGTAAGAGCAAAGGTTTCTTCAAATTCAATTCCATCCATCTGAGAGTATCCTTTACACACCAATTTTTCTTTATTTCTAATAAATTCACCTTGTTCATTCAGCTTATTTCTAAAGACCCATTTAGTTCCAATTACATTTTTGTCCTTAGGTCTAGGAACAAGAGTTCATGTATTATTCTTCTCAATTTTATGTAGTTCTTCTTTCATTGCTTCAATCCAATGTTCATCTTCGCATGATTCATTAGCATTACTTGGTTCAGTCTTTGAAATAAAATAGTAATCTTCTGTAATTCTTCTCTTAGTATAGACACCTTTGTTCTTATCACCTATAACTTGATTTTCTGAATGATTTAATCTCACATACCTTGGAGTCTTGGAATTCTCTTGAATTTCAAGTTCTTGTGATCTTTCTTTTGTTCTTTCACTAGTATCTCCTTCTCCTTGATCTTCTTGATTCACCAGAATGATCTGAACTTGATTTGAAGTTTGAATCTTGTTTGTGTTGTCATTCTGATAATCAAAATCATATCCACAAGCTCTGGATGGTCTAGCAATATCTTCATCAACCTTAACATTTTCAATTTCAACCATTTTCTTCAATCTCTTGTTGTAGCACTGGTAGGCCTTACTCTTAGTAGAATGGCCAAGAAAGATTCATTCATCACTTCTAGCATCAAAATTTTTGATATCTTCATCTCTTTTGATATAGAATTTACTCCCAAATATTTTGAAACATCTAACAATAGGCTTATGTCCAAACCATAGCTCAAAAGGAGCCTTACCAATATTACCTTTGATTTGTACCTGGTTGAGGATATAAACAACAATACTCACAACTTCTCTCTAGTAGATATGAGGGACATTTCATTCTAGCATGATAGTCCCAAAAACATCTAGAACTGTCATGTTCTTCCTCTCCACAAATCCATTTTATTGAGGGGTTTGTGGTGTAGATAATTGTCTCTTTATCCCATGTTGTTCACAAAAAGAATTAAACTCACCGAAAGTGAATTCACCACCTCTATATGATCTCAGACACTTAATCTTCAGACCTGTCTCTGTCTCAACCATAACCTTAAAGATCTTGAACTTCTCTAGAGCTTCAGATTTCTCCCTTAAGAAAGTAACCCACATCATCCTAGAGTAATCATCAATAAGCAACATGAAATACCTATAGGCTTGTAAACTTTTGATTCTGGCAGGACCACACAAGTTAGTATGCACAAGCTCCAACAATTCATTTGAACAATGTTGTTTGTTGTGAAATGAAATTCTAGTTTTCTTTCCTAATTGACATTCCTTGCATATGGCATTAGTAGGCTTTACCAACTTAGGAATATCTCTCACTGCCTAAGATGAACTTATCTTGATAATGTTGTCAAAGTTTACATGACACATTATTCTATGCCACAACCAAATTTCATCAAATTGAGCAATCAAACAACTTTTACTAGTAGCATTTAGATGAAAGATGTTACCTTTTGTTTTTGTACTTGAAGCAATCACATTTCCAGAATTCCCCAATAATCTACACTTTCCATCCTTAAGTTGAAGATTATATCCCTTGTCAACCATCTGTCCAACACTCAAAATATTATGCTTCAATCCTTCAACATAAAGAACATCACCAGTATTATTCTTACCATCAAAATAAATACATCCTCTACCACGGATTATACAACCATTGTTGTCACCAAATCTTACAATACCACCATCATAATTTTCCAGGCTTACAAATTTTCTTTTATCACCTGCCATGTGATTTAAACATCCACTGTCAATTACGCATTCATCCTTCTCTTCAACTCGAGTAGCTAGGGCTTTCTCCACATTTGTACAACTAGCAGATTCAGTAGACACAAGATTATTTTCCTTGCTAGCAATAAACAAAAACTCATCTTCACTTACATTCCCTTTGTCAGATTCATCATCTATCACACCTTCATCAGCAACATAATAACACTTTTTTTGAAATCTAGGCTTGTTATGTCTTGGCTTAGGAACTCTTTCTGGACACCTTGATGCTAAATGACCTATCTTATTGCAAGAAAAACATTTAATAGGAAACTTTCCTTTGTACTTACCTTCTCCTCTGGCTTCCCTTTTGACAATAATTTCTTCAATCTCATTCTATTCTCTTTCTTCTTCTTCAATTTGTCTCATTTTTTCCTCATATTTGAATACCTTTTTAGAATAAATTCCACCTAGATCATATCTCTACTTGTCTCTCCTAGAAGTAGTAGCTTTGAATGTAGATTATATCTTAGGAAGGGCATCACCAAATTCACTCAACTCAAAAGAAGTAAGTTTACCAATCAACATATCTCTGGTTACATTTGTCACAGTCTGAAGCTCATCAATAGCTGTAGCTTTGACTTTGTATGCAGTAGGAAAGGATCTAAGAACTTTAGCATTAATCTCTAATTCATCTAACTATCCACCAGCACATATGATACCACACACAAGTTTATTTACTCTTTTCATGAAAGTAGTAATGTTCTCATCATCACCCATTTTCAACATTTCATATTTCCCTTTTAGACTTTGTAGCTTAGAAATCTTCACATTAGCATCACTTTCATACAAGGTTTCTAAATTTTTCTAGATCTCATAAGTAGTCTTCAAATCCATAACATTTGTCATCTCAAAATTAGTCAAAGCACTTAACAATGCTTCCTTAGCCCTGATATTATATTCAACATCCCTAATCTCAGTAGTAGTAGTAGGACCATTATGAGGAATAACATACCTATTACTTGTAATGTTCTAGTAGGATTCACCAATGCATCTTAGATGACACTCCATTTGAGTCTTCCATGGAGAATAATTTGTTCCATAAAATCTTGGACTATCCCTCTTATATGTCGCCATCCCAGATCACCTCAAGCTGTTAAGCTTTTTCCAAGGAACTTGCTCTGATACCAATTTTTGGAAACACAAGGGAAAACAACTGAGAGGGGGGTGAATTAGTTGTTACATATTTTCAAACTTATTAACCTTATTAACCCTTATTCTTAGATGTGATTAATAACCATGAAATAATGAATCAAAAACACATCAAAATCACACATACCACCAATATTTTTTACATGGAAACCCTATTAGGGGAAAAACCACGGTGGAGATCAGTCCACAAGTTTATATATTGTTAAAAGTATAAGAATAATAAATGGAGAATGCACATGCATTCAGGCACACTACCTAGAGCTCACTACTCAAATACAAAGGAAGACTCACTGTCTTATAGAAACATTCAGATTAAGTCCATATGAAGAATTTGAACTAAGAAAGTAGTATCTGCTAATGCCTAATTACAGTTTCGATTAAGCACATGAACACTTCTTCACTCTTCTTCACTCTCCTTCACACTGCGCTCTTCCTTCAAATGATTTGAACCTTATTTTCACATAGCACTCACACACTTCACACTCTCGCACTTTCAAATGAAGAAATGATCACTTATATATATCTGCAACAAGGATTTACATTGCTTCATGTCGGCTTCAAAAAAATAATAGAATAGATACAAGTTGTCAGCCCAAAACAATAAGGATTATTAATGCGAATCAACCAAGGTTGTCCACAACATAGGAGAGACCCAAAACAATGTCCTCAAACACAAAATACCTTCAAAGATTCTTCCACGAAGATCCACAACATGCTACAATCACCCTGTCGGCCATGAACATGAAAAACATGAACATGCAAGATAAAATCATGGATCGCGAGCACAATGATCAATGTAAACATGCAACAAAGATAGAACACAATCTAGAAACATCCACAAACATCACAGGAACATACACAACAACTCAAATTACCAGAATCACATTATCTCCTTCTATGAACACCAGTTACAGTAGTAGAATAACTGTCAGAACACAAAAACTTATAACTTGCTCAAATATTCATGCACACCTCTAAAACATTTGGAGAATAAACTAGATAGGCTTGTCAACAAACCCTTTAAACTGCAACTTCTTACTATCAACATATTGAACTTTCCATCATATTGATCTTCACTACTTCACAGACAACCTATAACATATTTTATTACAATTTTCTCAATATCCTTGGCATACACAGTCTTAAAGATATTAATGCTAATAGTGTTGACATCAATGAAAACCACATATTAGAAACAAAACCACAACATCCAAAACTTCCAGATTCTTAGAAATCGAGAAGAGGAATAGGTCACCATTATTGGTGACCTAGTCCCTGTAAACCTGTCTTTCAAGGATTTTGACATTTATGGATACCCCTTTGGCAGAAACCCACTCTGATAGATTTTCCTGGTAGAAGGACTAGGTCACCCATTTTTTCATAAGTGTCCTTGTGAATATTTCTAACAGATTTTAGAATATTCGGGTGCTCCCCATCTATAACTTTCAATACCCATGTGCATCACTTATGTTATTTCCATTTTATTTCCAGTTTGCATACATTTAGGTCATTTAGTTTAGCTTGTATATAGTTTACATTTTGTTTGTTTACATTTTGTAGTTAGTTTAGTTTCATTTATTTTCAGCATTCAACCACACTTCTCACACACAACACAACCGTACTCAGCCCATCCTCTTTGAATGCAAACACCAAAAAGAGTCGTATCACAAAGTGGAAAGAGTGTCATTCCTAAACCAAGTGCTCCTTAGGTAAAAAAAACTAGGGGCCTAGTAAGGGGAATCATATTTCCCTTGTTATCCTTTAATCTTTTTGGTGGTTCAATTTTGATACTACTTGATGAACCTCATCAGTAGTACATTTTTTCTTTTGCAGTGTTGAAGTTGAAAACTTCTCCATTACAACCCCAACATCAAAGTGTCACATGTAATTGTAGGGCACCAAATGCACTGCTCTTAATAATATTCTATTACAATATTTCCACTATTCTTCTTCATAATTAGTTCAAGCTAAATATAATAAAACTCGGGTGTCAGTTCCAAAATAGAATTTCCCCAGACAATTCTAATGCATTTTCACTACAAGTAGAAATTGTCCTTATGCAAAGTAAACATGTGCTAGATTTACCCATAAATCATTCATCTGATCAAATATTTTTCTTGTACCAGCTTCTTGTACCTGTGTAAAAATTTCCTTTGTAATATCAAAATGACCCCTTTCAGCTAGCAAAATGGCTGCCCCATTTGCAACATAAATATTTCTTTGTCTCTGTGTCAACACTTTACAAGACAGTTCTCTAGCCTTCTCAAGATGTGTTGCCTCATCTTGTGGATCGATTAAAAATGATCTTTTCTTTCTCACATGTTTCTTCATTTTCATAATGATAGAAGAATCATTGAATACATTACAATGTATGTTAGAACCTCCTCCACCATAATAGGAACTCAAGAAAATAGGGGCTCCAACTTAGCCTTCATTTACTACTGCAAAATGAACATTATAAACAAAAATAGTCTTTGAATTGGAATCATCAGGAGCTCATAATGGGGTGAAAACTCTAGATGTTGAACTGCCATTCCTAATGTCACTACAATTATCTACATTTAATGCACATTTCCATTTATATTTTTTTATCTATCCTTGGTAATCTTGCTTCTAGCTCTTGTTTAGTATGGCTATCATCCTTTTGTTCATCATGAAATTATTTCAAACTTGCTCCTCTTGTCCTATTTCTCTTTGGTGAATGTCTTTTGAGTCATTATCAGTGAATTTTTGTCTTCTATTGTAATATTGTTGCCCATGAGTTAACATTGTTATCCTCTTTTCCTCATAATACTATTTTTAAATGCTAGGGACTGTCCTTGAGAGGATAAGAAATGATAGTCTCACCACTACCCAATATATGGTTTTTAAATTACCTTCATGTTCATCCCTTTAAGATGCATGGTTACCTTGCCTTGATAGAGACTAACATTTATTCCATTTTCTCATCTTGAATACCAATGTCTTTTCATAGTAAAGAACTTCAATGAATCCTCCTATGTCATCAATCCCTTTATCATGTTGATAGCCTTGTATATGAATATCATTGCTCATTCTTTTAACCATCCTTGAACCTTGCAACTCTTTTTAATGACTGTCTTCATCACTCTTAAGCTGCCATCACTTATGGTGATTGTCCATGCATAGTGATTATTCTTATTTCTTGACTTGCTATTTCCATCCATTATATTGTCCTTCTTCATGATTGTCCTCTTATGGACACAGTTTCCCTTATGTCATTAACATTTAATCTATTAAATTCTTAGAACATGCCTCTACCCTAATGAAGATGAAATTAATCTTCATGGCAGTTATGTAGACTGCCCCCACTTCATAAGTGTTATCTATTGTTTCATCTTATAAATGTGACTGTCCATTGGATTTTGTTGCTTGTTTATCAAGAGTAGTAACAATATCTCTGACATGTTTACAAACACCATCATATACTATTTTTTTATGAATCGGCTCAAACAATTCATATACATCTTAGATATTCACGCCCTCAATTCACCATCAATTTTCAATAAAGATTGGCCTTTTATGGAAGTGGTTATCCTTTTGATTTGAAGGTTTGTTTACTTCAAGCAAGGTTTGCAGTGGTTGTCACTACTTCTAGAAACTACCTCTCATGGTGTCAAACCTTGGGATTGTTTCCTTCTTAACTAGGCCTAACTGTTCATGTGACCTCATTTCTAATTGACTTCCCTCACATGCTTTCTACCCCTGACTGTTATGAGCCCTTGATTCATGCTCCATTCTTAGGTTTCCACTTTTTATCCATGAACTCTCTTTTGCATCACTAGGATCAATCATAATATGGTCCTTAGTTTGGTTGAACTTGTCCCAAAGCATATTATCCATTAAAATGCTTCACAATTTTGAGAGCTCCATTAGTGGCTCTTTCTAAGGGCTTATGTTCCTAAGTGAATAGAGCGATATTTCAGAAAATTCTGGAAGAGCAGACCAAATGCTAGAACCATTGGGTGACCTACAAATTTCTCTAATAATTTTTTCAAACCTCATCCGGTGGCCCCAAGTGATTGAATGAAAAAGGAGAACTAGTTTTTTCCTCTGTCAAACACCAGCCTGTTGAAGGAACTGATTTCCCTCAATCCATACTTGCCTCTGTCACACCACAACAACATGAGTAACTTATTTTCTACAAAAAAAAATGTTAGGATACCTTTGAATGAGTGAGGACTCGCTCCATGTTTAGCCCTACTATCAAATGGAAACCAAATCATATAGGCCACATCACTTCCACTCATTTTATTTTATGATTCTATGGAAAGTGACCAAATATGAGGATAATGATCAAGATTATATGAAGATACAATCTTATCACATTTACTAACTCCCTCATAATGGTCAAGCTCATAAAAGATATAATTCCTCAGAAATAGTGTGCAATCCTTTTGTGTATTAATCAAAGAATGCTCACACACTTGTAATTCATTCAACTGAATTACATCACAGGCGAGTTTATCATCATCCCAACAACAAAGCCCAATAAAATTATCATATATGTCTCAAGGTTTTGAAAAAAAGACTTATCAACATCCACAATTCCATTATCCACATTCAAATCATAGCATTCAGAAAAGGAATCAACATCCCAAACAATGTTCTCCACTTCAAGTTCATAAACAAGATTATCAACACTCATCATGTTATCACACAAAAAATCTGTAAGTGCAGGTTCATATGACTCAAAATATTTATTTGCAATAAATCCCTCATAGTGAGTGTTCAAAACACATTCACTTTTGCAAGGAGTATCACTCTCCACACTACCTCCTACTACATCAACATGAATATCTGAAGCATACTACTCATGAGAAATATTGTGGGTTGCAAACCCATAAAAAGGTCCTCATATGCATCCATGTGATTGACACAATCACATTCTTCAAGTGAAAACTCATCATAAAGATCTTCATTAGTTATACCAATATTTGTCTCTATATTTTTGCTTTCCTATACAACTACATCTATGCTATCATCAAGCCAACATTTAGTAATAACTTCAAAATCAAAAAAAGGAATGGAAGAAGGTGAAGATTCAAACAAGAAAAGCTTTCCATGTTCACCATTTACATCACCAACAAATACATGCTCTGCACAATCAACTAATTTAACTGATTCATTCAATAAATCTCTTGCATACATACTCTTTTCTTTGTTCATACTGCTACAATAATCAACAAGGTCATATCCTTGACTGTAAAACTACAAATCATCATCTATTTCTTCATTGTAACTTCTCATGGATGATTTCTTTGATTGAAAATCACTATACATTTTATCATTTGCATATGATATGTCACCACTCTTAAATGTATTCCATAGATCAACAAAATCATTTTTCTCTCCATGAAGACTTGCATCAATGCTACACTCAACACATGTAGAATTGACATTATCAATTATACCATAACATTGTTGATAACATATCTACTCTTCAAAAAGTACATTTAATTCAAATCCATCATCATGCAATTGTGAGGCTTCAATAATGTTATCATCATTTTCTTTGTTGAAACACTTTCCACTCAAAGAAATTAATTTTGCTTCCTCCTTTTGAAAATATTCACTATTAATAAGGATACAAGTAGAATTGCAATCATCATGATGACCAAGATAATATTACTTTTTAGCTGGTTGCATATTTACATTTGCAAAACTAATGTCATTACTAT
This sequence comes from Sequoiadendron giganteum, assembly GCA_007115665.2. Classification (NCBI taxonomy): domain Eukaryota; kingdom Viridiplantae; phylum Streptophyta; class Pinopsida; order Cupressales; family Cupressaceae; genus Sequoiadendron; species Sequoiadendron giganteum. Next base: position 467,574,528 of record CM021109.1, read on the forward strand.
GAAGACTTCAAATTTCAAAATTAGCATAGACTTCTAGTGCACTTTCATAGTCCATAGATGATAAAATAATTTTAATATCATCCACATCATTATAGCCTTCTTTTGATATAGAAAATTGACTCCCCCTTTCCATATTTTCAAATAAAATAGGAATGACTTCACATGCTTCATTTACTTCGTCATGTCTTACATCTTCACTATTATGGCTGCAATCTTCTTCTACATACATTTTCTCCACGGGCTGTTCAAAAAAAAAATTATCACCACTAAATGATGCATTATCATTATCTTCTACTATACCATCTAGATCTATTTGATGAAATATGGAAAAGGTACCATCACATAGTCTAGCCAGGAAACAACTTCCATATTTCTCTATCATTTCATCAATCACTGAAAGCCATTGATATATGGATTTAAGGTTAGGGGGCCTAAAGTGAGCTGGCATGGTACTCATACCAAGCTTAAACCCTTCAAAAAAATTATCAACACACACTAATTCATTAGGACTATTTATCATTGGTATAACAAACAAAACTTCCATGAATATATCATATAAATTATAGAAGGATTTTGTAAGAGAGGGGGATGAACCACGTCAAGGTTCTAGGTCACGAAGAACCAAGAGCGGAGGGCTGCCCTAACTTAACTCTCTAAAGGGTGTTTTAGGAAGAGGATTGAGAATGAAGAGCACTATGCAATACTTTTGTCACTCTAGAGATCCAAAAGTTTGTTGGAGGCTAGGCGAGATGGTTTTTGGAGTCAATATTGCACCTCAAACAACTCTCTGCCTGAGGATGAAAACAGGGTTCTGAGATGACAGTGTGGCATGTTGGCATCTCTCTAGCATGTTGGAATCTATAAGACTAGAAAATGTGAAGTACAGTAAAAAATACCTAAAAATGTACTGACAGCCTATCTAGTTGATTTTGACAGAAATAATAGAATGGGAAAATATGAGAAATAAAGATGAAGACGATAAAGCAAGTAAATGAAAGCTAGGGTGATGAAGATAATCTCACAAAATTGCTAGTTCGTTAGCTAGATCCATGCATATGTCCACCTACACACAAACTAGAAGGGGAAAATTATTGGGGTTGTATATGGGTCTAACTCAATCAAACCCCTTGTTTTGGTGTTTCCACCTCCACAGACAACCAAAAATAAATAGAGTAGAATATGCGATAAAGGAAGTAGAAAGTAAAGATTTCAATGAACACTACACAACAATAATATGCTACTCAATAAAATCACAAAGGAGAGGAGTGAAGCACTACCACCTCCACCCAAAATCTCACTAGTTAATGGAAGGAGAATGCAAGGAATGGACTTGGAAAAGTCACCATAGCCATAACGGTGATGAAGGGAGGTATCACAAGACTCCAAGCCCACACTTCTATGGCTTGCCTTACACTTGTAATGTGGAGTTGGTCGAGCTTCAAAACTTGTCCAATGCTCACAATGGAAGATTGGAATGCTACTTGAGAGTGAAGAAATGAAGTGATTGCAAGAAGAATGAAGTGAATCAATGTGTAGATGATTCAAGAGATACAAACGAAAGAACATAATATGTTTTTGAAGGTGGAATGAGAAGAATCTACCATTTTTGGGGTCAGTTGGTTGAAGAGGGACATTACAATTTGGCCCCAATTGGGTGTGTAACACCTCTACCAACTTTAGACATATGAATCCGTCAGGGATGGAAGTGCACTACATAGATGTCCATGTGCCGCAAATGCATCCCCGACAAATATTCTCTCATTGGTGCACAAGAAAAATGCCTAGTGGATGGAAGGTAGGTAGGTGATGTGGAATTTTTCCTTTGGATTTGATTTTCTAAGGTGAGGGTATGTGAAAGGGGAATTTTTCTAAGGGGTGAAAATTCACTCCTATACATTTTGCCTCCAATTTAGCGAGTAGGAGTATTGATGAGCACTCAGTAAAGTAGATCAAAGGTTAGAAAAGTACACCTAAACCATCAAGGAAGTAGATTGGGATCTGGCAAACTCAAAAGCAAAGGGAAAGCGAAGGACTCCACAAGTACTCTCCTTGGGGAGTTTCGAACAAAAGGACTCCATAGGCCAGTAGAACTATGAAGTTTTACAAAGTACACTGAAGGCCGTCAGACCAATGATGGACAAATCTCGAAGGATGTAAGTGTCTCACAGGCCCGCAAACCTACAAGAAGGCAACCCCCAAGTTCTTTCTCATGAAGGAATCCCAGTGAAGTAAGCACCTTACAAGCCCACAGACTTACAAGGAGGCATCCCCCAAGTTATCTCTCATGATGGACACCCATTGCAAGGGGACTCCATAGAGTGAGACTGGAAATTGGCTTCATAGGTGCACCATGTTAATCCACAAATAAAACATGCCAGCAACCACGTAGGAAAAAAATAGATAGTCACACAGATAGTCAAGAAATCAAAAGGCTTTCAAAGGGGTCCCTTGGGAACCCTTCAAAAGAAGAGGGGTCCACTCAAGGGATACATTGTTTGAAAGTATAAGAATTCTTTTCACAAATTAATTCAAAATCAAGGGATCCTTTTCTGAATAATTTTCACTTCATCAAGGAATTCAAAAGGAAGAAAATGCCCTCTCATGAGGGGAAGGTTGAGGCTTTTCTCACAAGAAAATTTGATCCATCCTCAGAGGAAATTTACCAAGTTCTTTCTTTGTGAACCCGTGATGAAGGAAACATGTTCCATTGGGAGTCCAAGTTGAGAATGCGATTTTTGAAAAAAAATGCAAATATTTTCAAGAAAATATTCATTGGAAACAAATTAATTTTCTAAAAATTTGAGGTTGACACGATAGCCCCCACTTAGGGTGGTGCATGTTGAACGTAGATTCATGCAACATCCTAAGGAGAGAAAAGAAAGAATGAAAAAGTGAGTGCAAGGTGAAAGATCATCATTCCACACCAAATCAAGATGAATGCATGGAAAATAAAGTGAAAAACAAAAAATTGGGTCAACATGGAAGAGAAGCCTAAATGCCCCCAATGCTTTGCATCATCCCCAATTTTTTGAAAATCAAGACACAAACAATGGAAGAATGATGATATAGATAGAAGAAGGTTTATGACACAAAATCACTACTGTATCAAAGCATCTACAAGGGTGACAAGGATCATCCAGGAACATATAATGCAAGCATGGGGGGAACATCAAAACAAACACACATCTAATCTAAAGATAAAGAAGAGGTTGTCCACTTCCCAATCTAGATCATTATAAGGGGAGGGCGAATGAGTCTGCAATGGTGGAATATTAAGGGGAGGAGCTTTTTACCCTCCCACAACAAGGGCTAAGGAAGAAGCCCCCATAAGGTCTTCTCTGCTAGGCTATTATGGAGCTATGGTCAGCGATTTCATAAATATTGTCACTAAGGCTAGGACCTCATCTAGAGAAGTGAACATGCAATTCACATGAGTGCCATGTGCTACCTCAATGGATAGGGAGGGTGAAACCCAAGATTCATTATTGGGCTCATCGAGTGACTTGAGAGTAGTGAAAAACTCAGGGGATGCTAAAGCTGGCTCTATCACTAGGATGGTGCATTATAATGAAGGACCAGCTCATGAAAAGGGTGGACTCCTCTTTCAACCCCCATTTTTAAAAGGGCCAACCTCCACTTTTTTCTTTGTTGGAGGAGGTGAGCTCCCCATAGATGAGGCGAGAAGTGTAAGAAAGGAGGAGAAATCTATGGTGGACACCACTAAAGTTTTTGGAATGTCCATGGGTTTAGGGAATGATAGGATGTATGGAAGGGACACCAAAATAGGTGGCTCAACCGAGGGAGTGATGAACACCTACACATTTTTAGGGTTAGGTGCACTCACGCTCATTACGGGAGCCAGAAGAAGAGGGGAGGAGAGGAGGACACAATAGGAGAACCTAATGCAGGGGTGATCATCTCATCTTCCTTCTTTTGTAAAGTGGCTTGCTTAGCTACCAGAGCCTTTTTTCGATGCTTGCACTCACGCACAAGGCAATTTATGCGACTCTTTCAGATAGAGACTGGGAGCTATGAAGGGATAGATGACTCATGCTCAACCATAGGGTTTTCCATCACAACCATTTATGGTGATGGGATAGACTCTTGAATGGGAGAAAGATGAAGATTTTGAGAGACAATGGGAGAGTCGACTCTAGCGCCTCGATGACAGGCCTCTTCCCATTTATCTATTTAGGAGTAGGAGCAGTCTGAGGCCACGAAGGCTGATACATAAAGGATCCCCCTTGTGGAACCTTTCTTCTACCATATCGAATGGGCCTAGGATCCATGGGTAGATAAAGAAGCACAAAAATAGGATGCTTAGGCTTTCACAAAGCAAGCACCATATGATTCTCCTACAAATGTGACACAAAACTTGATGGCACCACAGTGGGGCGAGATGAAGCGTCAAGCTGGATTATGGAAGAGGAAGAAGAGGAACCTTGAGAGCGCTTCTCTTCTTCCCTTTTTCGTGCCTTGACAACATCACTGCCAACTTTTAAACATGCCCTATGTGACACAACATAAGGTGATGGAGGGTATCTCACTCTAGGCATTAAGTGCCCTTTCTTGTACTTTTGATAAGTCTAGTACAAGAGGTCATTCCTAGGTGGAAGGGGACCAATGGGTGTAGGCCAAAAGTGATCTAAGGAATAGCTATCACATGCAACTAGTGGTTTATAGCTAGTTTCATGAATCACATGCATCGAACCCTCATGAATGAACTTCAAGAATTTATGCACAACTAAGGGAATTGCATTCATAGCTACTAGCTAGGGGATTCCCAACTTCACTCTGAAGACTTCAAACCTTGAGATTATGTCAAACAAAAAAATTATAAACTTAGGTCCAACAAGGACTGACAAAATGATGGTACCAAGCAGAGATACGAAAAGTCCATTATGCATACAAATGGTGCTCACAAGTGTGTCATACCCATTTTTATGCAAGAAGTTAATTAACATAATCTCCTTGGTAATCACATTCACCTGGCACATCGGGTCAATAAGAAAACCTGCTATGGTATTTCCATTGATTCGTGCAGGGATATAAAGAGGAGATGGTTCTCTATTAAAACCCATGGGCAGGTCCTATGAGGTGAAGGTTATACCTGGACTAATACTCACAGGTTACACATAGGGGATAGGAATATGTAGGAAAGAGGCCATCATGCACACTAAATGAAACTCTCACAAATCCCCCCAAAGGTTTGCAATCAGACAATGACTCAACTAAGACTTCGTTATGCAACACTTATGGAACCTTCCAACTACGCCTACTAGGGGTCATAGGTTGGGTTATAAGGTGAAAGGCCTCATAACAATTACACCTATAATGCTCCTAGAACACAAGGAAAGGATCCTTCAGTACTACAAAATGAAACCAAAATGGTTCACGTTGGGTTCACCAAAAATATAAGAGAGGGGGACCAACCATATCAAGGATCCAAGTCACAAAGAGACAAGAGTGGAGGGCTGCCCTAACTTACCTCACTCTAAAGGGTGTTTTAGGAAGAGGGTCAAGAATGAAGAGCACTATGTAGTACTTTTTCACTCTACAGATCCAAAATTTTGCTAGAGGCTAGGCGAGCTAGTTTTTGGAGTCAATACTACACCTCAGACAGCTCTATATGTGAGGACAACAACACAGTTCTAGGATGACAATGTGGCACATTGACCACTCTCTAGCGTGCTGGTGTCCATATGAACAAAAAAACATGAAGTACAATAAAAACTACCTACAAACATATTAATAGCCTAACTAGTTGATTTTGATGGGAATAACAAAATGAGAAAATATATGAAATAAAGATGAAGATGATAAATAAAGTAAATGAAAGCTAGGGTGGTGAAGATAATATCACAAAAGTTCCAATTCTCTAGCTAGCTCCACATTTACACCCACCTACACAAAAACAAGAAGGGGAAAATTTTTGGCATTGTATAGGGGTCTGCCTTAGTTAGACCCCCATTTTGGTGTTTCCACCTCTAGGGACAACTAAAAAGAAACATAATAGAATATGTGATAAAGGAAGTAGAAAGTAAATATTGCAATGAACACTGGAAAATAATACTATTCTAATCAATCAAATCACAAAGGAGAGTGAAGAATTACCACCTCCACCCAAAAGCTCACTAGGTAATGGAAGGAGAATACAAGGGATAGACTTTGAAAAGTCACCATAGCTACAACGGTGATGAAGGGAGGTCTTGCAAGACTCTAAGCCCACACTTATATGGCTTGCCTCATACTTGTAATGTGGAGTTGATGGAGCTTCAAAGCTGGTGCAATGCTCACAATGGAAGATCAGAATGCTTCTTGAGAGTAAATAAATGAAGTGAATCAATGTGTAGATGATTCAAGAGAGACAAATGAATGAATAGAGATTTTCTTTGAAGGTGGGATGAGAAGAATCTACCTTTTTTGGGGTCAGTTGGTTGAAGAGGGATGTTAAAATTCGGCCACAATCAGGTGTGTAACACCTCTTCCAACTTCAAACATAGGAATCCATTAGGGATGTAAATGCATCACATAGACATCTATGCACTGTGCATGCATCCCCAACAAATATTCTCTCACCGATGCACAAGAAAAACACCAAGTGGATGGAAGGTAGGTAGGTGATGTGGATTTTTTCCTTTGAATTTTATTTTCTAAGGTGAGGGTATGTGAAAGGGAAATTTTCCTAAGGTGTGAAAATTTGATCCTATATAGATTCACCCTCGAATCTCCTTATATCATACAATGCATCAATAAGTAAGTCTTTTCAACTACAAGCTCATATTCTTCTTCAAAATATTCTTGAGTGTGCAAAAATCTCTTGTTAGATAAACATGCATTATTCAATTCACCAAACTGATCCATGAACAATATCTTAAGCTCTTTCCATGAACACATGGAATGCATTGGCAAACCATAAAACCAATATTCAATAGTATTTTCTAAAGTTCTTACGAAAAAATTCATGATAGCATCCTCTTCTACTATTTGATGATTCGTCATCAAATCAATGAAGTTTTGTAAATGTTGTAATGCTAACTCTTCAAGATCTCCTCTAAACTGAGGAAAATATTAATTAATTCTTCTTGGGACAGAGTATGGATAACCTTGGATTTTACTAAAATCCAGAGGGTTATATATTTCACTGGTGAACACCTTTCTTTGAGGACATGACTATGTTTTAGGCATGACATTAAAGTTTGTAGAGGGAGAACTAGGATAGCCATACATATTAGAAAATACATTTATTCCCTATACAATCATCTACTTCTCAATATTTCCTTCAAAATATGCTACTTTCTCATTTCCCCCTTCTTAGTGCTTAGTTTCACTCAATAGGGAACCAAAAAAAAATCAGACTTTCAAATATGGTTTTCATAACAAGTTTATGCTTCTTGAAAACCAAAATATGGAAAATACCTGGATTTGTTGTAGCTACTACAGATTCTTCTTTCTAACTAGAAATATTTATAGATTTGAAAATTTCTTCACATCTTCATTAAGTTCTTTAGCAGAGTCGCCACCTCCTTTAATAGGAAAAAATCTTCAAGCAATTGAAACATCTTCAATAATGAGATTTCCTTCTAAGTTCTTTTCACTAGTAGAGTGTCATAGATTGTGATACTTTCAAGTATACTACAATGATTTCTTTCTCTAGGCATAAATTCCTTTAATATTTGAACCAAATCCTCAAATCATCAAACTTATAGAATCTTTTCCACATGGATAATTTTGGAGCTATCCCCAACAGATTTGCTAATCTATTGATTCCCAAATATGTAATGAACTTGAATCCTAAAGGGGTTCCAGGCCTAATAGTCAGATTCAAGGAGATTCCCATGTACTATGGGCTCTGTGAAATACAGGAGGGTGATCCCAACAATGTTATTATAGATACTTGTGTGCTAAAGAATCCAAAACATTGTAAACAAATAATTCTCCTTCAATTGTTAAATAGACATACTATCCTAAAGATTTGGTTGAACTTCATGGTAATATCTGATTTAAACATGAGAAATGTAATGCATTAAGCTCCACACACAATCATACTGAGATAAAAAAAAAGTAAAAATTTTAATTTGTAGCTTCCACAAAAAATCTCAAGAGACTGCAACATTAAAAGACCAATACCATATTGCAGGGTGGAGTCACCTAAACCATGTAATTTAAATACATCACAACATTTATCCTGTCATAACTATGCCTACCAGATGATGCCTTACACCATTGATATCAGAAAGTTAACCAACCATACTTAGTAATCCTAGCACATAGTTGCATAAACCTCTATTTATGTTAATATAGTTTAACTCATTCTTTGAATGAGAGTAATAACACTAAACAAACATTCAAGGAAAGACAAGCACACAAATACTAGCAATCTTTGATTGCTCATATTCAAAATCCGTACAATGTGCATTGTGGAGACAAGCAACTCAGAATATCTTATCATTTTCATACAAATATGATGATGCCATGATTAAATTCTCCATTATAGGACTCAGACTATTCCAAAATTTGAGACCAACACTTATTCATTTCAGACCTGTTACAAAATTTTATCTCCTTGTGAGACCAAATTGTGAGCAACTCTCAAAATGAAGCAGATTTTTTTTTTTAAGGAAAATGGAACAACCCTAAATGGAAATCTCTATCAACAACTAGCACCAAGCAAACCCTTAATCAAGAATAAAATCCCACTCAAATAAAATCACCTTCAACATTTTATTTTCCTGCCTCCTTTCATTTTTTTGCCCAACAACAATTTTTTTTTTGTTTTACCATGAAAAACTTTCATTCTTTTCTATCAGCCTATGGAAAAGCTCATTTACCTATTTCTTGCTTACTTTCAATTTTTACCCTACAACTGAGAGATTTGTTTCATTCGTGAAATTATTTCACTCTTTTTATCAGGCTATGAAACTTCCCCCTTTTTACCCAATCATTTACCTTTAGTTATCTCCCCACCATAAAAAATCCCTTTAAACATTGCCTTTATAAATTTTCCATGAGCTCTAGAAAATCCATGAGCATCGAGAATGACCACGTGGAGCCTCCCCGCTCCCCTGCTAACTGATGTGTTATATTGGTGGGTCCCCCATGGGCTAGCAGGGGATGGTTCATATTGGTTCCCACCATACGATTCTAACCATTGATCGAGCTCCCTCATCCTAGGTGCAAATAGTGTCATTTCTTTTGATGGTTTTGTTGTTATTCACATTTTGTTGCTTCTCTATGAAATTTTAGCAACATCAATCAAATGATTGTAGTAGTCAACATGCAACTCTATCTTCTTCTCATCAAAACCATGTGTATTTAGGCTTGCCATAACCGATGGTTGGCTGAGCACACAAAGTGCATCCATTAATTCTAATACTGCTCGACGAACCTCATCAGTAATACATTTTTTTCTTTTGAAGTGTTGAAGTTGAAAACTTTTGCATTGCAACCCCAACATCAAAGTGTAACATGTAATTGGAGGGTACCAAATGCACTACTCTTAATAATGTTCTATTACAACCTTTCCACTATTCTTCTTCATAATGAGTTCGAGCTAAATATAATAAAACTTGGGTGTTAGTGCCAAAATAGAATTTTCTCAAACAATTCTGATGCAATTTCACTGCAAGAACAAGTTGTCCTTATGTAAAGTAAATATGTGCTATATTTACCCATACATTAGGCATCTAAAAAAAGATGTTTCTTGTAACAACTTCTTGTACCTATGTAAAATTTCCTTTGCAATATCAAAATGACTCATTTTAGCTAGCACAATGGCTGCCCCATTTGCAACATATATATTTTTTGGTCTCTATGTCAACACTTTACAAGACAGTTCTCGAACCTTCTCAACATGTGTTGCCTCATCTTGTGGATTGATTGACAATGATCTTTTCTTGCTCATATATTTTCTTCATTTTTATAATGATAGAAGAATCATTGACTGTGTTATAATGCACATTAGAACCTTCTCCACCATAATAGGAACTCAAGAAAATAGGGGTTCCAACTTAGCCTTCATTTGTTAGAACAAAATAAACATTAGAACAAAAAATAGTCTGTGAATCGGTATCATTAGGATCTTGGACTCGGGTGAAAAATCTAGATGTTGAAGTGCCATTCCTAATATCACTACAATTATCTGCATTTGATGCACATTTCCATTTATATTTATTGTCTATCCTTGGTAATCTTGCTTCTAGCTCTTGTTCAGTATGATTTCCATCCTTTTGTTTAGCATGAACTTGTTTCAAACTTGCTCATCTTGTCCTCTTGCTCTTTGGTGACTTTATTTTGAGTCATTATAAATGAATTGTTATCTTCTATTGTTATATTTCTGCCCATGAGTTAACATTGTTGTACTCTTTTCCTCATAGCACTATTTTTAAATGCTAGGGACTGCCCTTGAAAGGATAAGCAATAACCATCTCATCACTACCCAATATATGGTTTTGAAATTTTCTTCATTTTCATCCCTTCAAGATGCATGGTTACATTTCCTTGATAAGGACTATCCTTTATTTCATTTTCTCATCTTGAAGACCAATGTCTTTTCACAATAAATAACTTCAATGAATCCTCCTATGTCATCAATCCCTTTCATCATACTAACAACGTTGTATATGACTGCCATTTCTCATGCTTTTAACCATCCTTGAACCTTGCAAGTCTTTTTAATGACTGTGTTCATCACTCTTAAGTTGTCATCACTTATGGTGATTTTCTATGCATAGTGATTGTTCTTATTGCTTGAATTTCTCGTCCATTCATTTTATTGTCCTTCTTCATGATTATCCTCTTATGTACATGGATTCCCTTATTTCATTAACTTTTAATCTATTGAATGCTTAGAACATGCCTCTGCTCTAATGAAGATGAAATTTCATCTTCATGGCAGTTATGAGAACTGTCCCCACTTCATAAGTGTTATTCATGGATTCATCTTGTAAATGTGACTGTCCATGGGCATTTGTTGCTTGTTTATTAGTAGTAACAAGCTCTTTGACATCTTTACAAACACCATCATCTACTATTTTTATTTTTATTTTTTATGAATGGGCTCAAATAATTCATATGCATCTTAGATATCCATGTCCTCAATTCCCCATTCACTTGTCAATGAAGACCGACCTTTTATGGAAGTGGTTTTCCTTATGATTTGAAGGTCTGTTTACTTCAAGAAAGGTTTGCAATGACTTTCCTACTTCTGGAAACTATCTCTCATGGTATCAAACCTTGGGACTATTTCCTTCTTAGCTGGGCCTAATTTTTCATGTGACCTCATTTCTAATTGAATTCCCTTACATGCTTGCTTCCCCTAACTATTATGAGCCCTTGATTCATGATTTTTTCTGAGGTTTCCACTTGTTTTCCATGAATTCTCTTTTGCATCACTATGATCAAGCACAATAAGGTCCTTAGTCTGGTTTAAACTATTCCAAAGCATATTATCCATTAAAATGCTTCACAATTTTGAGAGCTCCATCAAGATTAAATACCTAGAAAAAAAAATTCAGCGATAGAAAAACAAAAAATCTAATGTGGTTCACCCAAATTTGAGCTACATCCACCAACAAAGAGTCCAATATATATTAATCTTCCAGCAAATAATATTTACAAAGACTTGCAGCAACATTTTTCCAATTTTTTACCACTACTAATTTTTAGCACACACTTTGCTACATGTACCCATAGTTTAACCTGTGTTTTTCTAGCCACACATCCATGACCCGTTGTTGTCAAAACCTTCAAAAATTCACATATTTTAACTCATTCCTAACAATTAAAATTAATTTTCCACTCACCTTTTCACATCCCTATATGCATTGCTAACTATCCAATTCATGTCTATTCAAATTCCCAACATGCAGCAATAAGCTCTTCATATTTTGGGCAGTTTTTAACTGTTTTCCAACTATTCTATTAATTATAATTTAAATACAAGCAGGTAGAAAAATATTTTTTAAAATAATGGTGAAACTACACCGGTAAAGGTAGGGAAAATTAATCCTCCAAGGCTGATCAGGCTCCACAATACAACTTCTTGATTTACCTTGAATTTCCTTTGGTCTTCATCATATGCAATATCATGTAATATAGCATTTTTCTCCTATATCAAATATTCATGAACTTATTTTATACATTAATGAATATTGTTCCAAAGGATTCTAACCAAGGATAACAAAGAATAAAATTCAAAGTATTAAATTTTGAATGCAAAATATATTTATACATATAGAGCTTTAGATATTAAAATAATTGAATATCCTTACCTACTATTTGATTGTTCTTGATGATATTTTCTTGTACATATAGTTTCCTAGCTAATGAAGTTATACTTGCTACTAGGGTTTACAGAAACAATAACCTTTTCCTTTTTAATAAATCCATGAAATTAAATGATTGATTCAATTGTTTAAAGCCTCAATTTTCAATTTAAAATTACTTTTCAAGTTTTTTAGAAACTTGAAACCTTAATAACTTGACATTTATACCCGACTTTGGGTTGAAACTCACACACAATGTTCATATATCAATTCTAGATATTTGGATAAAAAATTAGGTCCATATACACACAAAAATGTAAAATTTCTAAAAATAGAGGCCTTGATATTTGTAGAACTTTTAAAAACTTTGGATGTTCTTAGATCATTCTATAAGACCTTTTAGAGGGAATAAACTTCATGGGTATTTGCAAAACCAAAATAAAATAAAATAAATATTTTTTTGGGTAATACAAGATTGCTCTTACATATCTAGATGCTCCTACAACAAATAAACCCTTTGATATCTCTAGAATCTTTTTTTAATTCTTCCTCTATTATTTATTTCGTATTTTATTGAGGAAGGTAATAAAACTTTTCCTCTTTTTTATTTGTCTTCTTTGGTTTTCCTTTTGATTATTTCATTCTCTCCAATAGCTTATTGAATTACCTTGAATTTCCTTTGGTCTTCATCATATGTAATATCAGGTATTATAGCATTTTTTCTCCTATACAAATATTCATGAAATTATTCTATACATTAATGTTTATTGTCCCAAATGATTCTAACCAAGGATAACTAAGAATAATATAATATCCAAAGCATGAAATTTTGAATGCAAAATATATTCATCCATGTAGAGCTTTAAATATTAAATTACTTGAATATCCTTACCTACTATTTGAGTGTTCTTGGTGAGATTTTCTTGTACATATAGTTTTTTGTCTAATGAAGTTATACTTGATACTAGGTGTTGATGGTCAAAATAACATAACAACATTAAAATAGAATATTATTACCCTGTTTCTCTTAAAAAAGATAAATAACCTATAGCCACCTATCTTCTAAGGTCTCTGTATTTGGTTCTCAACTGTGCTAATGTTGTTTAGTGGCCTATGCAACTATAATGTTCAAGGGGCCTGCTGGTAAAAGGTACAAACTACATAATACAAACTAACTTAACGTTTGGGGGGTGTAAATAAACATAAAAAGATAGAACAGAGCTTAGGAAAAAAAACATAAATGTTAATTCCTTTTAATTCAAACATATAAACTTCATAATGATCATTTCTCCCAAACAACTAAAACCATAAAATGATACAATCCATAGACTATTCTGCACCATTGCATTCATTCATAGGGCTAATTCAGGACATCCAATCATTCATCATCACTAAATTTTGAAATCAAACAATAACACATTGTTGGATGTTGTGGTTGTATTGCTGATATGTGGTTGTCATTGATGTGAACACTATTAGCATTAATGTTTTTAAGACTGTATATGTCGAGGATATTGAGAAAATTGTAATAAAATATGTTATAGGCTATCTAAGAAGCAGTGAAGATCAATGTGTTGGAAAGTTTAGTATGTTGATGGTAAGATGTTGTGGATTAAAGGCTTTGTTTGCAAAACTATCTAGTTTCTACTCTATAAGTTTCAAAGGTGTGGATGAAGATTTGAGCAAGTTATAAGTTTATGTGTTCTGACAACTATTTTGCTACTATAACTAGTGTTCATGAAAGAAGATAATGTGTTTTTGGTAATATGAGTTGTTGTGTAAATTCCTGAAGTGTTTTTGGACATTTCTAGATCATGTTCTATCTATTTTGCATGTCTCCGTTGATCATTGTGCTCACGATCCAAGATTTTCTCTTGCATGTTCATGGCCAACAAGGTGATTGAAGTGTGTTGTGGATCTCCAAGGAAGAATATTTGAAGGTTTTTTTTGTTTGAGGAATTTTTTTTGGGTCTCTATTATGTTGTGTCTAGCCTTGGTTGATGCACGTTAATAATATTTATTGTTTTGGGCTGACCAATTGCATTCATTCTATTATTTTGTTCAAGCCTACATGAAGCAATGTAATTTCTTGTTGCAAATATATATAAGTGATTGTTTATTCATTTGAGATGTGTGTGTAATGTGAAGTGTGTGAGTGCTAAGGTTTAGATCATTCAAAAGTAGAGCAGAGAGTGAAGAAGTGTTCATGTGCTTAATCAGAACTGTACTCGAGCATTATCAGATGCTAATTTCTGAGTTCAAATTCTTTAGATGGATTTAATCTGAATGTTCTATGTAAGACAGTGTCTTCCTTTGAGCAATGAGCTATAGGTAGTGTGCCTGAATGCATTTGCATTCCTCATTTATTATTCTTATACTTTAAAATGGTATAACTTGTGGATTAACCTCCATCGTGGTTTTTCCCCTAACAGGGTTTCCACGTAAAAATATTGGTGTTATGTGTGTTTCTGATGTGTTGTTGATTCATGATTTCATGGTTATTAATCAGATCTGAGAATAAAGGTTAATAAGTTAATAAGTCTAAAATTATATGACAAATAATTCACCCCCCCTCTCAATTGTCTACCCTTGTGTTGCTAACAATTGGTATCAAAGCAGGTTCCTTGGAAGAAGTTTTGCAGCTTGAGGTGATCCGGGATGGAAAAACACAAGAAGGATAGTTATCTAGGATCATTCAACATCCCTAATCTTAGTAGTAGTAGTAGGACCATTCTTGAGGTGATTTGGGATGGAGACATATAAGAAGGATAGTTCAATATTTGATGAAACAAATTATTCTCTGTGGAAGACTCGAATGGAGTGTCATCTGACATGCATTGGTGAATCCTACTAGAACATTACAAGTAGTAGTTATGTTATTCCTCAGAATGGTCCTACTACTACTACTATTGTGATTAGGGATTTTGAATATAATATCAGAGCTAAGGAAGCATTGTTGAGTGCTTTGATTGATTCTAAGATGATGAATGTTATGGAGCTAAGGACTTCTTATGATATCTAGAAAATTTTGGAAACCTTGTATGAAGGTGATGCAAATGTAAAGATTGCTAAGCTATAAAGTCTGCAAGGGAAATATGAAATGTTGAAAATGGGTGATGATGAAAATATTGCTACTTTCATGAAAAGAGTGAATGAAATTGTGTGTGGAATCAGATGTGTTGTTGGATAGTTTGATGAATTAGACATTGTTGATAAAGTTCTTAGATCCATGCCTGTTGCATACAAAGTTAAAGCTACAACTATTGATGAGCTTCGAATTGTGAAAAATGTAACCAAAGATATGTTGGTTGGTAAACTTATTGCTTTTGAGTTGAGTGAATTCAGTGATGCCCCTCCTAAGACATAATCTGCATTTAAAGCTACTACTTCCAAGAGAGACAAGCAGAGATATGATCAGGGTGAAAGTTCTTTTAGAAAGGTATTCAGATATGAGGAAAAAATGAGATGAATTGAAGAAGAAGAAAGAGAACTGAATGAGCTTGAAGCACTTATTTTAAAAAGGGAAGCTGGAGGAGAAGGTAATTATAAAGGAAAGTTGCCTATAAAATGTTTTTCTTGCAATAAGATAGGTCATTTGCATCAAGGTTTCCAGAAAGAGTTCCTAAGCCAAGACCTTACAAGCCTAAATTTCAAAAGAAGTGTTATTATGTTGTTGATGAAGGTGTGATAGATGATGAACCTGATAAAGGGAATGTAAGTGAAGATGAGTTTGTGTTTATTTCTATCAAGGAAAATAATCTTGTGTCTACTGAATCTACTAGTTGTACAAAAGTGGAGAAAGCTCTAGCTGATTTTTTTGAAGAAAAAGATGAATGGGTAATTGACAGTGGATGTTCACATCACATGACAGGTGATAAAAGAAAATTTGTAAGCCTGGAAAATTATGATGGCGGTGTTGTAATATTTGGTGATAACAATGGTGGTATAGTTTGTGGCAAAGGATGTATTTCTTTTGATGGTAAGAATAATACTGATGATGTTCTTTATGTTGAAGGTTTGAAGCATAATCTTTTGAGTGTTGGACATATGGTTGACAAGGGATACAATCTTCAATTCAAAGATGGAAAGTGTAGCATATTGGGAAGTTCTGGAAATGTGATTGCTTCAGGTACTAAAATAAAAGGTAGCATATTTCATCTGAATGCTGCTAGTAAAAGTCATCTGATCGCTCAGGTTGATGAGAGTTGGTTATGGAATAGAACAATGTGTCATGTAAAATTTGACAATATTATCAAGATAAGTTCCTCATAGGCTATGAGAGATATTCCTAAATTGGTAAATCCTACTAATGTCATATGCAAGGAATGTAAGTTAGGAAAACAAACTAGAATTCCATTTCAGAGCAAGCAACATTGTTCAAATGAATTATTGGAGCTTGTGCATACTAACTTTGTGGTCCTGCTAGAATCATAAGTCTACAAGGTTACAGGTATTTCATGTTTCTTATTGATGATTACTCTACGATGATGTGGGTTACTTTCTTAAGGGAGAAATCTGAATCTCTAGAGAAGTTCGAGATCTTTAGGGTTATGGTTGAGATAGAGATAGGTCTAAATATTAAGTGTCCGAGATCAAATAAAGGTGGTGAATTAACTTTCAGTGAGTTTGATTCTTATTGTGAAGAACATGGTATAAAGAGACAACTATATGCACCATGAACCCCTCATAAAAATGGAGTTGTGGAAAGGAAGAACAAGATAGTTCTAGATGTTGTTAGGACTATGATGCTAGAAGGAAATGTACCTCATATCTATTGGAGAGAATCTGTGAGTACTATTCTTTATATCCTCATCCAGGTACAAATCAAAGGTAATATTGGTAAGACTCCTTTTGAACTATGGTTTGGTCACAAGCCGACTATTAAATATTTTAAAATCTTTGGGAGTAAATGCTATATCAGAAGAGATGAAGATATAGGAAATTTTTATGCTAGAAGTGATGAAGGAATATTTCTTGGTTATTCTACTAAGAGTAAGGCCTACTGGTGCTACAACAAGAGATTGAAGAAAATGGTTGAAAGTGAAAATGTTAAGGTTGATGAAGACATTGCTAGACCATCCAAAACCTGTGGATATGATTATGATGATCAGAATGATAGTACTAACAAGATTTATACTTCAAATCAAGTTTAGATCATTCTAGTGAATCAATAAAATCTATAAGAAGGAGAGACTGGTGAAATCACAAAAAGAGATATCATAAGAGCCTAAAATTCAAGAATACTCTAAGACTCCAAGGTATGTGAGATTAAATCATTCAGAAAATCAGATTATAGGAGATAAGAAAAAAGGTGTCCAAAATAGGAGAAGAATTACAGAAGAATACTATTTGATTTCAAAGACTAAGCCAAGTAATGTCAATGAAGCATGCAAAGATGAAAATTGGATTGAAGAAATGAAAGAAGAACTACAGAAAATTGAGAAGAATAATACATGGATTCTTGTTCCTAGACCTAAAGACAAAAATGTATTTGGAACTAAATGGGTCTTTAGAAAAAAACTGAATGAATAAGGTGAATTTATCAAAAACAAAGCAAGACTGGTGTGCAAAGGATACTCTCATATGGAAGGAATTGACTTTGAAGAAACTTTTTCTCTTTTTGCTAGAATTGAAGTTGTGAGAGTATTTCTTGCTTATGGTACTTACAAAAACTACAAAGTTTATCAGATGGATGTCAAGTCAACATTTCTAAATGGTAAATTAGAAGAAGAGGTGTATATTGAGCAACCTGATGCATTTCAATTGACTGATTAGGGAGATATGGCATGTCGGTTGAAGAAAGCATTGTATAGACTCAAACAAGCCCCTAGAGCTTGGTATGCCAGATTGGATAAATATTTGTTGAAGCTTGGATTTAACAAAGGTACTAATGATAGTAATCTATATTTCAAAATTGATGATGATAAAGATTTATTTGTGGAAGTCTTTGTTGATGATATCATTTTTGGAGGAGATGATGGTTTGTGCATGAATTTTTCTAATGATATGCAAAATGAGTTTGAGATGTTAATGATTGGAGAGCTGAAACTATTTTTGGGATTTCAAATTACTCAGTTAGATAAAGGGATATTTATATCTTAGTCCAAGTATGTGAGATAACTGCTAAAGAAATTTGGTATGGAAGATTCAAAGCCAGTCAGCACACCCATGGTGACCAGATGTAATTTTACATAAGATGATGACTCTCTGAAGGCAAATCAGACTAGATACATATCAATGATTGGTGGATTTCTTTATTTTACTCAAACTAGACTTGAAATCATGAATGTTGTATGCAATGTTGCTAGATTTCAAGCCGATACTAAGGAATCTCATGTGACTATTGTGAAGAGAATTTTCAGATACTTGAAAGGAACAGTTGATTTTGGCCTATGGTATCCTAAAGATGATGATATTACTTTGATTTCCTTTATTGATGTTGATTGGCCAGGAGATGTGAATTACAAGAAAAGTACTAGTGGTGGGGCATTTTTCTTGGGAAAGAAGTTGATTTCATGGTTAAGTAAAAAGGAAAATGTTGTTTATTTATCTACTACAAAGGGAAAATATATTGTTGTTGCTAACAATTGTACTCAAGTATTGTGGATGAAGCAGATGTTGAAAGATATCAGAGTTGTGTATGATGAACCTATTTCCATATTCTGTGATAATTCAAATGCTATAAACATTTCTAAGAATTTGGTGTTGCATTCAAAGACCAAGCATATATCTATCAAGTACCACTTTTTGAGAGACAAAGTAAGTGATAAGGAAGTTAGATTGGAGTATGTACCTACTAAGGAACAAATTACATAAATCTTTACTAAGCCTTTTCCCAAGGATGCTTTTGAGTATCTGAGAGGGAAGTTAGGGGTGATTACCCCTCCTAATCATAACTAAGATGGAAGACATTGCATTAGTTTGTGCACCTCATAGTCATATCTTGATTTAGATTTATGTTGTGGTGGTTGAAACTCAGGGGGAGTAGTGAGATGATTTAGATATGTGGTTCAAATCTTGTGTATCTTTTCCATTGATGTCAAACGGGGAGAAGAACAATGTGAAAAAATTTGAAAGAACTAAGGGGGAGAAGGGTAATGTGAAAAAGGGGAGATTGTTGGAGAAGAGTTAGTTGTGTTGGTGGTGTTTTTCACATCATGGGTTTCCATCAATGCTAAAGGGGGATATTGTTGGATGTTGTGGTTGTATTGCTGATATTTGGTTGTCATTGATTTCCACACTATTAGCATTAATGTTTTTAAGAGTGTATATGTCAAGGATATTGGGAAAATTGTAATAAAATATGTTACAGGTTGTTTATGAAGCAGTGAAGATCAGTGTGTTTGAAAGTTCAATATGTTGATGGTAAGATGTTGTGGATTATAGGGTTTGTTTTCAAAACTATCTAGTTTCTACTCCATAAGTTTCAGAGGTGCAAATAAGATTTGAGAAAGTTATAATTTTTTATGTTCTGACAACTATTTTGCTACTATAACTAGTGTTCATGAAAGAAGATAATGTGTTTCTAGTAATCTGAGTTGTTGTGTATGTTCCTGAAGTGTTTTTGGATGTTTCTATATCATGGTCTCTCTATCTTGCATACCCGCATTGATCATTGTGCTCGCGATCCGATATTTTCTCTTGCGTGTTCATGACCGAGAAGGTGATTGAAGCGTGTTGTGGATCTCTAAGGAAGAATCTTTGAAGGTGTTTTGTGTTCAAGGACATTTTCTTGGGTCTCTAATATGTTGTGGCCAACCTTGGTTGATGCAAATTAATAATATTTATTGTTTTGGGCTGAAAAATTGCATTCATTCTATTATTTTGTTGAAGCCAACATGAAGCAATGCAATTTCTTGTTGTGAATATATATAAGTGATTGTTTCTTCATTTGAGATGTGTGTGTTAAGCAAAGTGTGTGACTGTTATATGTGAATAAGGTTCAGTTCATTCAAAAGTAGAGCAAAGAGTGAAGAAGAGTGAAGAAGTGTTCATGTGCTTAACCAAAACTATACTCAAGCATTAGCAGATGCTACTTTCTTAGTTCAAATTCTTCAAATGGATTTAATCTTAATGTTCTATGTAAGAAAATGAGTCTTCCTTTGAGTAGTGAGCTCTAGGAAGTGTTCTTGAATGCATGTGCATT
Source organism: Sequoiadendron giganteum (assembly GCA_007115665.2). Taxonomy (NCBI): domain Eukaryota; kingdom Viridiplantae; phylum Streptophyta; class Pinopsida; order Cupressales; family Cupressaceae; genus Sequoiadendron; species Sequoiadendron giganteum. Next base: position 467,594,940 of record CM021109.1, read on the forward strand.
CCTCATTTATTCTTCTTATACTTTTAACAGGGTATAACTTGTGGATTAACCTCCACCGTGGTTTTTCCCCTAATAGAGTTTCACACAAAATATTGGTGTTATGCGTGTTTCTGATATGTTGTTGGTTCATGCTTTCATGGTTATTAATCAAATATGAGAATAAAGGTTAATAAGTTAATAAGTCTCAAATTCTATGAAAACTGATTACCCCCCCCCTCTCAGTTGTCTGCACTTGTGTTGTAAACACACATCACCAGCTTATTACTGAAATTCATAGATCAACAAATATAAAGAAATTCCATTCACACATAACTCAATCAAATAGTCTTAGATTCAAAATCTTCTATTAATTTTCATCAAATAAGAGAAATTTATGCACATCATTCACTGGCATATGAATGACTATTGTTCACCAACATTACCATTGAAAAAAATGTAAATATGTGTCTAAGTATTTTTGCATAAAAAATTGTAAAAGTTTCTAAAAACTGTAAAACTATACTAGATCTCTCTTTAGGTAGTTAATCCTTGCTTCAATGAGCCGAACTTTAGAATACAGAGAGAAATTCTATGTATAGACAAATTTGCACTAATTCCTCTCATCAAAAATTTAGATCCACAAATCATGGAGCAACTGGGGCAATGTAAGATAACTGTCCATCATGATCTTCAGTTACTCACTGATGACCTCTTATCAAAATCTACACTCAAGAAGGGGAAGGTAGAACTACTAGGATCTCCAATTGAACTCATGTCATGATCCTACAAAATAGGAAAGGAATTTTTCCAGCTAACCATGCCTTTTTTATGCTCATTTGGCAAAGGGAACATGTCACTGCCACTTTATTCCTGCATTTTCTGCTCAAGTATGTACTCATCATAATTTGTTAACACTTGTTGGAGCACATTCATCTCTAATCTGTCCACCCAACTGTCTTCAAACTTTATCCTTTTCAATTCAATAAAGGAAAACTCTTGCATATCTCCAAGTTTAATAAGCTCCCTTCTAGCAGCCTTTATCTCCTCCTTAATATCCATGAGTCTATCCATCAATAGGTCATCACCATAATCCCCTTTTTTCATTACCTCCTCAAATCTACTATTCCATTTTTCCTTAAGTTTATTCAATACTTGCTCCCAACTCCTCAACTTGCTCATGTAGATCCTTTCCAACTTGTTGCACCTCATTCCTATGCCCATAAATGAATGATGACCAAAATCTAATAATGTTGATGGTCTTTTCAATGAAGTATGCATTATATTCCTCAAGGATGGACTGTTCCAATAACATTTGTATTGGTAGCTTATTGATGTCCTCCAATTTACTTGCATGCTTTGTATATTCCTCCTCTTGCTTCCCAAGATTCTCAGCATGTGAAACCATATCACTAACCAATTCCAATGAGCCTTCATGAGATTTACAAATTTCATCAAGAAAACCCTCCACTTCTTGATTTAGCCTACCAATCCATCTATCCATCATTCCCACCTTATTTATCATTTCAACAAGGTTATCAACCTCTTTCTTACTTAACAAAATAGGTGTCTCAAAGGCAGCATATTGTGAAGAAATAGGAGAAGATAAATCCTTCAAAAACTTATGCAATTAATCTACCTGAGCTTTGAGCTAATCCTTCCTTTGCTTGTATTTTACCATTTTTTATTTAGTGGAAGAGGCTACAATATCAATGAGATCCATTTTCTGGTTCCTTGTAGGTCTCCGGGTGATCCCACAATACTAGTTTACAATTTTTGGGCAAACTAGACACTGAACTGATTTTTTTTAACTAAATCTTCACTTTCAGGCTCCTATAGCGGCTAAACCATGAGGAATTTAAAGATGATGCAAACTAGTGATTTGTTAATTTTTGTCTATAGATTCTAAATATATATTTTTCAATTATTTTGGAATCATATTGCACTTCTTTTTCCATCTCCTTCAAAAACTAGCTTTTAAAAAAAAACAACATTTTTAAGGAGTGACGCTCACCGTATACAACATAACTTTTTTTGTATGAAACATAAAATTATAATTTTTTCAAATTTAGATTTGTAACTATGATATCTAGCACTTTCATTTGGTCTCATAGTTTTTTATTAAATATTTTTTCCTTAATCAAGTTTCAAAGTCAAACGAATTACATTTCAAACATAGGAGGATTGTATACAACATAACATTTTTTCTATGCATCAAATTAATTAATTTTCTTTTAATAAATCAAGGACATCAATACCCAACCTGAACATATTTTTCAAAATTTTATTTTGATAATCTACTATTTTTTCACATGTGCAGAACAAAGAGCTTGATTTTTGGTGGAAAACCTATGTTTAATAAAACTAAAAAAGCAAATACATAATAAAACCAAAACATATTAAAATTATATTATTTGGATAGCTTGTTCTGAGGACTACCATAATCATTTGAAATAAATTTTAAATGAATTCATTTGATCCCTCAAAAGGTAAATCAAAAGTGATTTTTTATCAGCATTTTAATAGGTGTAAAGGAGACTTCGTATAGGTATGGTTTAAAAATACCAGGGTTTTATCCAAGGGGGTTTGATCTAAGGTGGTTTGATCAAACCCTCTTAAATTGGAATCCTTAAAATGGAACTTTTTAAGGCTTGAATAATTATATTTTCTAAAAATATGTGATTTTAGGAAAAACTAGAATCTCACATAATTTGTAAACCAACTTTGTAGGATCACCCCTCCCTAAGTTCATAGTGCCCAATTGATAGTCACTCAATTACATCTCTTGTTTATATTTTTCCACCATAAGAATGGACCATTTATATATAATCTCCCCACCATCTATCAACTTAGTAGAATGGAGGATTGTAGCCATTTTCTTGGGCCTCTCCTCAATTTCATTCATCATATCATCCTAGTTAAGGGGTTGGGGCTATACTATCTGATTTTTTTCTAAATTAAGATTCAACCATGTTGGGGCACTAGGAGGAGTTATCACTTGTGTTGAAGAATATGTGGTAGGAGAGAGGGGTTGCCAAAGTGCTACCTTAGGTTGAGAATCAACCTCTTGTTGCTTCTACTTTTCTTCCTTTTCTTTGGCCATCCTGTCAACTTCAACTCTCTTTTTTTCTTCCTCTTCTACTTTCTTCTAACATATCATCTCTTTGCTTCTCTAACTCCTTAACCTTTGCCCACATTTTTTTTCTTTCTCTGAGCCTCTTCTACTTATTTTAACTTGGCTTCAACAACTTCTCTCTCTTTTTGTTGAGCCTTTTGATCTTCTAGTTCATGGATTTTTTGCAACATAGCTACTTATCTCTTTCCTCTTTAACCTTAAGCTCTGTTTCCCTTTGTTGCTACAAAATATATTCCTTCTCTTTTTGTTTCCTTGTCATCTCTTCATATTTTTTATTAGCTTCCAATTCTTATTGCTTGGCAAGTGCATCAGCTTTAGCCTTGGCCTCCAATTCTTGTTATTTTTCTATTGCATCAACTTTAGCCTTGACATATGCTTCTCTCTTTGCATCCTCAAAGATTTTCCATTGGTCCTCTGGAGTCAACACATGTTCCTCTTCAACATTTCCAAAATTCTCAGAATTAGAATGTGTAGCCTAAGTATCAGTTTCTATGTCATGTATTTCAATTTCCTACCCTTTTACTTTAGCTTGGTCATGAAGGCTCCCTGCAGGTATTTCCTCAGTAAATTCTCCTGGGAGAGAAAGTTGAGCCTCTATTTTTTCTCCAGTTGTTGAAGTTCCAACCTGAGATGAGGTTACCCCTCCAACTGTTATGGTTCCTTCATCCCATGTTTCCTAAGTGTCTAGGGAAGGTATTCTTGGATCAGCCTCTCCGCTAGAGGTGGGAGGAAAATACTCCAATTTTTCTTTAGGAGTTGTCCTCCTCTTAGTTATTTTATATCCCTGGGTACCTCTTTCCTTTCTCTTCTTTGAATCTTGAGCTTGCAACTCCTTTATGCTCATGACTACCCATTGGATACTTCTATCCATTACTATTTCTGCAATTTGTTTAATATCAAAGGATTTTTCCTCATCCTAATTTATTGGGTCCAAGCTCTTGGTGCCTATCCTTCTTGATTCATATTCGGGGCCCAAAATTACACCATCATCTGATAGTGCGTCAAGAATTTCCTCCTTTACCCCATATTCAATCATTTGTGGGATGGTTAGCCTTTCATAGCTCCTCCTCCTAACATCATAATCATCTTGTAAATCAATCCAAAAATATTCCAAAAAGTTATAATATTTATAAAAAAATAATGGGATTTAGACCATTCATCTTATGCTCTGAATCAAAAGTTTCTAGGTTGTATATAATCCTAACTTCAAATAACTCAATTCTTCTGACACTGCCTTTGGAGCTAAATTGTGAAGGCAACAATATTCTCCCAACTTTATGGGAAACTTGTGGCATCCAAGCTTGTGTTTGTTAGAAAATTTTGCATTGACTCATATTGCTTGATGTATGAATTCCATAAGGACAATCCTATCATTGCAACATCTTGGGAGCAGGTGAGGATGTCCATCAAATCCTACCAACTTGAAGTAATAGAACTTGGGGTATTGGATATACCAATGTCCCCACTCAACAGTGAAAGCCATGACATCTCTACTTAACCTAAATCCAACATCCCTAGTAAATTAGTTGATGATGACATAAAGGAATGCATCATTGAACCTTCTATAGTGCAACTCTGATGTTTGCAAGGTCAATTGATCATAATGATCCCATACCTTCTTTTGTCCAGGAGCTTCTCCCAATATTCCTACTACATTTAACCTAGGGAATATACCCATTCTTGAAGCTGCATACACAACGTAGGAGGTTATAAAGAAGTTCTTGGTTTTCCCCACTTTCAACATTTGGTTGTGCAAATTATCCAACAAGATCATGCCCCAATCAAATTTTTGCCTACCATCAAAAATAGATTCAATGAATGGGAACATGCATTCACTAAAGCATGTAGAGTCTTTCTTCCCAAACACCTTGGAAAGCATCATAATCAAGTCATCAAATTATTTTTTGAAGTCTCATCTCATGGGCTATTCAAGAACCTTGGTCAAGGACTTCTTCTCATTCCTTAACCACTTCTTGTTCATATGAGATCTATTAACCTCTTTATTCTTATTGAATATTTGAAATGCTTCTACCTCAGTTAACTACTTGGGGTTCTTTGGGGTAGGTGCATTGAAAATAAACCTCATCATATGCAGGGATAGATCAATTATCACATTCCCTTGTTGGTCCATACACTGCCTTGATATAGGATTGTAAGCTCCTGTTACAGTGAATATGAGCTCTAGGGACTGAACTGACAGAGGGAAGAGTGTGACATGTGCTAGACCAGATTGGACTATTCTTTTTGTCCTCCCACTCACCTCTTCTGAGAAACTCTCTACAATTAGCTCCTCACAGTTGAACGGTCCTAAATTTGTATCTGTGATATTATCCCACTCTGAGTCTAACTTGCTAGCAATGGGAGTGGCACTCTAGTGTTTGTATCTCAAGGTATAGGAAAGTTGCTCCACCTTTATCTTTTTTGGTTTTTCTCTCTTTGAGCTTTCAGTAGCTTTCCCTTCGTGTTGTGAAACGTCTCTAGATATTCTTGACATTGTTTACTCCTACAAGACAACCTTCGATTATATCAATAGAAAGCATGAAAACCAACATTAGAAGATTTAACTTTCATATTATCCTGTCCTTCCCTAGGTAGCCTTTTATACTTAGTGAAATTTGAAACTCATCAGAGGTGGGACCAAGAAGGGGCTAGAATTGGAAAGCTTCTACCATTGGCAGGAGCAAGGTTTGGATCGACATTAGAACCAAGATCGGGATCAGAACAAAAACTAGACTCGAAACCATTACATAGTTCCAAGTCTTTCTTCCATTATAGTTTTGCCTCTGCCAAAAGAAAAAGATACAAAATGGAGTCAAAACCTCATCGGGATTGGGCTCAGAATCGGATGTGAACTCTTACTCACATACTTATGAATTGAGTTCATTCTTGGCTCTGCTTCCACCAATATATCATCAAACATGGAGAGAATTTAACCAAGTTCCCATAATGACTTGTTAACGAGGTCACATGAAGGTACGAGGAGACTTGAAATAAAGGCATGACTCCATTATTGACATAATTGAGGTAGGACCAAGTTGTCTAGGGAACAATATTACAAAGACATAGTGCATAAACCCTAGTTTGCACAACCTATTGACTCGAGAAACTAGGGCATCAAAAACCAAACCTAAAAAAAATTGAATCGAGATGAGATTAAGATCAAACGGGTCTTTAAATAGATCTCAAACCTTTAAAACACTAAAGAACTCATCAAAGATGAAACCCTAAATTAAACTAGGGCATGACAGTACGAATACCACCAAAACAAGAAAACAATAGTAGACCAACAAAAACAAATAGGAAAAAATAAAAATCAAACGAGAAACGAAAGAAAAAGACAAACAAAAGAAGGCAAAATGAAAATGACACACCAAAGAAAGCGAAGATTCACAAGGAAGCTCTCACGAATGCACGAAAAACACACCGAACAAAAAACGGGAAACAAAATGTGAAATAGAATAAGAGAAAACCACCTACCTCAAAATTCTACCAAATAGGATGAAAATCGATTGAAATCCACTTATAGATGCTTGCCTTTGACCAAATCGTGCTTCTCTTTCACACTTTTTGAGCTCTAGTATGTTAAAATAATTTAGGAAATAATAATAATGAGCCAATTAACCTTGATTAAGGTTTAAAATTCATTTCACACATGTGAGCAGGTTGTGATTAATGTAATTAATATAGTTGTTTGGCAGAAGAATCAAAGTGGGAATGAGTACATAACTATCGTGTATCAGAAGTAAAGCGAGTGCAGAATCAGAGTTGGGATAGAATAAGAAAATTTACCAAAGTCCCTCATCCTATTCCAACTTTGGCTTCGGGTTTGTTGTAGGGAAGAAGACAAAAAAGGAGCATGGGAAGGATCAAGATGAAAACTGAGCCCAAAACAAAGAACAAAACACACTGGTGGAGGTGGAGGTGGAGCAGAAACCGAACTTGGAAGTTTGCAAAAGTTTCGAGTTCAAGATCTGATCTGACACCGATCCCGCTAAAAATAAAATGAAACCAACACAAGGAAACAACAAAAAATGAAGGAGATGAGACCAAGGTAAAGCCTATCCCAAAAAAACCACTGAGAAATGAAAAAAGCACAAAGAAAAAAAATGGGACCGTATTTAGAACCAAATCCAGACAGGGAACCTTTGCAAGTTTCGAGTTCTTCTAGTTCTACTTCCGTCAGAACAAAAGAAAACAAAGACTTAGGCAAAAAAGAGCAACTCCTAAGTCTTGAACAAAAACACCAAGGACAAACAAACACAAATGAGGAGCCATTTTGACCAAAAATTAAAATGGGGTGGTTATGCAAGGCATAAAAAATAGTGACTTGGCTAGGAAAATGGTTTACCCATTTTCAAGACACTCAAGGATTCAATCACCTAGAACATCTAGTTGATGAACATTTTACAATCAAGTATGATTAGTCATGGAAAAATAGGTTGAGCTGGAATCTCAAATGTAAATCAAAATTAACTACTTTGAATCTGAGTGTGTGCATGTATGGTGCATCTATTTTGGTAAAAACTCTTTCTACTCTTAAACAACAATATTCAAGGTTCAAGCTACATGAGTTGAACCCCTTTAACTATCATGCAATGATATCCTGGGCATTGCTCTACTGCCAATCAGGCATCTATAGCCTTGATGGAGATACCTCTAGTTCTCTCAAAGTATTGCTCTACTACCGGTCAGGCGTCCATAGCCTCAATGGAGATACTTGAACTACCCTTCTTGTATTGAGTTTTTCATCATTCAATGATTCACTTTTCTTCTTATTTTTATAAGATTTTCTTGGAGGAATTCTTTTATTATCTTTTCTCAATACTCAGATATAACAACCTAAAATTTGGGGTTGAGAACTACAATGGATTTCATGATAGTGTGAGGATTCTAATTTTTCACTGAAATCTAAAATACAGTCACCTCTAAGAGACAAAAGGGATTTTATGTAGAACATATGTTCTTATCTATTTTGTGACAGATTCAACCATGGTTTATGAGATCTCTTACAATATACTTGTTTTTGTTTAACCTTTCAAACCATTATATAAAAAGAACAAAAGACACAGATCATGAAATGAAAAATTTCAATAGACATACTAAAAAATAACTCAACCAACTTCTCTCCATAGTACCCTTATCATACTTTTAATAACAACCACTTTAATCCATGCTGGAGAAAATGGAGGCCACCCAGAAACAACAAACAAACAAAACCAAAACAAACAAATCAAAACAAAAACAACAACTAATTACATATATAAAATTAATAAAAAGATCAGACCTTTATGGGCCAAAATAGTGTTTGAGAAACTATCCATTGATTGGAAAGGGAACAGGTTCTCCTGTTAAAGTACTTAAAGAAAAAGTATTTTCACTAAGGATCTCTGCAATCTAATACAGACCCAACCAAAGTCAGTTAGACGTTTGGTGATCACCTTTTCTTTCCTTGGCTTTTTCCCACAATAGTACAAGGTCTGATATCCTAAATGATTTGATTTTGGCTCTTTTTCAAATGAGTGTTTGACAATAGCTTGATGTTTAGAAAAATTATGTAAAGCAACATCTCTATGTTCTTCTAAGCTAAGTAGATCAGCTAACCGAGCCTCTATCCTCTCATCTTGGGAATAAAATTCCTACATAAAATGCAGAACGGGTATCTGTAGGTGGATAGGAAAGACTGGATCTTGGCCATAGACTAATTTAAATGGTGAGTTCCTTAAGGAAGCTTTGATTCTGGTCCTATCTTCCCATAAGGAAAATCTCAATTGTGTGTTCCAATCCCTAGGGCTACTCTCTAACAACTTCTTGATGACTTCTAGTAAATTCTTACTGGTAGACTCTTCTACCCCATTCCCCTATGGATAGTAATTAGAGGAATATTTAAAATAATTTTATGTTCAAATTCCCATTGAATGAACTAAGTAGAAGAGAAAACAGGGCCATTATCACATACCAGAGAAAATAGTACTCCAAACATGGTAATAATACATTCATCGAGGAACTTGATCATGACATCAGTAGTGCAATTTTACAAGATTGTACCTCTATCTAGTGCGTACAATAATCCGTCATATTCAAAATGAAATTGTGGCCTGCAGAATAGTTCAGGTGAATCACCCCAACAAAATCTAATTCCCATTGGGCTAATGGTATTACCTCATAAACAGGTTGCAAGAGCATCACTAGATTGCATTCTCTTGATGTTGATGTTTGTCATGTGTGACATGTCATGACATGCAGGTGGGAATCTCAAAACACATGAGGCCAATAAAAGCTTGATCTTAAAATTTGGTGTGCCAAGGCATCGATAGAACCATGTCCAACACCATATCTACCATGAAATTCAGCAATGGTATGTTTTGCTTGCTGCCGATCTAAACAGTGTAGATAGACACCTTCAAAGTTATTTCTAAACAAAGCTCCTCCTTTGATCATATAATGAGAAATTTTAAGTCTCAATGCCCTCTTCTATGTAGCATTCATTCCATCAAGACACTTGTTATTCAAAAATAAAGAGATCAGGTCTACATATCAGGGGTCATTTTTGAATGATTGCATTGTGTACTGATGGAAAGTAATATTAGGATCTACTTTGCTATGGCCTTGGAAAGGCCTTGTCCTCACACTAGCTTCATTGGATGTCTCTCAGGTTCAAACTCCTATAAAATGGTCATCCACATACCTCTCCTTTCTCCCAATTCGCTCTCTATTAGAAGAGACTTTACAGTAGGGTCAGGAACTATGGCATTGACCTGACTACGGAGGATATAGTGCCTGAACTTATTAACTTGTACTAACACAAAATCCTACTTTTCTAAAGGTGGATACCTAACTTCAACATTCTTGAATGCAGATATCATGAAATCAATAGGTCGTTCATCTCCCTTTCCTTTTCGCTATGTCAAGACAACATCGCATGAATGGTCAGATGCAAAAGAATAAATATAAAAGAGCGGTGAGTAATCAGGGCTAGTTAGAACATGCACCTCTATAATAGACTGTTTAATATATGTGAACGAAGCCTTGGAATCATTACTCCATTCAATATTTGCATCCTTTTTCATCATTTCATTTAGGGGTTTGACGATCTCCACAAACCCAGTTATAAATTTCCTTAAAAATTTATCTTCCCAAAGAAAGATCTCATTTCTTTTTTACTACTCGACATGGTCAAATTGAGAATGGATTCCACTTGATTAGGTTCAATTGATTTCCTTGCTCTGATATTATGTGACCCATGAGCTTTCCATTTAAAATCTTGAATCTACACTTCTTTGGATTGAGAGACACAACATAACTTATGCACTTTTGAAGGACCTTTGACAGGTTTGCAACATGGTTTTCTCTATTCTTTGAGAATACAGTAAAATCATCCATGTAGATGATAATGCATTTACCTACGAGATCTTTGAATTCCACATCCATTATGTGTTGAAATGTGGCCCCAACATTGATAAGACCAAATGACATCCTTTGATAAGCAAATGTCCCCCACTTGGTAGTGAAGGCAATTTTCATTCTATCTTCATGATTGACCAATACCTGATTGTATCTTGAATATCCATCCAGGAATGACATCATTTGTTAACCATTCACTATTTGTAGCACCTCGTTGAGGGAAGGGAGCAGATAATTGTCCTTCTCTTAAGCTTTATTCAAATTTTTGAAGTCGACAAATAATCTAATTTCCCCACTATTCTTACGAAGAGGGTCTAGATTAGAAACCCAGGTTGAATGCCTTATTGGAAAAATTATCCTTGCCAACAACAACTTTTGTACCTCTTTAAGAATCAAAGGTTCGATGAGAGCATTAAATGGGTGTTTCTTTTTTCAGAATGGATTCACTTTAGGTTTCAATGGGATGGTATGTGTGATCACTGAAGTGTCAAAATTCTTCAAGTCTTCATATACCTAGGCTATTGCTGCAATGTCTCTTTTTAGTACTCCCAAGATTTTGTCTCTGATTTCCTTGCGACAGGTTTTACCAATAAAAATTTCTTCTTTGGCCTTGATTTTTCCAAGTTATGGATATGTGTAGGATCATCATGGAAAAAATAGGCCCTTAAGTGGCAAAATTTTTAGAAAAATCAGAGTTAGGCAACTTGAAGTAAAAATTTGAATAAGTTATCTATATTATTTCAAAAATATGTAACAATAGAATTTGTAGAAAATTGAATTTAGTTTCTAAACTACTAGGTTAATTATTTTTTAAAAAACTATTTGGTGAAAATTTAAAATTTCAATGCAGTAGTACTTAAATTTCAAGGAAAAAATAAGAAGTAGGTGTTTGTCTGACCACCCTAACCACAATAAAATGATAATATTTTTATATAATATTTTAGATATAAGTAGAGGACTCATGTCCTGATGTGATGCATTTTTTTTTATAATTTTTTTTCAAGTAAATAATTAATTATGAATTTTTTATTACAACTTTTAAAAAATATAAAAAACTCATATGTCTAACCACCTTAACTTGGTCAAAACTTCATGAAATTCAATTTTCTTTTATTTAATCATATATGCAAAGCATAGAATGCAACGCATGTTTTGGATTCAAAAAATGTGATATCTTTTAAAAGCTATAGATGCTTTTCTATCAATCTATCAATCAGGTCTTTATTCATAATGCAAATAGAAAATGAATAATAATTATTTATTAAAATCAAAGTAAAGCATAATTTATATTGGTGGAAAGCTAAGAATATCTTTTAGAAACCCTTTTTGTTTCATCAATTTTGGGTAAAAAAACGTCATCAGCCACATACCCATCATATCGCCACTAATTGGCCCATCATGATCCTGCACATACCCTTATATGACTCATATTTCCCTCCTTTGGCAGCTATAGGCACTTTCTCACGAGCTCGAGAATCAGAATAAAAAATTCTTTCTAGTACCACCATTCCTTTAGGAATGCTATTAGATTTCGGGTTCATTATGCCTTCTACATCATAATTTTTTGGATCCCAATCTCCTTGATCTTGGTTAAATTCATCAATGATTTCACCTTCAAACACCTTTGAACTTGCAAGGAAAGTGAGAATATGTTGGTCATTGTCAAAAAATTTGAAAATTTGAATGTTGTTAGGAACAGTAGGGATCGACACTAACTTGACAAAAAATCTTTTTTGTTTGGAATCCTACATAAGCTCCAAAGTACTCACAAAAATAGCTAGTGTGTCCACGATCTGATTATTTTCTCTGGGAATCAATTTGATTCCAAAAGCATTGAAATATTTGATCAGATTCCATACCTTGTTTCTGTATGCAACCAACCTCTTATTATGACATGTCTATTGACTGTGAACTTGTTTAAAAATTACCTTAGAGTCTCCCATGACTATCAGAGTTGAGATCTTCTTCTGATGTGAAAACATCAATCCTCTGGCAAGTGCTTCATATTCTGCGACATTATTAGTGCAACCAAACTACAACCTGTAAGAAGCAAAATATGTTTTCCCTTTTGGGTTTGCTAGTTCAACTCTAGCTCCACTCCCTTTTTTAGACTTAGAGCCATTAAATTTAAGGGTCCAAAGTTGGTTTGGGGCCGGGGTTGCCTTCTTGGGGTGATTCATGGGCATTTGTTTGTGAGGATTTCTGGCGGGTTAGACTAGTTCAACATATCAAGCTCAAGATTCTGGTGCAAATGATGTTGATTGGGTACTTGAATCAAATTTGAGACTTGTTCAGGAACTATTCCCTGCACCTCACATTGATCAACACTCCTATAATTAGTCATATTTTTGAGTAGTCCCTTGAGGATTGGAAGATTAGTAGGGGCGGGTGTGTTGATCAACTTATGAGATTGCTTAGCATCATCATGTGAATTAAAAAATAAGACCCTAGTCTGTACAATACGGGGAATGAATTCATCCTTGGTATGATCATTCATCGTTAGGATAGTCACTTATCTAGCTTCAAATGGGAACTTTCTCAAAGGTTTTCTAAGGTGGGTTTCACAATTTTCTCCTGACTGATAGACATGATTTATAATATTTACATAGGGTTGACATGTCAACTCAGAATGACTCTAGTAATGGACCCTACACCAGTTTGGGAGTAACTAACTTCATAAATCAACATCATCTCCTAAGACTAGCCTATCTTGTAATTTTCTCATTATAATTTGGTGATTAATAGTGGTCATATCATCACTATGTTCCAAAGGTTGTGAGTGTTCAGGGTTAACCAGTGAGAAGGTAAAAATTTCTTCTTCTCTCCTATACACTCCCATCTCAGTTTCAAAATATGCCACCTCATTAGGACAATCATATTATGTGATCATATGTTTCAATTGGTGTTCACTTTCTATCCTAATTTGGGTTGCCACTCCTTTCTAGGGGAGCCACATGTGTGAGAAATACAGGAAGAGATAACCTCCTATATTTTTCATCAAGTCCCGACTAAGTAACATTCCATATGTTTCAGGTATATTAGCCACCTGAATATCTATATATGTCTAGATCTGTGGATCTAATCTTATCTACACATGCATATTCTTTAGTTCACTAAAAACATTAACCTCAGTTTTATCTAATTGTATCACTTTCTTGTGCATTTGAACCAAAATTAAACCTAATTTTTTTCAAATAGATAAGGGCATGACATTACTTGAGGCTCTAGAATCTAGGAGACAATTGTGTAGATTATTTTCATAAATCTTTGGCTCAACAGAAATGGGGTGTCTCTATCTTACCTATGTACATGGTTGTGTTCATGTTAGTGGATGGAGTCGCCTTATTCTTTCCTTTTGACTTATCTTCCTCATCCAAGGATTTCAATAAAATATCACGTTGGGTAGGACACCATTTCAAAATGTCAAAAAATGACAAAGAAGTCCTTTTTTTTTGCATTTATGAAACAAAATCAAATTCTATACCTTTATTCCTAGGAAACCAGGGAACCAAAGTAGAGTTACCTTTGTTCTTTGAATCGCGTGGACCTTTCGATGGAGGTGGATTGTTGTCATCATTTTTGTTCGGGGGAACCATTGTGTTAGGAGGGGCAAATGTCGTAAATGACCCCTTATTTTGATTTCTCAGGAAATGGCCTCCCTTGGTTTGAAAGGACTGAGCATCGTATGTGTCTTCCTTTGGTTCATTCTCCCCTTGCAAGGGAAACTGGTGTCATTCATCAATGGTATTAAAAGTCATAGCTATGTCCATTGACCCACTACCTTGGTTGGGATTACCTTGTGGTGGGTGGGAGATAGCTTGTGCTATATTTATAACCTTTTCCATTTTAGGTCAATTAACTTCAAAGTGTAAAGAGATGTCATGTAACCTACACCAATTCGTCATGAGATTCAAATCTATAACTTTTGTATTATGAGTCTTGTCCTCATTGGAATGATAATTGTGGGATACTCCCCCATTATTTGGTCTAGTATTCCACTACCTATTATTGTTTGATCTCTGATTATATCCCCTTTTTTGGTTCTGATAGTTTTGATTGGGGAAGTTTTGACCTTGAAAATTCCTCTAGTTTTGATTTGAATTCTGATTAGAATAATTGTTTTGATTGGAAAACCCTCTTTGGTTTTGATAACCCTGATTTTGGTATCCTTTATTTTGGTTTCCATGATTTTGATTTTGGCCTAGGGAGGGGTTTAGTTTAAGTTGAGTCATTTCATTAGTCACTTGAGATAATTTTTTCTACAAAGTCTCCACCTCTGAAGTCAACTGGGTGGTACACTCATCTTCTGCAAAATTTAGAGCAGGTGAGTGGGTTGTAGGATTGGATCCTCTAGTGAAATTATGTGAGTTTTGAGCCTATTGGGATGGATCTAGAATCACCCCATTAACCCATGGTTGTAGGGAAGACGTCTATAACTCAACTAAAGTTCCATAAGTAGAGTGGGACATCCCTAGGACTATATTGAACATTGGACTTGGATTAGGCATCAAAGGGTATCCCAAGGGAGGACAAACTCCTCTGAGGCTACCTGATTGCAAACTTATCTATTGTTGCAATTTAATGGGAAGGTGATACATCTTGGACAATGAATAAATATTTGTTGCAAGATAGTTTTTTTGTAGAAATAAACCAATGATAGGGTCTATAGCTTTCAGGTAGGATCTGATGGAAATGTTTTTGACCACCAAATAAGGATATTGCAACCATCTGTACATTCTTTGGAAATGAGTATTAAAGAGGGGAAAAAACTCATGTGGTTCCTTCCTAATCATGGGAAACTAGTGATATAAGATAGCTGGATCTACATAGACCCAAAATTAATTGATAAATGTATCCTCTAAGTTTATCCAGGTCAAAATGGATCTAGTGGGTAAGTTCAGATACAAATTATAGGTCATATCCCCTAATGAATAGGGAAACAACCTGCATGCGATATCATGATGGGATATCTGAGCCCATGTACAAGCATCTTTAAATGCATGTATGTGCTCTTGAACACTCAATGATTCTCCATGGTAGTACCTAGGACAAAATTTCTTAAGATTCTTAAGCATCTCTTCAATGCCACCAAGAATGGTTCCCAATGGAAAAGGATTATTTGCAAATAATTCCATGGGTGGCAGTGGATTTGGTTGTGCCAGTGGTGGTATTGGTGGAAATCTGGGTGGAGTGGGTGGTGGAGTTAAATCCCTACAAGTTCCAGGTCTAGAAGGAATTTGAAGTTTGAGAAATGTGTCATGATTTGTAGAGGGTCTGAGAATTCTTTCAAACCTTTCTGGTGAAAATGACCCAATTCGCTCTAGTTTGTTCCTTTGGGACCTCCTTCTAGCACCAATTTTGTTGATGGTCAAAATAATATAGCAATGTTGAAACATAATAGTACTACCCTATTTCTCCTCAAAAAGATAAATAACCTACAACCACCTATCTTCCAAGGTCTCTGTAGTTGGTTCTCAATTGTATTGATGACATTCAGTGGCCTATGCAACTATAATGTTCAAGGGGCTTATTGGTAAAGGGTACAAACTACATAATACAAACTAACTTAATGTTTGGGGGGTGTAAATAAACATCAAAAGATAGAACATAGCTTAGGACAAAATAAATAAATGTCAATTCTTTTAATTCAGACATATAAAATTCATAATGAGAATTTCTTCCAAACAACTAAAACCATAAAAAGATGCAATCCACAGACTATTTTGTACCATTTCATTCATTCATAGGGCTAATTCAAGACATCCAATCATTCATCATCACTAAATTTTGAAATAAAAAAGAACACATCACCAACTCATTACTAAAATTCATAGATCAATGTTGATGGGTGTTTTATCATTTCTCAACACAAGTAATGCGTAGGTGCAGTAACTCTCTTGAAAGGTAGAAATCTTCGAACAACTTGTAAATCACTACCCCAAGGTCTCTTGGGTGTCAAGTCATGGTGTGCTTGGAATAGTTCGATTGGTTAAATGTGATCTTGTTGGTAATCACAGGGCAGACTTACATGAGTTAAGCTAGGAGGAATTGGTTCATTTAATGGAGTTTCAAGATGGTAAGTTTGTTGTACAATTGCTGTAGGTTCAAATAACAATCTAAAACTCCTATTTTAGCTTCAGATTTGGCTTTACAATGTGTAATGAATCTTCTTCAAAGTCACTATTAAAACAAAGGAAAAAGATCAAGGAAGTGAAGAGGTTCTTGGATCTAAAACTAGCAATGAATAGTGATAATGGAGGTTTCTGCAACAAGCCAGCCTTCCCAAGATTAGTTTCACTTAACCAAGAAACGCTAATGTATCATGAAACTAGTGCAATCTTCTAGGGACTGTAGATTTCAGATTTTCATTCACCATGAACATGAATAAAGAGATGATATTTAAGTGCAACAATAATATAAAGTTCAGGCTAACTTTTCATAGCTATATATCATCAATATGCATCCAAAAGTATGAACTTGGAAGAGGTCAACACCATAGAAATCTCCAGCATCAATGAACAACATCTAACTAATCTACTAAAGTAAACTGAAATACATAAAACAACAAAGAAAATCTAATTAAATGCACTAAGTAAGAGAAGAATAATCATGCAACATAAGTTGGAACTCAAGAATCCACCAAATTAATGAATTTCTATTAACATTCCAACATCATGTCTTTACAACAACTCAACTCTCTTTGAAAATGAGAGGAGACCCCCTATTTATAGTTTTCAAAAAGTGAAATGAATGGCCAGGATTTACTTTCGTTGTGTGGCCCAGATTTATTTTACATTAGGGTTTCACCTACCCCCAAATATATTGTAATTTAAAATTACATTTTTTCCTTTTTCCTATTTTGTCTTCTTGTGGTAGCACTGTAGCTCTTTTGTCCTTTAGCAGGTTACTGTTTTCTGTAGGTTCACTATGAGAAACTCATCATCTATATGTTGGAATCAAGGGAACACTAAGAGGGGGTGTGAATCAGTGTCCAACAAATTTAACCTTTATTAATCTGAAACTTGAAACCATTTCAATATTGCATTAAATAAAATATGCATGCATTCAAAGTAATCATTCACAACACCATAACACAAGTATTTTTGTGTGGAAACCCTATTAGGGGAAAAACCACGGTGGAGGTTAATCCACAATTTGAGTACTCAAATAAAGTTGTTTACAAAAGAGAATGCACTTAAATTCAAGCACATTTCCTAGAGCTCATTGCCTTACAAAAGTTCAAATTAAAACCATCTAAAGGATGAACTAAGATAGTAGCATCTATTTATGCCAAGTTATAGTTATGGTGAAGCTCATAGATTTGATTCTGGATCTTCTTTCTAACTCTGCACTTCGCTCTACTCTTTTCTGCTCTTCGTATCATACATAGACAAATTCACACTATTACTTTGTTGAATTTCATACTACTCATTCGCTATGCTCATTTTCTCACCTCTACACTACTACAAAATGATAAAACAATCTCATATATATCCACTGTGAGGGATTTAACCATTCATCAGTCAACTTCATAAAGAATTAATTTCTTTACAACTTGTTGGCCAGATCCACCACTAATTCGTTATGTGCATCCTCTAAAGCTGGTTAGGACATAAAGAGAACCCAAACAAAACATAATCAAGCACAAAAACATTTAATTAATTACTCCTTATACATTCACAATTACTATATTCATCAGGTTAGCCTTCTATCACAGATAACCAACAAGTTAGTGCACCAAATCTCATAGATCGCATATGAGTGGTTGCACATCAGTGATATTCACAAATAAGGTGATACAAACATCAAAAAACATCCCTCAAAGATCCGCAACCCAAAATAATAGTCCAGTGAGGTAATCATATCGACATTTGTGCCTTTAATCAGATACCCTGCTCTTTGTTTTTTTTTCCGGTAGAGACCAAAATTAGACTATAGATTCGATCCATGACTTAAGTTGCCATCAATGACAACACTTACAAGCCATATGCCAACAATCTCCCCCTTTAGCATTGATGGCAACACTTAGTGAAAAATGACTATGTCAGAATCATTATAGGTATGCTACCAAGATTTTACTGTACTTTCTCCCACTAAGATTTATAAGAAATTTTTCATTGCATTCTTTCCCCCTTTGACATCAATGACAAAATAGTGACAAAACACATGTTCAAAATATTCAAAAAATTTAAGACATACATGTCGACAGTTCTCCCTCTTTGACCAAAACTTCAAAATTTTGAAAACAATTGACTGCTACTTTAGAAAATTATCTTATGATTTTTCTTCATTTCCAAAAGGAATTTCTTCCAAGCATCTATTGTGATTCCAATGATAATGATAAAACTATTGTTATTGGAAGTTTTATTGACAATTTTAGTTAAAGATTCTAGAATTATAATTACTTCTTCTAGTTTCTCACCTTTCCTTAGTATCTCCACCATCTGCTCCAATATGCATTCGGTTAGATCCTTCACCTTCCAAAAAGTGTCCACGACTGTGTTCTTGGTGAATTGAATTTTGGTGTGTCCAAACTGTAGCTCTCAAATTATTTTCCCGATGGTGCCATCTTGATCCTGAAACATGTCAAAGTTTTTTCCAATCCCATTCAACTCTGTTTCAATCTGATCCAAATTTTATTTTTAATTGCTAATAGCATGGGGCCAATGGATGCAATAGTTGTATATGTTATTGGCTAAATTTATGCATTGTCTCAACTAATTCATTTTCTTCTTCAGTTTGGTGAGAGACAGCTTGAATTGCTCCTTCGAGTGAGATAATTTCACCTTCTTTTTTCTCTTAAGCCTCAGAGTTCAATGTTTCTTTACTGCATTGAATCATTTCATTAGGCAAAATATTCTACAAGCTTTCCAATTTTATTTTTCATTGTTCAACATGAGAATTTAGTACACTCAAAATCATATATTAATCATATGATGGTCTAAAAGACCATAACCTAGCTATTTTTTGTATTCCACCTTCTTCTTGAGTAAGTTGTTGTAGCTTTTCTTTTATCAAATCATCTTCTTCATCACTAGCTTTTTCTGGTTCTGATTCATTATTTTGTGGATTCTCAGTTTCTTCATTAGATTCTTCATCTAGAATATCCATAGTTTCATTTCCTTTTCCTTTTCCCTCAATTTTGGGAACTTTTCTTTCCCGAGGGCTGTATTCAACAATTTATTTTTCTCTTTTCTTCCTTTTATCCATGCCACTGGAAGAGGAACCAACTTCAATTGTTCTTACCGGAAGGGAAATATTGATTGAACCACATTTTCCAAGCACACTCTTAAAGAAATTTTCAAATTATAGATCCCAATAAGCCAAGCTCCTAGAATACGAGTATATTTGTTTGCATACTAGTTCATTTGCTTTCCACACCACATTGTCGATTTTTGGCAAACAATTCAAGAAATACATTGTTAAGCATATAATCAAGGTACCAAAGCTAAAAGGGTAGCCTGTTTCTTTTGTTGGTTGCACATTCTCCATCAGCTGATCTTTTATCAATCCACACAGGTCAAAGTCTTGACCTTCAATTATCATCTTGTGAGAAATGTAGACTGCATCAGCCAAAGTTCCTCCTTCTCGATTTTTGAAAAATACTTTATATTAAATTTTGTGTGTAATGTACTTTGTAATAGGATTCTTGATAGTCACAATTATTAGTTCTCTCTGATCTCTGATTATTCCAATTAGGGCTTCAAATTTCTTGTTTCAGATGGATTTCTTCCTCGGTATATCTTTGACTTTGCATAATCCAGTCAAATTCTCAATTGTTTCCTTCGATATGATGTAGGGTTTGTCCAAAGTTAAAGTATCATAATGCAATCTTCTCAAGATGAATTTCACAAATTTCACATTCTCGAAGTACGAAAACTTATTCCACATATCCAAATTCCTATGTTTGGCTTCACTCAATTGCTTCAATTCATTAGGTAGTAGAAAATTTCTCATAGACCTATTTTTTTCACTGTTATATTCATCTAGAGTGATAAACCCTTTGATTTGTTCCATTTCTCTTTTCGTACTTGGGTTTACAATTGTACACCAAAATATATGAAAATTCTAAAGACAACTGAAATACCTGATAGATTTTGAGAATTGCTGATGAATTGATTTCACTGCTTTAAAATTCTCCTATCGAGTGCTCTTCTTCTTTTCTTCTCCAATGAAAAGTGACAAATGATAGCTCCAACCTGACTTTTATAGTTTGCACACGTGCAATAAATTCATTTTCCCTAAGTGTCTTTGTGCTCTTCTTTCTCAGACAACGATAGAAAAATCTTCTGTGGACCTATGAATTCTCTGAATTTTCTTATGAAAGTTCTCCAAAACCTCTGCACATCATAAATACACCTTCTTGACCATTCTTCATGTTTCGGTACCATCCATAGATAGGGGAGGAAATATTTTCTTGGAAAACTCCCGCTAGGCCAGTTGTCTGAAATTAATTACCAGAAGAATTACCAAAAGCAGGTTTTGGTATGGAACTATTTCCAGCATCAGAATCATTCTTTCTTACCCATGTCTTCTTCATCCGATCTTTGATTTCATCCGTAGTCACTTTTTATTTTCCTTGATCATTTTTCTCTATATTTCTGCCTCTGTATACCGGACCTCTTTTGTCCATATTTTTGTTTCTACAAAATCTTGTAATGTGACCAAACTTATTGCAGTTTTAGCACACAATACTTTCTTGTCCTGACCAATCATTCCATTGATTTCTTCTTGATCTGCATTGATTAGCAATATTCCCAAATTTCCCACATGTATAACATTCAAAATTCTTTCTATTGACAGAGTAATTTGACACATTTTTGCATTCAATTGATTTTTGACCGAACCTTTTGCAATTGAAACACTAACCAAAGAATGATGAGTTTATTGACTTCACATTACCTCTACACTGAGTAGCTATATGGCCAAATTTATTACAAGCAAAACAATATCCATTAAGCTTCTAAGCATTGGGTTGTCTTATGATCAAATACCTTCAACCTTTGATCATTAGATTTACTTGTCTGATATTCTTCTATCTGAATCTAGAACTTTCTCCGTTTTCATATCCAAGACCTCTTTTATCATTTCCACTCTTTTTTCCTTGAGTCAACTCATCAAGCTTTACTGAACTAATATTAAAATTCTCCTTGTACTCATTTGCAATGATAAGATCATTCCTGAGAGTAGCAATCTTCTTACCAAGTTCTTCTTCATTATTTTTGGATCTTTGTAATTCACTTTCCAACTAAGTAAATTCTCCATTTATTCTACTACATTCATAAGATTTCTCTTTCAGGGCCTGTGCAAGGTTTTCATCATTTTTTTTCTTTCTTCAATCTCTTTAGTCATCTTCATCATCATAGATTCCATTTCATGTTTTAGGTTTGTATCATCTCTGGAAAAATTTTCACATTCTTCATTTGTCTCCTTCAAGGTCTGATTCAAGTGAGCATCATCCATATTTTCATTCTCCTTCTGTTGTATCTGATCACAAAGATCCTTTCTCTTCTCCCTAGATTTAACAATTTGATCCTTCAATGATTGAATGAATTTCTCTTCATCTTTAAGATTTGCTCTCAATTCACTAACTTCTTCTTTAGATTGATCAAGGTCATCAAGTGCCACTAGAAGCTACTGCTGAAAACCATCAGAGTCCATTACATTCCAAAATCCACCTCAAGCTACTAAACTTCTTCAGAGGAACTAGCTCTGATACCAATTGTTGGAATCAAGGGAACACGAAGAGGGGGGTGAATAAATGTTCAACAAATTTAACCTTTATTAATCTGAAACTTGAAACCATTTCAAAATTGCATTAAAGAAAAGATGCATGCATTCAAATTAACCATTCACAACACCATAACAAAAGGACTTTTGTGTGGAAACCCTATTAGGGGAAAAACCACGGTGGAGGTTAATCCACAATTTGAGTACTCAAATAAAGTTGTTTACAAAAGAGAATGTACTTCCATTTAGGCACACTTCCTAGAGCTCACTGCTAAAAAGGAAAGGCTCACTGCCTTACAAAGGTTTAGATTAAACCATCTGAAGGATGAACTGAGATAGTCGCATCTACTTATGCCAAGTTACAATTCTGGTGAAGCTCATAGATTTGATTCTAGATCTTCTTTCTAACTCTACACTTCTCTCTACTCTGATTTTCTCTTTTCTACTCTTCGCATCATACATAGACAAATTCGCACTATTAATCTATTGAATTTCACACTACTCATTTTCTATGCTCATTATCCCATCTCTAAACTACTACAAAATGATAAAACGATCTCATATATATCTGCTATGAGGTATTTAACCATTCATTAGCTGGCTTCATAAAGTATTAATTTCTTTACAACTTCTCGGCCAGATCCACCACTAATTACTTATGTGCATCCTCTAAAGTCAGTTAGGATATGGAGAGGACCCAAAAAAAATATAATCGAGCATGAAAACATTTAATTAATTACTCCTTATACATCTATGATTACTATATTCGTTGGATCGACCTTCTAGCATAGATAATGAACAAGTTAGTGCATCGGATCTTGTAGATCGTATACTAGTGACTACACGTCAGTGATCTTCATGAATAAGGTGATGAAAACATCAACAAATCCTCCTCAGAGATCCACAACCCAAAATAGTAGTTTGGTGAGGTAATCAGATCGACATTTGCGCCTTTAACCAAATGTCCTTTTCTTTGCTTTGTTCTACCGGTAGAGACCAAAATTAGACTGTAGATCGGATGCATGAATTAGGTTGCCATCAATGACAACACTTACAATCCATATGCCAACACTATAATAGGATTTCCAACCTCTTTTTGTAATATGGTGTACTCCACAAATTTTTTGATAAAAGGAAAACTTATCCCATTCCAAAATGTCGGATTGAAGCACTTGGAAGTTCAACTTTTTGGATCGATGTGTGAGTGTGTCCCAATATTTATCGCTTTTAGGTGTATTTTCCATTACCTATTCAAAGTGGGTGAAGGCCTGAGCAACAAAACCCATAAAATCTGCTATGAGTTTTCCTGCAGTTCCATTTCCCATCTTCTTATGGAAGTAGGGATTTATCTTCTCTAGATCTATCTCAGTAGAAGGAATTTCAAAATCTATCATTAATTTCAAGTACTCCCCATAGGCCAACCTAGTTTCTTTAACCCAATCAATATCTTTCTCCACTTCATGGAGAACTCACTCTAAGATTTATTTCCTATGATCGAGGCCCAATTTCTAGTTTTCGACAAGCCATAAATCATCTTCTGCCATAGCAAGCTCTTTTTTCACTATTCTTTCAAGCATCTTGAGGAATGCCTCAATTTTAGGATATGTAATCTTATATAACTATGGGAAGTCAGTATATATTTTCCTTATATCCCCAAGATACTTCTGCACCTCTAAGAATTTGTTTGTTGTCTTGACAACACATCCAATGCCCATGTTCCCATTGTAGAGGACCTACCAGAACCAATCTTCAATAGCTTTGGTCCAGCTCTTTCTCTTTTCAAGCGTGTTGATATTCTCTTTTGATAGTAGCAATAGGGTATCCATTGATGTGGTAGGGAGCTCTTCAGTTGAAGACCATTGTTGAATATATGTTTTTAGATCTGCCACCTATTCCTTTAACTCCTCCTTAGAGGTCTTATCCTTGTTCATTTGGTGCACAATGGTAACGAAGGATCCCTAAAGATGATCAATCTTTTTCTCTCTTGTGTTTGTACCTAGGTCAATGGTAGAGATATTGTAGATGACCCCTTCCTCACCCATTAGTGAGGTGGAAATTTGTATTGTTCTTGATCCAGATGCATCCATAGTCAGCTTAGATTTGACATTTGGCTTATTTTTCTTCTTTGTGCTGATTTGGGCTCGAGCCAAGATGGCCTCCAACCTTTCCTTCAGATCCATTGGGGTTGGGGTCTTCTTTTTCAACTTCTTTTCAAGCCATTTGGGCATCGGGGCCTCCCCTTTTGGTGATTCATGATCACCTTCATCTTCATGGGCGTGCTGGATTTGCAATGTTTTTTCACCCAAGGTTTCTTGTTTTGTATTTTCCCCTTCTTCCTCATTTGAGTCTTGAATAAAAATAGTTACTTTCTTTGGGGACTTAGTGATTACATCCTCCTTGGGTCTATCTTCTTTTTCACAATTTTTATCTTCTTCTTGTTGTTCATGCCCGTTTTCTTCATGATGTTCCAATTCTGAGCTTCTTCTCATTTCAGCCTCTTCTTCAAGCTTTTCCTCTTCTTTATTTTATTTCTCTCCCTCTTCTTTTTATTCTAGAAGAGGCATCTCTTCATCATGTTTGGAGCCTTTATCTTTCTCCCTTGTCGAAGGTTTAGTGTCCTCCATTTCTATATCAACACCTTTCTCTTCAATAGCAGGTAGTTTTTCAGTTTCCTCTTCAACATCTTTGAGTTGTTGAGCCAACTCTTCCTCAAGGTCAAGATAAAAGGTCTCCACAATATACTTTAGCTCTTCATCATCTTTCTCAAAGGATTCTACTTCTTCTTCTTCGTGGATGGCCTCATCAATAACTAAATGCTGATGTGGAGGATGCTCATGGCAATCATCTACTTTCTCCTCCAATTTATTGGTTGCTTCCTTTTACTACCTATCCAATTCTTTAGAAATTTGAATTATCATCTCCATTGTAGGAGGCTCAGTATGAGGAGGAAGGACAGGGAGACAATTTATGGCATGAGCTAAAGCAGCCTGCACTGCGGGATTTGCAAACATTCCAAAAAGATCAGAGGGCATGTTTTGCATGTATTTGATGAAAGCCTCAGGGAGGACAAGTGTGGGTATTTTTGTTGCTAAAGTGGCAAGAAAAAGAGATAATGTGGGAGACATGGATGAGGAATCTATAGTTATAACCTAGGCCATAGGAGAGGTGGAGGCAAGGTGGACTGAAATTTCCACCGCGGGTGGAGAAGTGGTAACCACTACTTGTGAGATAGGCAGGGGAGTAACAATAGTAGTAGTAGTTGTGGCTAGGAAAACAAGTGTAATAGGTGGGGACTTTGATTGTTCTTCTCTCTCGTGGACCAAGTCCTCCTGAATAGTGGGCATCCCTATGAAACTGCCCGATCTCTTTGATTTATTAGAAGTTCTGACTTCTAGAGCCTTCCTCGAAGGCTCCTAAGATTTGGGCTAACATTCAACTGCTTCTATTCTCTTCTTTGATCGTGTGGTTGGGGGAGACACCGAGGTCTATCCTATCAAGGCAACATTAGAGGCACTATCAATCTCACCTTCCATTGACTCTTTGAGCTCTCCATATGTTAGGGTCACTCCTTGCAACTTTAATTGGGAAATCTTCCCATCAATCCATTGTTTGGTTCTTTCCTTGACAAGCTTTGTAATAATGTCAAGGTCATTAAGCTCTTCTTCATTCTAGTCAATTAATTGTAGTGGAAAGTTGGTGACAACGTCATACCTTTGGTTTACCATTGTGCCTTCTTCTTTGATCACTTTCTTTGGTACTAGGAACAATTTAGCTACCTTGATGAAGTAGTCTATCATGCACATGTATTGCTGCATACGCACCTCCTTGTCATCCTTGCAATTAGCCCAAAATTCTTCAACATTATGTAGGTGGGAACATTCTAATCCTACCATTTTCTTCATCTTTCCATACAAATCCATTCATGAGCGAGCAGTGTGAAACTTTAGGTTCTACTCATTCAGCTCCTTGTCATAATATTCTACGTATTGAGATGTATGGAGCTCGTACATGCCTTGGTCAAAGGAGAGGGAATAAGGAATACTCGCTCGATGCTTGTCGCTCAAGAGGGTGTGTGCTCACTGCATCTGTTGTGAGAGTTTGAGCAGTACTATCCAGTCATTTGGGTACCGGGGCAACTTATATGGTTTATTAGAAAAACCCTTAGCTCAAATGTAGGTGAATTTTGGAAACTGTATAAACAAGAAACCAAACTCACGGATGAAGGAATTTGCATTGTATGAGACTCTCCTTTTGGGGTCACCCCCAAGAATTCTAATGATGTGGCCTATGAAGGCATCCTTTATTCTACAATAGTCCCTCTTGAAATTTCTGTATTGGAGTTGAGGGTACTTTTCATACACCTTTAGTACCCTTTCTGGAGTTGGATTCGGTGCCACAGATAATCCCCTATATTGGGCATGGTCGACAATAAATTATACTAGGTATGACATCATATAGAACTTTGAAGTTTTCTTTACTTCCACAAATGCTCATACAAGCAGTCACTAATCATTCCAGCCCAATAAAAATAGGTGTCTCCTCGGATGATCTCTTCAATGAAATAGAAAATCCAATCCTGAAAGAAAGCTACAGTTGGAAGGCCCATAGCTCTGCTCAGAATAGTTACCAAGTCATGGTAATCTTCATAAAATTCACTTTGGAAGAGCTATTGGGGCACTTTATTGGCGTTTCCCCTCTTGTCCTTCAGCCAGTATTGATTGATTAACTTTTTGCACTTGAGGGGATCAACATACCACATTTTCTCGCCATATTCTTTAGAATTTTTCTCTATTTCGCTAAAAGTAGGGATGTGAAAGGTCCTCCCTATTGACTTGGTAGACAACTCAGCAAACACATTTCCATCCCTATCCACTATCTTCTTGCTTCCTTCTTGGTATGCCTCCCTACAAACCATTACAATTTTAGGGGCTATGAGATCCAATGGAAATCCTGTAGCCTTAGCCAATCCACTGGCCTTGATTTTTCTAACATTTTTGGCTATGGGATGGAATCTGACCCTTTGTTTGAATTCATCAATGTTAATATGTCCCAAATTGGTGTCTAAGATCTCCTTCCAGTCTATGGTGACCTTTGAGTTGAGGGGATCCCCTTGAAACTTGTACCTCATTTGGTCCTTATCCTCTTTGCTTCTGGGTACTTTGGTGATCTTCTTTCCTTTGTCCTTTTCTATTGCCACCCCTAAGGATCCGACAACTGGTTCCATATTTCCTGCAACCAAAGGAGCAGTAAATGATTCAAGCATAACAATACGAGGAATGTTAACCAAGATCCTAGAAAACAATGTTAGATAAAATAATTCATCACTCAAAGATCATAAAAGTACTCTAAAAGCTATCTTCATCTTTCGTTTGGAGGAAATTGGGATATGTGGGCCCATGGGTGCAGACTTCCCTGGGTTGGTAGCTATTGTGGAGGCTTTGTCATTAAAATGACACTGGCAAGGCGACATCCTGCAAATGGAGTCCAGCAATGCGGGTCCTGTAGGGTTGGAGGACGACACTCAAGTGCGGGTTGGAAGGTGCGGAAGGATGCAAGATTTTGGCCATTCAAAATAGCAGTGATGGGACGTCGATTCAACATGGGAGGCTCGAATGGTCGGGCCCGTAGGAGACGAAGACCTTGGGCATTAGTCCATTTGATTTTTCTTTCACATTTTGATGGTGAGGGGAGTGACAGACTCCGTAGTGCGAGGAGATGAGGGAACTTTTCCATTCAGGATGACAAGAGATTGATGACAGTCCACAAAGGGTGGCCAGCAAGCAAGGTCTCACAAGAGTGAATAACTTAGTCAATTTCAGAGATGCAAACGGGAAACTATGGAGGCCTCAGAGCCTAGGATGTGGAAGGATGTCACATGATGGTCTTCGAGTGACAACAGTGACAGGGAAGCATCCCGCATGGTCGAGTCTATAAAAGGGAGATACACTTTAATTTTGCTGTCTGAGGGAGGCAAATGAAAAATAGGGGTGTGGGGTCTAGTAGGCAAAAAGATGCTATGTGAAGGCCATTTGGAATGGTGAAACCTAAATGAAAACCCACAGATGGAGGTCTGCTAGGTTCATTCCACATTTTCTAGGACTTAGGATTTTCTTAGGAGGCGTTAATCAGCGATCAGGAGAGTGGAACCTACATGGCGAGAGGATGACATCAAATGGCCATTCAAAATGGCAAGGGAGCAATGGACACTCGTAGACGAAGGTCCGCAAGTGTGGGCTCAAAAGGCTCAATAGGTCAGTTTGGACTTGTGAATTTCATGAGTTTATCTTAAAAAATGGTTGCAAGGGCGAGGCCCGGTTGGTGGGAGGATGGGTCACAAAGGTCGTTTGGAATGGAAGAGCCTATGAGTAATTTTCAAGTGGAGGCTCGTATGGTCAGACTCAAAAGGGTTGATGGACATGCCCTTTTGAACTTGTGAATTTTTAAGGTTTTAGTAGTGGCAAAGAGGAGGGAGCATCCCGCAATAGTGGGCCCAAGAAAGATGGAGGCAATTTTTGAAAGTTCATGTTTTGCATGGAAAAGGATGGCATCGGGCAGGATGTGGGCCCGAGGGACACAACTGTCACACTCAAGAACAACAGTGAGGGCGATTAGTTCCTCCATCCCCAGATCGATATTTTCTAAGGTTTTTCAAGTTTTCAAATTATGAGTTTTGTGAGGAGGGTGCCCTTTTACCTAAATTCACAATTTTATCAGGAAAAAAATCATTTTTTGATTTTGGAGGAAACAAAGATGGAGAGGGGTGATGAAAAACTCACCTTTGGCTCCCACACTAGATGATGATGAAAAAACCTCGAACATTGCTGAAATTGGCAAATAGGGGCTACAGGCACAACGGAGGTGGACACTAGGGCTCTGACACTTCTTCTATAAAGGAATTTCATGAAAATGATAGCTTAGGTGGAATATTTATAGAAAATATGGCATTAAATGCCTCTATTAAATGATTGTACAATGGGTGTCTTGTTTTTTGAATAGTCACTTTGAAAATGACACTTGGGTTGGTGGGGCCCTCAGAGCGGATAGTGATCAAGCATAAGCCGTTAGAAACAAACATCAATGAAAAGAACAAGGTTGAATGCAGGTCTCGTGAGGTGGGAGGGCGCTAAGAGACCATCGTTTGGAATGACGAATGCATCAAAGAAACCCATAGACGGCAGCCCAGAAGGGCGGACCCTCACTAGCCAAAGGATGCCAATTTAAAACCTGGAAAGCAAACAACCAAGGAAATATCGTGAAGACTTAGGACTTTTAAAATTTAAAGGTAGAAAAATGTGGCCAACTCAAGATGATTCTTTCAAGGTTCCTCGACCATTTAGGACTCAAAATATGGGGGCGCACAAAATGAGGTGAAACAAAAGTAACTCGAGAGAGGAAAAAAGAGAGGGTCCCCATTCCGAATAGGGTGTGTGTGTTATAGGCACAATAAATTTGAGACTCCGTTGGGAGAACGATCCTGGTGTTCTAAGGATAAACATTCATTCAGAGCCCAAAATCTCTGGTTTTGTAGACCAAGGGCTAGTTTCCAAGAGTGAACTGAGAAGTAGGTTGAGGAAGGGATCCTTGGTTGAATCGTGTTACTGGATCATCATGGAAGTTTGTGTGAGGTGAGTTCATTTCCTTTCCTTAGGATTTGTGCAGAAAACTACTAATGAGGCAAGGAAAAACTACGTAAGCTGTCTAGCCCCAAAAGTAAATTGTTCATTGCTCCGCTGCTAGTCAGGCATCCATAGCCTTGATGGAGTTATCATTGTGACCCCATGAAAATAGCTATACTACTAGCCAGGCATCCATATCCCTAGTAGTTATTCATACACCCATTCAGTTGCATAATTTTGAATTCTCTTTTCCTTTTCTTTTTGATGTTTCTTTGTATTACTTTCTTTTCTGTCGCATAATTGTGTAAGCACTGAAGCTCAAAATGGGTTTGGGAATCACAGTGGTCACTAGAGAAGACTTAATATTTTTCAATTGTCTAGCCTTCCTATCAATTACCACATAATTCTTTGCAAACATTTAAAGTGTGCTTTGTGTATGATCCATGATAAGCATAAAAAGATTCAAACAAGGATGCAATCCTAGGTTAGTTCAAATTTCAAAGGAGGAAAAAAAATCCCAAAAGTGTTCAAAAATTGATAGTTAGGAATGAAGGCTTATCTAGAGAACAAAAA
Organism: Sequoiadendron giganteum; assembly: GCA_007115665.2. Lineage (NCBI taxonomy): Eukaryota > Viridiplantae > Streptophyta > Pinopsida > Cupressales > Cupressaceae > Sequoiadendron > Sequoiadendron giganteum. The sequence continues at coordinate 467,625,372 of CM021109.1, forward strand.
AGAGCAGGTAGTAGAATGAATCTTTCATCGAACTGAGCATGGCCACCGCATCAGGACCAAAGACACTCTCAACAAAGAAAAATAGCTCAAGGATGAGCAAAACAAAAGTGGGAGAAAAATAACAAAGCAAGGGAGACCTAACCTAGCCTATGAACAAATATTTAGAAGGGACGAGCTACAATAGCTTAGGGGAGGAAATAATGCTTAAGGTGTTTCCCATTGATAGGAAATGGGATGTCTTCACCTTTTTAAGGTCTTTAAGTAGAAAGAGTTATCTCTGAGGATTTCAGCAATCTGAAAGGGGCCAAGCCATAGCTTTTTGAATTTTTCATGTCCCCCTTTCTTCTCACGGGCCTTGTCCCAACATAGGACCAGATCAGCAATTCTAAAGGCCTTTACCTTGGCTCGGCAATCGAACCATCTTTTGACTACGTCCTGATGTTTGGAAAAAATTTCAATAGCATGGTCACACACTTCTTCTAAGTGGAGTAACTCAGCTAAGCGAGCCTCCCTTTCGATCCCCTTGTTCATAGAAATTGTTGATGAATTGGAGGGTGGGGATATTTAGGTGAATCGGGAACACAGGCTGAAGGCCATAGATGAGGTGGAATGAGGAATCTCCCAAGGTAGCCTTATGATGTGTATGATCTTCCCAAAGGGAAAAATGGAGTTGGGTGTGCCATTCATTGGCATTCCTATCGAGAAACTTCTTGATGACAGTGATTAGGTTCTTATTGGTTGATTCAACAAGGCCATTGCCTTGGGGGTAGTAGTTGGACAAGAATTTAAGGGCAATACCATGATCAAAGGCCCAACTAGAAAATTCTAATGAGGAAAAAGTGAGACCATTATTGCAGATGAGAGCATAGGGGCAACCAAAATGATTTACAATGAAAATTTCCATAAAATCAACAACTACCTCTATAGTGCATTGCCTACATGCAATAGCTTCTATCCATCTAGTACAATAATCATAGGTAGTTAGAATGTACTTGTGACCCACAAAATATGGTGGGCTTACCAAACTAATGAAGTTGAGACCCCATTGCACAAACAATCTTACCTCCAAGATAGGGTGTAGTGGGACAACAAAGTTCTTTTCCTTGGTTGCAGCAGTCTGGCAAACATGGCACGTCCGAACATTATTGTGGTCATCCTTGAACATCATAGGCTAGTAGTATCCTACTCGTAGGATTTGATGGGTGGTAGAGGGTCCCAATCCATGACCAATACCAAATTTGTCATGGAACTCTTTCAACACACACACTGCCTCCCCTTTACCTAGGCATCTGAGATAGATCCCCTCATATTTTTTCTTATAAATTATGGGCCCTTGCAGCATATAACTACTGTTATTCATCCTAAGGGCACACTTTTGGACTCCCTACAAGTGAGACAGACATCTGTGGTTCAGCAAATAGTAGACGCTATCATCATACCACTCCCCTGGGGAGACAACTTCAAGTTGATATTTCTGAACTATAAGCTCAAGTCCTGCATCAACTACTGCTTGAGCTATCATTCGGGTGAGTTTCTAACCTCTAACCAATTTCATTGGGTGGATTTCCATGTCATATTCTTGCAGCAAGGTAACCCATTTTTATCATCTTTCTCCTAGTTCATTTTACTTTAGCAGTGTCTTCACTGCTGGGTCAGGCACTATGGAAAATACCTTGTTTTGTAAGATTTAGTGTTTGAACTTTTTATCTCCTCTGAGAAGAAAACATGATTTATTTTCCACGTTATGGTACCTTAGTTCAACATCTTTTAATGGAGCACTCATGAAGGAAATTTGGTGGTCACTTCCTTCATTGTCTTTCTAGGTCAATATGTTGGCGCACGAGTGGTCTGAAGTGAAGGAGTAGATTTAGAATGGCTTCAGATAGTCTAGACTAACTAACATGGGTGCATTATTAATTTCCTTCTTTATTTCCTCAAAATCATGTTTTTCTTTTGATTTCCATTCGAATTGGCATCTTTTTTTAGCATGGCATTGAGTGGCTTAACTATCTTAGCAAAGCCCGTAATGAATTTCCTGACAAAATTTATCTTTTTGAAGAAAGATTTAAGCTCTTTCTTGTTGCCTGGTAGCTGAATCTTCATTATGGCTTGGATACGCTTGGGGTCTATGGAAATTACTTTCTCCAGGAGGACATGTCCCAACAACTTGCCCTCGGTGACCCCAAAGATGCATTTCTTCGAATTCAAGGAAATTCCAAATTCTTTGCATTTTTGGAAGACCTTACATAAACTAGAGACATGATCTCTGTTAATTTTTGAAAATATCATAAGATCATGCATATAGATGATGATGCAATTACCAATTATTTCCTTGAAGGCGATGTCCATTGAATGTTGGAAGGTGGCACCTGCATTGATCAATTTGAAAGGAATTCTTCTGTATGCAAAGGTTCCCCACTTAGTGGTGAATGTCGTTTTATGCCTATCTTCATACTACACCATTACCTGATTATACCTAGAATACCCATCTAGGAAGGACATCATTTGAGATCCATTAACAATTTGCAATACCTCATCCAATGAAGGCACCAGATAGTTGCCCTTTTTCAAAGCTCTTTTTAAATTGTGGAAATCAACACACAACCTAATTTCACCATTCTTCTTCCTAACTGGAACCAAATTGGCCACCTAGGTAGAGTGTCTGATGGGAAATATGATTCGGGTAGACAACAACTTTTGTACCTCTTTTTAAATAACTAGTTCCAACAACACGTTGACGAGGTGTTGTCGCTATCGAAATGGTCTAACATATGGTCTAAGAGGAATAATGTGTGTGATAATTGATGTGTCATAGATTTTCAGATCATCATAACTCCAAGCAACTACATCATGATATTTCTGCAAGGCATCAACAATACCCTTCACTTCTTCTGGTGTGCACACCTTACCAATGAATACATTCTTAGCTTCCTTGACTATTTCAAGATTATGGGTGTCACACTGATTGTTGATGGAGTCTTTCTTCGCCTACTGATCCTAATCCTTGATCTGATCCAAATCAAATATCCATTCTAATTGGACCATATCCCTAGAAATGGTGTTGGTTTTGAGGTTGATTACCCTTTTTAGATCTAGCTCAGCCTCTTCAAGCTCATCTTCATTGATTATTTGGGCCACAAACACATTGGAGTTGGTGATGAAATCCATGATGTGTTTATCATCATTGAACACTTAGAAACTAGCCACATTGTTTGGCAAAGACGGAATAGAGGTGAGATCAACAATGAATCTCTTGAGGCCATACAATGATAGGGGCTTTAGAGTATTGGCCATCTGGGCCAAGGCATTAACAATGTAATTTTGAGAGTGTGGGATCAACTGAATGTTAAATACATCTAGAATTTTGTAGATCCCATGCCCTATGCCTGTAGTTGGTTAGCCTTCGATCATAGTAGGAGTAGAGTTTTCTTACTTGTTTCACTACTAAATTTGAGTCACCAAATACTTGTAACATCTTGACCTTCTTCCTTAATGCCATTAGGAGGCCAAGGACTAATTCCTCATATTCTACCACATTATTCATGCAATAAAATTGAAGTCTGTGGGCAGAAAAATATGACTTACTTGTGGGGCTGATCAATTTGAAGCCAACTCTGGCTCCTTTCTTGGATTTGGATCCATCGAAGCGCAACATCCAAAATTTGGAAGAATTCTCGACCCTGAAATCAACAGACCTTATTTTTGCTTCTGATGACATCTTTACTTTAGCAACCTTAGGAAGTCGCATAGGTCTAGTGTGCCCTTGATCTGGTCGTACCTGTTGAGCTTCCCTTTTAAGGGTAACTTATACTTTAATGCACTTTATTGTTGCCTAGAACATGCAACACTTGAATTCAAAGTGGGTGGTATTGTGTACCTTGCACCAGCTGGGCAATAGGAGTTCCTAAAAATTCATTCTTTCCCCTAAGCTAAGTTGATCTTGTACACACTTTTCCTTATAAGAATCCTCATCATCTAATTCAATCAACATTTCTATGCTCTGAGGTGCATGGGTGAAGCCGACAGGAGGGTTGCACAACACAAAGAGGACCTCCTCGGTTGTCTTCTTGTAACATTCTTGTTCATCTGAATATTCCATAGGGAAATAATTCCCTAGATCCATTTTAGAAAACAACACCTCATTCATGTTTTTGTATTATGTAATCATGAATTTCATACGCGGTTCTCAGTCTATACAGATCTAATTTGGAAATCCTTTCCATGGAAGCCATAGATGAGAGTAGTCCATGAAAACATATCCATTCAGTGCCCATGTGAAATCCTTGCCCAAGATGATTCCATAGGTATTCGGCATATCAACAACCTGAATGTCAATTATCTGTTGTATCCTTGGATCAATAGCAATTTGTATAGGGATCATATTGATTTCACTGACTATGCTAATCTATGTTTTATCAAGTCGTGTCACCTTGCATCTGGAGGGAGTTGGGACTATTCCAAAAGCTTTGCATACTAACAAGGGAATGGCATTAGCAGAGGCTCTCGAATCAAGCACAAAAATGTGTAGATTCTTCCCAAATATTCTAATGGTGGTCAAGAAGGGAGGGGTCTCCAGTTTTCCCTGAAATAGTCCCCCAGAGATGTCCACTTTGGCCACCTGACCTTTGTCTTTATCATTGCCTTTGTTTTGGGTTTGGGCCTAATCTAGTTCCTTGGTAGGATGTTTGTTTGATTGATGGTTTGAAGGTGGGTCTTCTTTGTTATTGAAAACCTATCAGATGACAGACTCACTCTATGAGTCCTCAAATGAGACCCTTTTGGTAGGTACTTCCTAGGTTGGCTTGGATGAAGGTGTTCCTAACTATCGAGACTTTGAGCAATTCAAAGGTAGAAAAACCTATCTTAACCTTCTTAAATTCCTCAGCTACGTATTCTCCCATTTGTTCAATTTCAGCTTCGAAAGGGGGATTCTGGGAGGGGCCAACAAGTTGGTTTTGGTTTTGACCTTGCTGTCTATTTCTATTAAAGTATCGATTAGGTAAATGTGGGTATCCTGGGTTGTTGCTAGCATTTGGGTCAAGAGGGGTGCTATATTTTTTAGGCTGGGTAGAGGTGGTGAAAGGACCACCTGCTTGACCACCCACCTGCCTATTTCTTAGATCATATGGGGTAGTCCTTTGGTGAAACATTTGAACTTCATCTTCTCTCAGCTCCTCCTCACCTATTGGACCATTATCTACTGAATTGAAAAGCTAAGAGAAAGGAATTTCGATACTAACCTCATCTACCTTGTCGTCGCTTGAAGCAACAACAATCTCCTTCTCGAGTACATTGTTCTCAGCCTTTGGGAAAGGGGCTTGATTGACCACCAACACTAAGGATTCATGTGGTTCAGATGGAATGATGTCTCTACATCCCGAGTTGTCAAATGCATTCTAGACCTCTATCTGGAAAATTTCAGCAGCTGTCTAGAACTCTAGACAATCCAATTTGAAATTTCAGCTCATCTTATGGATGTCGCACCAATTAGACAAGGTAGCCTCAGCCAAGTACACTCTGCTAATGGTCTTTTCATTGTTTTTGGGCTAGTCGAGAGGTGTGGGAATGCCACCATTGTTTGACTTGGTGTTCCACATTCAATTTTTTCTTTCAGAATACCTTTTATCGAAGTTTTGCCCTGAATTCTAATTTCTCTCATAGTTCTATCCGGAAGGAGCACCAACGTCATAGTTGTCATGACCATCACTATTATCATGGTTGAGGTTGGCTTGGATGCTTCTTTGAGATGCTTCCAACTAGTTGCTCTGGTTCCTTAAGTGTGTCATCTCAGTTGACATCTTCTTGATCATTTCTATCAATTCGTCGATCTAGTCCTTTTTTGCGTTGTTTGGCTATGAGGCTGAATTATAAAGGAAAAACAGTTGCACTACTAACTAATTTTGATGGGCAAGTTGGAACTCAGAAGCTTGAAGGTATGCCAACACTTGGGGTGGCTGAGCATGAATTTTCTACTGTTGGGGCTACTAGAATTAAAGCACGAGAGGCATCTAATTCAATGGTTATCCTAGATGAGGCACCATCATGAGTTACGGAATTGGATTCATTAGGGGTGTTTGTTGTGCCAAATCCTGGGTAATCCCTTGGACTTGATACAGATGGGAAACTGGCCCCAACGATGGTAGTGGACCAGCAATGTGTTGTCCCAAATTTGTACTTGCCTTAACTACTTCTACATAGGCCTTCGTCAGTTGTCCGAGTGGTGGGGTCATCCTTTTCACCAATGTGGAAGTGAGGTTATCCAGGGCTACATAGTACACCAAGTGGGTAGAAGCATCATCAACCACAGAGATTTTGCAATCTCATGTAGGCCCTATGAAATATGTCATTAAAAAAGTTGATTGACTTGTTAATCTCCCTTTTCCATGAATTGCTAGTATAACTCTGAGGGGCTGACCTAGATCTTGAACTTTTGCAAGAAAGTATCCTTTAAAAGGTTCCATGTGTTAATAGATCCTGTCAAAAAGTTGATGTACCAGTATAAGGCCTCCTCCCCCAAAGAATAGGGGAAGAGCTGACATGCCACATCCTCGTGTATGATCTGCATATCCTTCCAAGCTATTTGAAAGATCTTTAAGTGTTCTTTTGGTGTCCTTTGCGGATCCTGAGGATTGAACTTCGTGAAAAAGCCCTTTGGCTTCTTCAGCATATCATGGTAGACATTGAAGGACAAAGGATATAGATTGTTTCCTAGCCACACCATGGGAGGTGGTGGTGGAGGAGGCTATGCTAGATTAACCTAAGGTTGTAGGGGAGGGGCATTAGTTAATGGGACAACATCCAAGAAAGGGGATGCGCTGGGCTAGAAGGCAACAACCTGGAAGGATGTTTGGAGCGGTTGAGGGGAGAAATGAGCTACCAAAGGTGAAGGAGAAGGTGGAGGCAAATGGGTGGAAGGAGAGGATGAGGATGAAGGTGAAGTGGGTTGGTTGGGTGTGTTGGAGGTGGATGTTTCCCCTCTTCTAACTCTTCTAGCTTGGGTAAGGGGTGGTAGCTCTTGAAATTCCCCTTTGTTTGGTGTTGATCTTAGGACTATTTAAAATATTTTAGGGGAGAATGAACCAATTCGATCCAAATTAGCACAAATAAGGCCCTCCTAGTGTCAGTTTTGTTGATAGGTGTTTTAGCACTTCTCAACACAGGTAATGCATAGGTGCATTACCTCTCATGAAAGGAATAAATCTATAAACAAGTTACAAATCACTACCCCAAGGTCTCTTGGGTGTCAGGTCATAACGTGCTTGGAATAGTTCAATTGGATAAATGTTATCTTGTTGGTAATCATAGGGAAGAATTACATGAGTTAAGCTAGGAGGAATTGGTCCATTTAATGGAATTCCAAGATGAAAAGTTTGTTGTACAATTGTTGTAGGTTCAAATAGCAGTCTAAAACTCCTATTTTAGCTTCAGATTTGACTTTATAATGTGCAATGAACCTTGTTCAAAGTCACTATTAAAAAAAAGAAAAATAACAAGGAAATGAAGAGGTTCCTGGATCTGAAACTAGCAATGAATAGTGACAATGGAGGTTGCTGTTGTAGACACATAAAAATGACCTAGATCCGCAAACCACATTTTTTTATATCATGCTTCGTCTCAACATAATTAAAATAATTAATTATGTCCTATAGTCCAATGTCAACTATTAATTAAATAATTATTAATTATTTAATTAATTCGGGTCTTTTATTCCTCCTGACTATTTAAATAAATTACATTTATTATTTAAATACGTCACTAATTGCCTATGTCACTCTATAATTAAATAAATTTCTAAATTTATTTAATTATTAGTTCATTACTTCCTCATGATTATTTAAATAAATAAAATTTATTTATTTAATACGTCATTAATTATTTGTCTTCTCATAATTAAATAAATTCTTATTATTTATTTAATTATTATCCTCTCCAGTTTTCTTTCTAATTTTAAATAAAATCATATTTAAAATTACCCACTTTCTAATTTTCCCCCACAATTGAATAATCTTAATTATTAAATTGTCTTCGTGATTTTCTTTCTAAATTGAAATAAAAACATTTTATTTAAATTGGCAATTTCCCTCTTTCCAAGTAAATAATTTTAAATTATTATTATTTATTGTCACATGAATTCACCATTTTGGAATTAATTTAAAATATTAATTTTAAAATAGCATTTCTCTCCACAAAGTAAGTTATTTCTAAAATGACTTGATTTTCTATCTCATCATTTTTCTACTTGCTAATTCTCATCTCATTGTCACAACTAATCTCATTCCTTGATTTAATTTCTTAAATTAAATCTTGTCCGCTCAATTTGAATTTCATTCTAGAGTTTCCCTAACCCTAATTAAGGGGTTGTTATTTTGAATCCCAACCATAGATTCTAGGGCACTTATCAATCTTTACTCTCATTCGTCCATACAAAATTGCATTTTTTTTATAAAATGCCAATTTTGTTTTCATCTCTTTTTCTCTTAATTTTATCAAATTCTTCTTCTTCATCATCTTGCATTTTTATAATTTTATATTTAAATCCTTCAATACTTGCTTAGGACTAGTCCATAGTTTAAAATTGCTCATCAAGATCTAAGGGCATTTCATTATTTTCAGCAAACTAGAAGATGCAATAGAAGTTAGCCATGGAGGATGAAGGATTGGGTGAGATCATTTCATTTATTTCTTTGTTATTTCCTTTGCATTTCATTGTTTATTGTGGATTGATATAATATGCATGTGTTGCTAACAATCTAATCTTATAGGAAAATCCATAGTTACATTGGTGAACATGACATGAATCTGACAATTTTACAGATAAATTTGTTGGTTTTTTTGTTTGTTTTTAATGTTTTGCAGGTTACAGCCAAGAATTCGCACAAAATCCCGTCATCTTCTTTTGAACACAGAAAAATGGTCGAATAAAATATTAAAAAATTATTATCTGGGTTTTGTAGGCCTTGTTTTTAGCTTTCCAGAACTTCAAACAATTTAAAATTTCATTAATATTTGACAAAGTTATGGCCATTTTAGTATTTGTTGCTTTTTAAATTTAGCTTTTAAAACCCGTGTTTCTTTTGCCCATAACAATTTTTTCATGTAGAATCTTTAAAAAATACTTTTTGGGTTTTGAAAGTATGAGTTTTAGATTTCCGTGAATTCAAACGATTTAAAATTTCGTTAAGTTTTGAGAAAGTTATCGTTGTTTTAATTTTTTGTTGTCATTAAACTTTTCTTTTGAGTTACTAATCTCTTGTTTTCAGCATGTGGCACAACTTGGAGGGAGTCTAAAAACTGTTTTTGTAGAAACAAAAATTGAGTTTTTTTTTTTTAGGCATAATCAATTTGGTTTGCTTTCAACAACAACTACAAATTTGCATTTTTTTTATTTTTTTTACATTCATTGGATTAAAAAGAACACAATCTTGCATGATAATTCATTGGATTAAAATAAATTTGCATCTCTTCATAGCATTGGGTTAAAAATAACTTTTAGTTAGATCACACTACAAACAGTTAAAATGAATCTTTTGCTTGATAACACTACAAATGGTTAAAATAAATGCGTGTTTGTTGTGTTTTGTGTTTTAGTTACTTTGTCACATCTTTCACATTTCAATTTGGGCTTAAAAAGAACAACATGCGAGTGTGAGTTAATATATTGATGTGCTTTCTCTTTGTTTTTAAACAAAAATTGATTGAACTATGACTATTTTGGCTTGTTTTTGTTAGCCTTAGACATTGGGCCTGCTTTGGTGGGAAAAGTACTCACCCCAAAGTGATTCAAACTGGTAATGCGCTAAAGTCAACCGACGCCCAACTGGTATATAAATTTTAATGTTAAGGAAAACTTAGCATTATAGAACTTCCTGTGGACCAACAATTGACTCCCTAGTACCCTTGTGGTGCATTAAAACCTATAGAGTGTAACCTTTGCAGACTGGGATGATAATGCCTCTCACATGGCTTTTTAAATGGGTGCCCAAAATAAAACCTTTGTTTTAGTAAACCACAAACCTTCTATTCTTTGGTGTAGCAACGGTCATATCCAAGACACCCACACCTGTGCAGTTCTTAGTAGAGATGATCAATCTGCCATGGGAGTTTCATGGAGGTTAGAAGCTTGGTTGCCTTGAGAAGTGAGTGCACTATAAGGGGGAGCCTGTGGGGCCAAGCTTCTGAATTCATCTGCTAAGGATATGCGGTTAGAGTAAAATTCACGTGGGATCCATAAAAATACTGTCCTTGCAGCCATAGGTTTTTTGTCACTGTCTTCTATGTGGTTGTTTTTCATTTTTACAACACCATGTGTTTACCAACTATTTTCAGACAACTTCAACAAATGAACATCAAACTTTCCAAAATATGAAACAAACTAGTGAAACTGCTGAAATTCTCTTCCAAATTTGCTTCATGCGACGCAATCGCCTTGTCAAACCACACTTGCCTATTTTTGAGATGCAATCGCTCTATTGAGCCACATTCGAAACTACAAACACAACAATTTCTCTGTTGCACCGCATTTGCAATCCGAAATACCGCATTTTCCATATTACACAAAACCTGCTAAAACCTGCAATGCATCTGCCATATTGCAAAGCATTTTCCAAAATTTGAGATGCATCTGATTGCTCTGCAACGCATTTGACTTCTTGTTACGCAATTGCTTCTTGAAAAGACACATTTGAAACTGCGATGCATTTTCTTGTCAACTAGAAAAATATTATTACTATAAGAAACCTAAGACCAAACATTTGCAAATAGTTTTCCTAACATATTTTTCCAGCAATATCTGTTTGAAACCAAAAGACTTGTCCAAGTCATCTATCTTTTCATTTTTAGTTTGCATTTAGCTTACAATCCACCATCATTTTCAGCATAGGAAAATTCTTAAGTCCTCAATTTAGCACACTTTGGGATAGGAAAACTTTCCTTACTTTGTTAAACCATTGTCTCAAAAAATATATTGTCATTGGACCAAGTCAAACAAATCAATCCTTAGTAATTATCCTTTTGTGAGCTACTTCCAACTCATAAGTCTAGTGTGGAAATCTCACCTTGTCATTTTGTCATCTTGTCCTTCAAACTAGTCTTTTGACAATCCAAATCGATACATTGGCCAAACTTTGAATGGTTAGAAAAGCTTTCTTAAAGGTCATTTGACATAGGACACTCATTACCACTTTGCATTTGACATTCCTTTTAGTATTTTTCTTCACTTTGCATTGTCACCTTGCATCATACATAGTCTTAGTCTTAGTCTCATTCCATCCACCATCATGTCTTCAAGCCACTATGACATGCTTTCTAGTCGAATTGAATGCCAATTTCTTAGTAATGGTCAAGCCCAACTAGCTAGGGACTTCAAAAAATTGTACCTCCAATCCACACCCAAATTTACAACCCCTAGCCCTCCATCCCTCTATCCCTCTTACCAACAACCTATAATTCCTAGTCCTCCATCCATTTCCCCTCCCTATCATGAATCTTTTAACACAAATCCTGCCATTCTTCCACAACAAACATCCACCTATTGTCCCCACCCTAACATTGACAGGGGAAACCAACCATCCATTAATCCATTCCAAGCCTCCACATCATATCTTATTCCTTCATCTTATCCTAGTCCTCCACTCACGTCATATCCTGATCCTCCATTCACATCCTATCCTAGTCCTCCATCCACATCATATCCTTGTCATGCATCCATGCCCTATTATAGTCCTTCATCTCATCCTAGTCCTTCATCCACTAACCCTTTCCAAACCTCCATGTCATATCCTAGTCCATTATACACCAATCCATTCCAAGACACTCCATGTTTTCATGAAAACATATATTTTCATGATCTCCAAAGTCCCATCTTCTTACCTACACTTGAGGATACATGTCAAGAGGCAAGTCCAAAGTATGACATCATAACATCACCATCTTGTCTAGATCAAAGTAGTCTATTAGACCCCATCTTTACATCAATTCAAGAAGTCCTCCTAGACAATCATGGCATACCAAAGACACCTATCCTTGGTCAAGAGTCCATCCAGAACCATGTCATTCAAGATGAACCTATCCTTGGTCAAGATCCTATTTTTTATCATGTCATTCCAATTGAGCCCATCTTTGATCAAGACACTAATTTTGAAGAAGTCCAAAATTATCCACTCCTTGACCTTTATGCCCTTCATGATGAAACACTTGAAGATGACCCTCTCCAAGCTTCCAACAATGAGACACTTGCCTCCATGGGACACATAGATGATCTACCACTAGAACAAGAGTCTCCTAGCATGGACATATTTGCAAATGATCAAGCTATAACTAAATTTAGTGGGCTCTATGACAATGACCATGAAGACGGCTTCAACATCAACTTCGAAGCATCAATAGAATCACAGGAGTCTGACATGTCACCAAATCGGACCGAAGATATTAATCAAAAATATGTCCAGCATGTTAGTGAAGCTATAACATCCTATCAATTAGGATCATCTATCTTTTTTAGAGAAATCTTTCTTACAGATGAGAAGATTTCGAGCATTAATTTCCATAATAAGGATGGGTTAGCATCTTTCTTCCACAATAACAAGTACCCCATCGCAAACAAAATTTGTCAGAACATGAATTATTAGGGAAAAGTATTAGGCCTACATGAGCGAGGAATTTTGGAACCCGTTCAAGTTCAAGCACATTACTGACATCAAGGTCTTGGGCTATTCATCAGTCGAAAAATATAATAATGTTAATTTTCCTTCCCTGATATTGGGGTTAACTTTATTAGGTACAAACATAAAAATGGGTATCATGAGTAGTCCTTGTCATAAGATTGTTGCTAACACCCCTTCCCTCCACACCCCAAACCATCATTCCATCATGAATAAACCTTCCACATGGAACCAACAAAAGTCTTACAAATCCAAAGTTCAAAATCACATGTCAAAGGCCATGGAATCAATCAAAAATACAAGTGAACAAATGAAGTTAAAATGGATCCCAAAAGAAAAAGGGTCAAGTCAAGAAAATAATGAATCAGGCAAAGAAAATATGCCAGATCCAAAAGTCAATCAAAATGTGGAGCCACCACACAACAGGACTCCCACATATAATACATGTCCACCTCCATCAAAATGGCCATCAAAAAAGACATATAAAAATGTTGGTTCCAAACAACATCCTAACCCGACACCTAAAGTTTGGAGAATAAAAATCAACACATCCAAACATCCAACCAACTCGTCCATGTCCACCATCATCCGTCATAATCCTACATCCTCCTTAAAGTCCAAAAATCCCATGTCACAAATCCGTCACATCTTGGCAACAACTCTCTATCATAAGGACTCTCATGGTACTCTATCGTGATGTGCATATTCTGATAAGGCCAACTCTAGTATCAACAAGGATAACAATGACATCAATCAGTTGTATGCAAGTGCTATCATCCTAACAAGGAAACTACTTCAGAAAGGTCATTATTGACATGTCATGGCACCAGCCTCTACATCAGCATCGTCAAAAGATTCAACATAGTCAGTGGTCATCTAAAGCATCAATGCTATCTGATAAAACTCAAAAATACAAAAAAATGAAAAATAAAGAAAAAATCATCCCTTGATGAAAACCTGGCAAATAGGCATCATGGTGACACCACAAAAATTTTAAAAAATGACAAAAATAGTAAAGAGAAAAATTTCATCCAATAGTGAAAACCATTCTTATGGCATTCCGGATAAGTACCATGATGAAAACCTGGCAAACAGGCATCATGTGTAGAATAAATCATCTATGTGGACCATTACACTTGGGGGCAAGTCGTCTCATCTCCCATGCCCTTCACATGACGTTTCTTATGAAATTTACATCTATCCATCCAAGCCCTATCATTTTCATCTATTTTCCCACCTACTTTTGATAAGGACTAAAATACAGACACGGGTCATGCTTTGGGAAAACTTTTGACATGTCTATCCTTTGACCATACCCTATTCCATATCATGTCATTACCATCATAGCCTCATGTGGAATTGTCCTTGACAACTATATGATAATAGTCCTCATGTCTCTTATCTTTTACCAAAACCATCCATTGTCTTTTTATACCTATCACCCATCTTGGTTTCCCTTGTCAATGGTCCTACAATCCTTCATCATCCAATCTAGTCCTAACGAAGTCATTCCACATGCAACAATATGACAACCTAGCACATTATCCAAATAATTCCTTGACTTTGTCCCTGGACCTGCTACAAACTTCTATCCTTTTATCATATCATTGTCATCTTCACTTTGTTTCGGGATATGTCCTTCCCATGCCAAACAACGTTTTCATCGTCATCGTCACCTACCAATCGATATTCAGCTTGACTAGAAACAAAATCATGGTTTTCCTTGGATTCATGTGCATCAGCATCATTCACATGCATTTGTCACAATCCTCGCAAAACATCCAAAAAATTAAAAAAATTAAAAAAGTCTTGAAAAAAATCATAAAAATTGGAAAAAGTCCTGAAAAAAGTCATAAAAATCGTATAAAGTCTTGAAAAAAGACCTAAAAATCATAAAATGTCTTGAAGAAAACACAAAAACATCCAAATCAATGTCAAAATCCCAAAAAAGAGTCAAAGTCAATGTTTGTCTTATCAATCTAATCAATCACGTCAATCAATCTTTTGTCCACGTCTGAACTACATTGTCTCTGCACATTTGCTATGTAGGCAAGACTCATCTTTGAGTCCCCGAGACATTAGGTCAGTCCTTTTAGGTTTTTCAAAATAAAATCATAAGGCAAACATGGTCATGTTAGTCAAATAAAGCAGACATAGTCGCACTCGACACAAGACAGTCATTCGAAACGTCAATGTCAAAATTGGTCAAAATCAGACAACATAAGCCAATCAATCATACAGTCAACATCAATCAACTTTCCAAATCATTAGTTAAAATGCTAATCTCGTCATTTTCCTTTTCAGGATGTGTCCTTCCTGACCTTAGGCACCATCAAACTGTCAAACCGTCAAACCATTAGAATTATTAAACTATCAAACAATTAATCTTCGG
Organism: Sequoiadendron giganteum; assembly: GCA_007115665.2. NCBI lineage: Eukaryota > Viridiplantae > Streptophyta > Pinopsida > Cupressales > Cupressaceae > Sequoiadendron > Sequoiadendron giganteum. The sequence goes on from CM021109.1 coordinate 467,640,423, forward strand.
CAAACAAACATTGGAAATACAATTAAATGGCTATTAATTTTGGCTATTTTGTCTTATCTTTTTATTGACTTGTCTTTTGGTCATGTTACTAGCTATCTCAAGGATGTCCCATTAAGGATTTAGAGGTGCGATGACGTCTCATGACCTATTTTGTTTTTCTTTGACTATTGTCTATGGATTGTCTTGACAAAAAGACTGGGGCACATTGGCCTCTATTACGAGTTAGGGCATTATTTGTCTACAACCATCTATCTTGTAAGTGGATGACCTTTCACACCTTGGTCTATGTCATACCTTGGTGTTTGTTGTCCATTTGTATCATTTTTACCGCCCAATGATGATTCGAGCAACACTTATTAGTATTCTGACAAACATTGAAAGACACTAACATGCATTTATTTTTCCACATTAACTTGCATCTCCTTCCCCATATCGACATCCATGTCTTCTATCCTAACATTCATATTTTTCTCTCCAACATTTCTTCTAGACCACATCATTATCATCCTTATCTATCTTTCATATATACTTTTTTCTTTCATCTTCTAGTCCTTTCATCCATTTCAAGAGCTCACTCGTATTCTTGGAACCCAACTGTCCTCTCGAGGGGGCATACCGCAACCCTCCTCATCATTCTTTCTCATGCTATTTTGCACCACGACATATTTTTGACTTATTTTCTTTGCCACAATGCGACAGACTACATTATGACAAAGAGGGGCAAATGTAGACACATAAAAATGACCTAGACCCGCAAACCACATTTTTTTATATCATGCTTTGTCTCAACATAATTAAAATAATTAATTGGACTATAATGTCAACTATTAATTAAATAATTCTTAATTATTTAATTAATTCAGGTCTTTTATTCCTCCCAACTATTTAAATAAATTACATTTATTATTTAAATATGTCGCTAATTGCCTATGTCACTCTATAATTAAATAAATTCCTAAATTTATCTAATTATTAGTCTGTTACTTCCTTATGATTATTTAAATAAATAAACTTTATGTATTTAATATGTCATTAATTATTTATGTCTTCTCATAATTAAATAAATTCTTATTATTTATTTAATTATTATCCTCTCCAGCTTTCTTTCTAATTTTAAATAAAATCATTTAATTAAAATTATCTATCCTCTTCAACTTTCTTTCTAATTTTAAATAAAATCATTTATTTAAAATTATCTATCCTCTTCAACTTTCTTTCTAATTTTAAATAAAATCATATTTAAAATTACCCACTTTCTAATTTTCCTCCACAATTGAATAATCTTAATTATTAAATTGTCTGACTGATTTTCTTTCTAAATTTAAATAAAAGCATTTTATTTAAATTGACAATTTCCCTCTTTCCAAGTTAATAATTTTAAATTATTATTATTTATGTCACATGAATTCACCATTTTGGAATTGATTTAAAATATTAATTTCAAAATAGCATTTCTCTCCACAAAGTAAGTTATTTCTAAAATGACTTGATTTTCTATCTCATTCTTTTTCTACTTGCTAATTCTCATCTCATTGTCACAACTAATCTCATTCCTTGATTTAATTTCTTAAATTAAATCGTGTCCACTCAATTTGAATTTCATCCTAGAGTTGCCTTAACCCTAATTAAAGGGTTGTTATTTTGAATCCTGACCACAAATTCTAGGGCACTTATCGATCTTTAATCTCATCCATCCATACAAAATTGCATTTTTTATAAAATGCCAATTTTGTTTTCATCTCTTAATCTCTTAATCTCTTAATTTTATCAACTTCTTCTTTTTCATCTTGCATTCTTGCAGTTTTATATTTAAATCCTTCAACACTTACTTAGGGATAGTTCATAGTTTAAAATTGCTTATCAAGATCTGAGGGCACTTCATTATTTTCAGCAAACTAGAAGGTGCAATGGAAGTAAGCCATGGAAGATGAAGGATTGGGTGAGATCATTTCATTTATTTCTTTGTTATATTCTTTGCATTTAATTGTTTACTGTGGATTGATATAATATGCATGTATTGCTAACCATCTAATCTTGCAGGAAAATCCACAGTTACAACTACAGTGGGCCAGCCTTCCCAAGACTTAGTTTCACTTAACCAAGAAAGGCTACAGTATCATGAAACTACTGCAATCTTCTAGGGACTACAATTTTAGCTTTTCATTCACCATGAACATGAATAAAGAGATGAGATTTAAGTGCAACAATAATATAAAGTTTAGACTAACTTTGTGCAGTTGTATATCATCAATATGCAGCCAAAAGTATGAACTAGGAAGAGGTCAACACCATAGCAATCTCCATCATCAATGAACAACATCTAACTAATCTACTAAAGAAAATTGAAATACATAAAACAACACAGAAAATCTACTTAAATGCACTAACTAAGTGAAGAAGAATCATGCAACATAAGTTCAAACTCAAGAATCCACCAAATCAATGAATTTCTATTAACATTCCAACAATATGTGTTTACAACAACTCAACTCTCTTTGAAAATGAGAGGAGACCCCCTATTTATAGTTTTCAAAAAGTGAAATGAATGGCCAGGATTTACTTTCGTTGTGTGGCCCAAATTCATTTTACATTAGGGTTTCACCTACCCCCAAATATATTGCAATTTAAATTTACATTTTGTCCTTTTGCCTATTTTGTCTTCTTGTGGCAGCACTGTAGCTCTTTTGTCCTTTAGTAGATTATTTTTTTCTATAGCTACACTGTGAGAAACTCATCATCTATAACAAGCTTTCCATCCTCCTTTTGTAATGTGGCATACTCCACAAATTTTTTGATCAAAGGATTGAACTTATCCCATTCTAACATGTCAGATTGAAGCACTTGGAGGTTCAATTTTTTGGATTGACAGGTGAGTTTGTCCCAATCTTTGTTGATCTTGGGTGTATTTTCCATTACTTGTTCAGATTAGGTGAACGCCCAAGCAGAAAAACCCATAAAATCTACTGTGAGTTCACCTGCAGTTCCATTTTCCATCTTCTTATGGAAGTAGGGCTTTATCTTCTCTGGATCTATCTCAACAAAATGCATTTCAAAATCTGTCATTAATTTCAAGTACTCCCCACAGGCTGACTTGGTTTCTTTAACCCAATCAATATATTGCTCAACTTCATGGAGCACCCGCTCTAAGATTTCTTTCTTGTGATTGAGGCCCAATTTCCAGTTTTCCATAAGACAAAAATCGCCTTCCACCATAGAAAGCTCTTTTTTCACTATTCTTTCAGGCATCTTGAGGATTGCCTCAATTTTAGGATACGTAATCCTATATAACTCCGGGAAGTCAGCACATATTTTCCTTATATCCCCAAGATAATTCTTCACCTCTAAGAATTTGTTCGTTGTCCTAACAACACGTCCAATGCCCATGTTCCCATTGTAGAGGACCTACTGGAACCAATCTTCAATAGCTTTGGTCCAACTCTTTCTCTTTTCAAGCGTGTTGATATGCTCTTCTAATAGTAGTAGTGGGGTATTCATTGATGTAGTAGGGAGCTCTTTAGTTGAAGACCATTTTTGAATATATGTTGTTAGATCCCCCACCTATGCCTTTAACTCCTCCTTAGAGGTCTTATCCTTGTTCATTTGGTGCACAATGGTGGCAACAAATCCCTAAAGATCAATCTTTTTCTCTTTTGTGTCCATTCCTAGGTCAATGGTAGAAATATTGTAGCTGACCCCTTCCTCACCTATTAGCGGGGTGAAAATTTGTATTGTTCCCTATCCGAATGCATCCATAATCAACTAAGATCTAACCTTTGGCTTCTTTTTCTTCTTTGTATTGATTTTGGATCAAGCCAAGATGGCCTCCAGCCTTTCCTTCGGATCCATTGGGGTTGCGGTCCTCTTTTCTAGCTAATTTTCAAGTCATTCGGGCATTAGGGCCTCCCCTTTTGGTGATTGATGATCACCTTCCTCTTCATGGGCGTGCTAGATTTGCAATGTTTTGTCACTCAAGGTTTCCTGTTCTGGCTTTTCTCCTTCTTCCTCATCTGCATCCTGAATAAACATAGTTGATTTCTTTGGGGACTTAGCGGCTACATGCTCCTTGGGGTTTTCTTCTTTTTCATAAGTTTTGTCTTCTTCTTCCTATTCCTGGTCCTCCCTATTGACTTGGAAGACAAGTCAGCTAACACATTTCCATCCCTATCCACTATCTTATTGGTTTCTTCTTGGTATTCCTCCCTATAGGCCATTACAAGTTTAGGGGCTATTAGAGCTAGTGGGAATCCTATAGCCTTAGCCAATCCACTCACCTTTATTTTTTCTGGCATTTTTTGTTGTGGGGTGGAGTCTGACCATTTGTTTGAATTCATCAATGTCGATATGTCCCATATTGGTGTCTAAGATATCCTTCCAATCTGTGGTGACCTTTAAGTTGAGGGGATCCCCTTGGAACTTTTACCTCATTTGGTCCTTATCTTTTTTTCCTCTAGGTGCTTTGGTGATCCTTTTTCCTTTGTCCTTTTTTGTGGCCTCCCCCGAGGATCCGACAGCTAGTTCCATATATCCTACAACCAAAGGAGCAGCAAATGATTCGAGCATAACAATACAAGGAACATTAGCCAAGATCTTGGAAAACAACATTAGATCAAATAATTCATCACTTAAAGATCATAAAAATCTTCTAAAAATCATCTTTTTCTTTCATTTGGAGGAAATTAGGCAAAGCGGGCCCAGGGGTGCAGACTTTCCTAGGCTAGTAGCTGTTTTGGAGGCTCTACTATTAAAATGACACTGGTATGGCGACATCCTACAGACAGAGTCCCACAACATGGGACCCGTGAGCTTGGAGGATGACAGTCAAGTGCGGGACCAAATGTGCGGAAGGACATGAGAGGTTTTCCATTCAAAATGGCAGTGATGGGATGACAGTCCGACATGGGAGGCCCACATGGCCAAGACCGTAGGAGATGAAGACCTTGGTCATTAGTTTGTTTGATTTTTCTTTCACGTTTCAGTGGTGAGGGGAGCGATAGACTCCACAGCACAGGGAGACAAGGGAACTTTTTCGTTTAGGATGAAAATAGATGGATGGCGGTCCATAAAGGGCAAACCGCAAGCGAGGTCCCACAAGAGTGAATAACTTAGTCAATTTTAGAGACACAAACGGGCAGTCATGGAGGCTTCAGAGCCTGGGATGTGGAAGAATGTCATGTGATGGCTGTCGAGTGACAGTAGTGATAGGGAAGTGTCCCGCATGGCCGGGTCTGCAAAAGGGAGATGCACATTGATTTCATTGTCTAAGGGAGGCAGATGAAAAATAGGGGTGCAGGGTCCAATAGGGAGAAAGACGCAGCGTGAAGGCCATCTAGAACAATGAAACTTGGATGGAGCCCCACAAACAAAGTTTTGCTAGGCTCAGTCCGCATTGTCTAGGACTTAGCATTTTCTTAAGAGGCATCAATTGATGATTAGGAAAGCGGGACCCACATGGTAGGAGGATGACATCAAATGGCCATTTGAAATGGTAGGGGAGCAATGGATACCCACATATAGAGGTCTGTGATTGTGGGCCGAAAGGGTCGATGGGTCTATTTGGGCTTGTGAATTTTGCGAGTTTATCTTAAATAGCGGCTGTGAGGGAGAGGCCCGGTCGGCGGGAGGATGGGTCACGAAGGTTGTTTGGAATGAAAAATCCTATTAGTGATTTTCAAGTGGAGGCCCACATGGGTAGACTCAATAGGCCTGATGGACATGCCCTTTTGAACTTGTGAATTTGTAAGGTTTTAGCAGCAACCAAGAGGAGGGAGAATCCCATGACGATGGGCCCGAGAAAGATGGCGATTATTTTTGAAAGTTCATGTTTTTCATGAGAAAGGATGGTGTTCGGTAGGATGTGGGCTCGAGGGGCACAACTACCACACTCAAGAACAATGGAGAGGGTGATTAGTTTCACCATGCCCATATCGATATTTTCTAAGGTTTTTCAAGTTTTCGACTTATGGGTTTTGTAACAAGGGTGCCCTTTTAACTAAATTCATCATTTTATCAAGAAAACACTTAATCAGTTTTTGATTTTGGAGGAAACAAAGATGGTGAGGGGTGATGGAAAACTCACCTTTGGCTCCCGCACTAGATAATGACGAAAATACCTTGAACATTGTTGGAATCAACAAATAGGGGTTACGAGCGCGACAAAGGTAGACATTGGGGCTCTGGCACTTCTTTTGCAAAGGAATTTCGTGAAAATGATAGCTTAGGTGGGTTATTTATAGAAAATATGACATTAAATTCTTTTACGATGGCTATCTTGGTTGGTGAACATTCACTTCGAGAATGACACTCAGGTCGGCAGGGTCTTTGGAGTGGATGACGATCAGGCGTAAGCCATTAGAAACAGACATCGATGAAAAGAGAAAGGTTGACTGTGGGTCTCGTGAGGTGGGAGGGCACTAAGAGACCACTATTTGGAATGGAGAATGCATCAAGGAAACCCGTAGATGGCAGCCCATAGGGGCAGACCCACACTAGACAAAGGATGCCAATTTAAAAGCTGGAAGGAAAACAATCAAGGAAATCCCACGAAGACTTAAAACTTTGAAAATTTAAGGGTAGAAAAATGTGTCCAATGCAAGATGATTCTTTCAGGGTTCCTCAACCATTTAGGACTCAAAATATGGGGGAACACAAAACAAGGAAAAATAAAAGTGACCTGGCATAGGATAAAAAAGAGGGTCCCCATTCTGGACGAGGCGTGTGTGCTATAGGCACAACAATCAACAAACACAAAGAAATTCCATTCATTGATAACTCAATGAAATAGTGTCAGATTCGTAAACTTCTATTGATTTTCATCAAATAAGAGATTTATGCACAACATTCACTAGCATACAAATGACTATTGTTCGCCAACATTACCATTGAAATTCATTATGGAAATAACATAAACAATATTGAAAAAAAACTTGTAAACATGTGTCTAAGTATTTTTGTATAAAAACTGTAAAAGCTTCTGAAACTATAAAACTATCCTAGATCTCTCTTTAGGCAGCTAATCCTTGCTTCAATGAGCCGACCTTTACAATAGAGAGAGAAATTCTATGTATAGACAACTTTTCACTAATTCCTCTCATCAAAAATTTAGATCCACAAATCATGGAGCAACTAGGGCAATGTAAGATAATTGTCCATCATGATCTTCAGTTATTGATTGATGACCTCTTATCAAAATCTATGCTCAAGAAGGGGAAGGTAGAACTGTTGGGATCTCCAATTGAACTCATGCCATGATCCTACAAAATAGGAAAGGAAGTTGTCCATCTAACTGTGCCTTTTTTATGCTCATTTCACAAAGGGAACATATCATTTCCACTTTATTCCTATGTTTTCTACTCATGTACTCATCATAATTGGTGAAAACTTGTTGGAGCACATTCATCTTTGGCCCGTCCACCCAACTGTCTTCAACATTTATCCTTTTCAATTTGGCAGAGGCAAACTCTTGCATATCTCCAATTTTAATAAGCTCCCTTCTAGCAGCCTTTATCTCCTCCTTAATATCCATGAGTCTATCCATCAACAGGTCATCACCATCATCACCTTTTTGCATTACCTCCTCAAATCTACTATTCCATTGTTCCTTAACTTTATCAAGAAGGAGGCCATATTTCATAGGAATATCTTCATTAACAAGTATAGCAATACTTTCTCCCAAATCCTCAACTTTCTCATGTAGATCCTTTCCATCTTGTTGCACCTCATTCCTATGCCCATAAATGAATGATGACCATAATCTAATAATGATGATGGTCTTTTCAATGAAGTCTGCATTATCTTCCTCAAGGATGGACTGTTCTAATAAAGTTTGTATTGGAAAAACATTGATGTCCTTCAATTTCCTTGCATGCTCTATATATTCCTCCTCTTGCTTCCCAAGAGTCTCAGCATGTAAAACCATATCACTAACCAATTCCAATGTGCCTTCATGAGATTTACAGCTTTCAACAAGCAAATCCCCCACTTCTTGATTTAGCCTACCAATCCATCTATCCATCATTCCCACCTTATTTCTCATTTTAATGAGGTTATCAGCTAATGAGAGCCAACTATGTCCCATTTTATGGCATATTTTAGAATATTTCATATACCTTCATATCCACTTCCACATTCCATTTCCGTTCCATATCGTACTATTTCACTATTTTATGTTGCATTTGATTAAATATATATAAGTGTTATTTAATAGATTTTTGGATAAAATATGGAAATTAATGATTGGTTGTCTTTACTAATAAGCATTGTGATTTTTATATTTGGGAAATAAATCTTGCAACATGTAGATCAGAAGAACTTCCTATCACCTTTTATGCAAAATATCTTCCTTTCACTTTTTGGTAAGGAACTTTTGTGTATTACTTTATGAACAACACTTTATTTCTATTATCTTTTCAAAGGTGATATCAATCTCCAAGGTGGCATTGGTTACCTCTTTGAATAAGCACAAGAAATAGTGGTTATTTCTAGATGGAGATGCAACTACTAGCTATGACAAGGAAACCGAAAACCTTCACTCTTTATTGTAACAATACAATTCATGGTCCACAAAAGATGGAGCAGATGCACTGAGTCAAGGCTCCACATGTGCTATTCTTGTGGAATAAGGGATGAAACCCATGATAGAGAGTTTTTCCTAGATAGCTAGACAAAAATCTGCAAACCTTCACGTCATTGTTATTTTCCATATAAATAGAAGAATCTAATATAATAGTTGTGCTTTTCGGTTGTGTGGAGGAGTAAAACAAAATCACATCTTCTATTCTCATCTACTATTATAGCAACATAGTTTTAATATGTAGGTTAGCGATCCATATATTTGTTTCTTTTATCTTGTTGGTTGTCGGCCAAAACAAATAAATCTTTGTATGTTGTTATAAGTTGTACATGTATAAGTAGCGCAAGGCAGCAACGAGAGAGAATGATGTATCATTCTATAAATTAAAAAATACTTTGCATGAATAAAATCGTGTAAGAGACACTATTTTTATTTCATCATTTGGTGGATTGAGGAGGCAGGGCCCATGACTCAGAACGCGTGATTTCTGTAATTTATTGTTTGATTAATGTGTGATTTAATTTTTTGCAATTATTTATTTATGTGTGATTTAATATTCTATAGCATTTTATTTACAATTTGGTTTAACAACTATTTTTCATTGGATAGCCATTTCAGGTATTCATATTACGTCAATGTTGGTTTTTTTATTCGAGGCATGAAGTGTGAGTTATATATTGGATTTATAAGAGAGCTTGCTACTGTCATTTTGCAGTCTGTAACAACTCTTCTCACTTTTTTCATAGAATAGAGAAAAATAGAAATATAAGTTTGAACCAAATTTTTATTATAGGTGCTCCTTTGTGTGTTTTAGTTGAATTCATTCCCCTTAATTCACAACTTTCCTCCCTTAGGTATACTTACAAAACACCTCTTGCAAGCTAATGATCCTTGGATTGACATTTAGACCAAGTTGAAACTTGTTTATTATTTGTACCCAGTGTTGGCCTATCATCAACCTCTTTCTTACTTAACAAAACATGTGTCTTAGGGGTAGCAGATTGTGAAGAAATAGGAGAAGACAAATCCTTCAAAATCTTATGCAATTGATCTACCTAAGATTTGAGCTCATCCTTCCTTTGCTTGTCTTTTACCATTCTTGATTTAGTGGAAGAGGCTACAATATCAATGAGATCCATTTGTTGGTTCCTTGTAGGTCTCCCTAAGTTTACAGTGCCCAATTGATAGCCACTCAATTTCATCTCTTGTTTATCTTTTTCCACCATAGGAATGACACATTTAGCTATAATCTCCCCAACATCTATCAACTTGGTCGAATGTAGGAATCTAATCCTTTTATTGGGCCTCTCCTAAATTTATTTCATCATATCATCCTAGTTAATGGGTTGGGGTTGTACTATCTTCTTTATTTCTAAATTAAGCTTCAACCATGTTGGGGCAGTAGGATGAGTTATCATTTGTGTTGAAGAAGATGTGGTATGAGAGAGGGGATGCCAAAGTGCTACCTTAGGTTGAGAATCAACCTCTTGTTGCTTTTCCTTTTCTTCCTTTTCTCTGGCCAACCTGTCAGCTTCAACACTCTTTTTTTCTTCCTCTCTTCTCCTTTCTTCTAACATATCATCTCTTTGTTTCTCTAACTCCTTAAAATTTTCCCGCATTTTGGTAACTTCTTTCTCTTGTTTAGCTTATTCCTCTTCTTCTATTCTTTTTAAATTGAGCTCTTCTTCTTCTTTCTTCCTCTGAGCCTCTTCTATTATTTTGAACTTGTCTTCAATGGCTTCTCTCCCCCTCTTTTGTTAAGCCTTTTCTTCTTCCAATTCATGGATTTTCTGCAATAGAGTTAACTTATCTCTTTCCTCTTTAACCTTCAGCTTTGTTTCCCTTTGTTGCTGCACAAGATCTTCCTTCTCTTTTTGTTTCCTTGCCAACTCTTTAGCTTTTGTCTTAGTTTCCAATTCTTGTTGCTTTGAAAGTGCATCAACTTTAGCCTTGGCCTCTGATTCTTGTTGTTTTTCTATTGTATCAGTTTTAGCCTTAGCATCTTCTTCTCTCTTTGCATCCTCAAAGATTTTCCATTGGTCCTTTGGAGTCAACACATGTTCCTCTTCAACGTTTCCAACATTATCAAAATAAGAATGGGTAGCCTCAAAATCAATTTCTATGTCATGTATTTCAATTTCCTGCCCTTTTCCTTTAGCTTGGTCATGAAGGCTCCCTACAAGTATTTCCTCATTAAATTCTACTGGGAGAGAAATTTTAGCCTTTGTTTCTGCTCCAACTATTGAATTTCCAACCTGAGATGAGGTTTCCCCTCTTTCTGTTGTGGTTCCTTCATCCCGTGGTTCCTAAGTGTCTAGGGAAGGTATTCCTGGATCAGTCTCTCCTCTAGAGCTAGGAGGAAAATACTTCAATTGCTCTTTAGGAGTTGTCCTCTTCTTAGTTCTTTTGTATCCTTGGGTACCTCCTACCTTTCTCTTCTTTGAAGCTTGAGCCTATGGATCCTTTATCCTCATTAGTACCCATTGGATACTTCTATCCATTACTATCCTAGAAATTTGTCTAATATCAATGGACTCTTCCTCATCCCAGTTTATTAGGTCCAAGCTCTTGGTGCCTGTCCTTCCTACTTCATATCCAGGGCCCAAAATTACACCATCATCTGATAGGGTATCAGGAATGTCCTCCTTTAGCCCATACTCAATCATTTGTGGGATGGTCAGCCTTTCATAGCTCCTCCTAACATCATAATCATCTTGCAAATCAATCCAAAAATCTTCCAACAAGTTATAATGTTTAAAAAAAATAATGGGATTTAGACCACTCATCTTATGCTCTGGATCAAAGTGTTTCTAGGTTGTATATAATCCTAACTTAAAATAACTCAATTCTTCGCCCACTTCCTTTGTAGCCAAATTGTGAAGGCAAAAATATTATCCCAACTTTATGGGAAACTTGTGGCATCTAGACTTGTGTTTGTTAGCAAATTTTGCATTGACTCCTATAGCTTGGTATATGAATTCCATAAGGAAAATCCTATCATTGCAACATCTTGGGAGTAGGTGAGGATGTCCATCAAATCCTGCCAACATGAAGTAAGAGAACTTGGGGTATTGGATATAACAATGTACCCACTCAACAATGAATTCCATGAAATCTTTACTTAACCTAAATCCAACATCCCCAATCAATCAGTTGATGATGACATAAATGAATGCATCATTGACCCTTCTATAGTGCAACTTTGATGTTTGGAAGGTCAATTGACCATAATGATCCCATACCTTATTTTGTCCAAGAGCTTCTACCAATATTCCTACTGCATTTAACCCATGGAATATACCCATCCTTGCAGGTGCATACACAATGTAGGAGTTCATAAAGAAGTTCTTGGTTTTCCCCAATTTTTGCATATGATTATGCAAATTATCTGACATGATCATGCCCCAATCAAGTTGTTTCTTTCCATTAAAAATGGCTTCAGTGATTGGGAACATCCATTCATTAAAGCATTCAAATTATTTCTTCCCAAACACCCTGGAAAGGAACATAATCAAGTCATCAACTTCTTTCTTGAAGTCTCCCCTCTTTGGTTATTCACGAACATTGGTTAAGGACTTCTTCTTAGTCCTTAATGACTTTTTGTTCATATGAGATATATTAACCTCTTTGTTCTTATTGAATATTTGCAATGATTCTACCTCAATCAACTGCATGGGGTTCTTTGGGGTAGGTGCATTGAAAATAAACCTCATCATCTATAGGGATAGATCAATTATCACATTCCATTGCTGGTCTATACACTGCCTTGATACAATATTATAAGCTCCTTCTATAGTGAATATGAGCTCTGGTCACTGAACTGACAGAAGGAATATTGTGAGATGTGCTAGCCCAGATTGGACTATTCTTTTTGTTCTCCCACTCACCTCTTCTAAGAAAGTATCTACTATATGATCCTCAAAGTTGAACGGTCCTAAATTTGTATTTTTGATATTAGCCCACTTTGAGTCTAACATGCTAGCAGTGGGAGTGGCACTTTGGTGTTTGTATCTAAAGGTATAGGGCAGCTGCTCCACCTTTATATTTTTTGGTTTTTCTCCCATTGAGCTTTCAGTAGCTTGCCCTTCCTTCTATGAAATGTCTCTAGATATTCTTGACATTGTTTACTCCTGGAAGACAACCCTAGATTAGATCAATAGAAAGCATGAACATCAACATTAGAAGATTTACCTTTCATATTACCATGTCCTTCCCTAGGTAGCCTTTCATACTTAGTGAAGTTTGAAACTCATTGGAAGAAGGGGTTAGAATTGGAAAGCTTCTAACATTGGCAGGATCAGGGTAGGGATCAACATCGGAACCAGGACCAAAATCGGAATGAAAACTGCACCTGAAACCATTACATAGTTCTAAGTCTTGCTTCCATTTTGGTTCCACCTTCACCAAAAGAAAAAGATGCAGAATAGAGTCAAAACCCTATTGGGAGTAGGCTCAAAATCAGACATGAACTCTTACTCACATACTTATGAACTGAGTTTATTCTTGGCTCCACTTTTGCCACTTTATCATCAAACATGGAGAAAATTTATCCAAGCACCCATAATGACTTGGAACAAGATCACATGAAGGTATGAGGAGACTTAAAATAAAGGCATGACTCCATTATTGACATAGCCAAGGTACGACCAAGCCATCTAGGGCACAATATTGTAAAGAGATGGCGCACACACCCTAGTTTGTGAAACCCATCAACTAAAGAAACTAGGGCATCACAAACTCGAATTAAAAACCATTGAATCGACACAGGATTAAGATCAAACAGGTCTTTAAAAAGATCTCAAACCTTTTAAAACATTGAAGAACCCCTCAAATATGAAACCCTAAATGAAACTAGGGCACGATAGTATGAATACCACCAAAATAGGAAAACGACAGCAGACCAACAAAAACAAATGGAAAAAAATGAAAAGAAAATGGGAAATAGAAGAAAAAGACAAACAAAAGAAGGAAAAATGAAAATGATACACCGAAGCAAGAGAAGATTCATGAGGAAGCTCTTGTGAATGCACGAAGAAAAAAATGAACACAAAATGAGAAACAAAACACAAAATAGAATAGGAGAAAACCACCTACCTCAAAATGCTATGAAATAGGATGAAACTTGATCAGAATCCACTTGCAGATGCTTGCCTTCGACCAAATCATGCTTCTCTTATACACTTTCTCGGTTGTGGTATGTTAAAAAAATTTAGGCAATAATAATAATGAGCCATTTAACCTTGATTAAGGTTTAAAATTCATTTCATGTGTGTGAGGAAGCTGTGATTAATGCAATTAATGTGGTTGGTTGGGTGCGGAATCAAAGCGAGAACGAGTACATAACTATCATGTATCAAAAGTAAAGTGAGTACAAAAATGGAGTTGGGATAGAACAAGAAACTTTACCAAAGTCTCTCATCCTACTCCAGCTCCGACTATAGGTCTACGGTAGGGAAGAAGACAATAAAGGAATGGGGACGTGATCGAGATGAAAACTAAGTCCAAAACAAAGAATAAAACACACAGGTGGAGGAAGGGGCGAAGCGAAAACTGAACTTGGAAGTTTACAAAAGTTATGAGTTCAAGATTAGATATGTCTCTAATCCCACCAAAAATAAAATGACACCAACACAAGGAAACAAAAAAATACAAAGGAGGAAGGACCAAGGCAAAGCTTGTCCCAAACGAAACATTGAGAAATGAAAAAAAAACAAGGAAAACAAACAGGAGTGTATTTGGAACCAAATCTAGTGAGGAAACCTTTACAAGTTCTAAGTTTAGATTCTATTCCAGTTTCGCTTCTGTCAGAATAGAAGAAAACAAAGACTTAGGATAAAATAACAACTCCCAAGTCTCGAAAAAAACACAAAGGAAAAATAAACACAAAGGGAGACCCATTTTGACCAAAAAATAAAATGGGGTGGTTATGCAAGGCATAACAAATGGTGACTCGGCTGGGAAAATGGTCTACCCATTTCAATACACTGAAGAATTTAGTCACCCATAACCTCTAGTTGATGAACGTTTTACACTCAAGTATGATTAGTCATGGTAAACAAGGTTGAGTTGGAATCTCAAATGTAAATCAACATTAACTGCTTCGAATCTGAGTGTGTGCACGTATGGTGTATCTATTTTGGTAAAAATTCTTTCTATTCTCAAACAACTGTATTCAAGGTTCAAGCTATATGAGTTCAACCCCTTTAATTATCATGCAATGATATCCTGGGCATTGCTCCAATACCAGTCAGGTGTCTATATCCCTGATGGAGATACCTCTAGTTCTCTCAAAGCATTTCTCTACTATTGGTAAAACATCCATGGCCCCAGTAGAGATACTTGAACTACCCATCTTTTATTGAGTTTGTCATCATTGAATGATTCTCTTTCCTTCTTATTTTTAATAAGCTTTTCTTGAAGGAATTATTTTATTATCTTTTCTCAATACTTAGATATAACAACCTAAAATTTGGGGTTGAGAACTACAATGGATTTCATGATAGTGTCAAGATTTAGGTTTTTCACTCAAATCTAAAATACAATCACCTAGAGATAAATGGGATATTATGTAGAATAGATGTTCTTATCTATTTTGTGATAGATACAACCATGGTTTGTGAGATCTCTTACAATATACCTATTTGTGTTTAACCTTTTAGACCATTATATAAAAAGAACACAAGACACAGGTCATGAAACAAAAAATTTCAATAGACATACCTAAAAATAACTCAACCAACTTCTCTCCATTGTACCCTTATCATACTTTGAATAACAACCCCTTTACTCCATGATGGAGAAAATGGAGGCCACACAAAAACAACAAACAAACAAAACCAAAAAAAACAAACCAAAATAAAAACAAGTAATTACATATATATAATTAGTCAGAAGGTTAGACCTTTATGGGACAAAATAGTGTTTCAGAAACTGTCCATTGACTAGTAAGGGAATAGGTTCTTCTGTTAAAGTACTTAAATGAAAATTATTTTCACCAAGGATCTTTGCAATCTGATACAGACCCAACCAAAGTTAGTCAAAGTTTTGGTGATCACCTTTTGTTTCCCCTGCCTTGTCCCACAATAGTACAAGGTCTGATATCCTAAAAGCTTTGATTTTGGCTCTTTTGTCAAACCAACATTTGATAATAGCCTAATTTTTAGAAAACTGTTGTAAAGAAA
Source organism: Sequoiadendron giganteum (assembly GCA_007115665.2). NCBI lineage: Eukaryota > Viridiplantae > Streptophyta > Pinopsida > Cupressales > Cupressaceae > Sequoiadendron > Sequoiadendron giganteum. The sequence goes on from CM021109.1 coordinate 467,656,173, forward strand.
CATCTCTATGTTCTTCTAAGCTGAGTAAATTAGCTAACCGAGCCTCTATCCTATCATCTTGGGAATAAAATTATTGCATAAAATGAAAAATAGATATTTTTAGGTGGATAAGAAAGACTGGGGCTTAGGAATAGACTAATTTAAATGGTGATTTCCCTAAGGTAGCTTTGATTATGGTCGTATCTACCCACAAGGCAAATCTCAGTTGTGTGTGCCAATCCTTAGGGTTAGTATCTAACAACATCTTGATGACTTCCAATAAATTCTTATTGGTAGACTCTGCTACCCCATTCCCCTGTGGATAGTAATTAGAGGAATAATTTTAAACAATTTTTTGTTCAAATTCCCATTGAATGAACTAAGCAGAAGAGAAAGCAGGGTCGTTATCATATACCAGAGAAAATAGTACTCAAAACCTGGTAATGATACCTTAATCGAGGAACTTAATAATGACATCAATAGTGCAGTTTTAACAAGCTTTTTCCTCTGTCTAGCGCATACAATAATTTTTCATAGTCAAAATGAACTTGTGACCTACAGAAGCATTAAATTTAATCACCTCAACAAAATCTAATGCCCATTGGTGAAATGGTCTTACCACATAAACAAGTTGCAGGGGCATTGTTGGATTGCATTTTCTCGATGCTAATGTTTGACATGTGTGACATGTCCTAACATGCTGGTGGGAATCTCGAAACAAATGAGGCCAATAAAATTCTAATCTTAAAATCTAGTGTGCCAAGGCGTTGAAAAAACCATGTCCAGTACCATATCTACCATGAAATTTTGCAATGGTATGTTTTGCTTGCTGCTAATCCAAACAACATAGATAGATACCTTCAAATTTCTTTCTAAACAAATATCCTCCTTTTATTATATAATAAGAACTTTTAAGTCTCAATTCCCTCTTTTATGTAGAATTCATTCCATCATGACACTTGTTATTCAACAATAAAGAGATTGGGTCTGCATACCAGGGGTCATTTTTGAACAATTTTACTGTGTACTGCTGGCAAGTAATATTAGGATCTACATCTACTATGGCCTTGGAAAGGCCTTGTCCTCGCATCAGCTTTATTGGATGTATGTCAAGTTCAAAATTCTATAGAATGGCCATCCACTTACCTCTCCTTTCTCCCAATTTTCTCTACATTAGAAGAGACTTTACGATAGGGTCAAGAACTATGGAAGTGACCTAACTACAGAGGATATAATGCTTGAAATTCTTATTAGCTTATACCAACATAAAAGCATACTTTTCTAAAGGTAGATGCCTGACTTTAGCATTCTTGAATGAAGATCTCATGAAAGTGATAGGTCATTCATCTCCCTCACCTTTTTTTTGTGTCAAGACAAAAACACATGAATGGTTAGATGCAAAAGAATAAATATAAAAGGGCAGTGAGTAATCAGGGCTAGTTAGACTAGGTTCCTCTGTAATAAAATGTTTGATCTGTGTGAAGGAAGCCTAGGCTTCATTACTGCATTCGATCTTTGCATCAAGTTTCATCATCTCATTCATGGGTTTGACGATCTCTGCAAACCTAGTTATAAATTTCCTTACAAAATTTATCTTCTCGAAGAAAAATCTCATTTATTTTTTGCTACCTAGCATGGTCAACTTGAGAATGGATTCTGCTCAATTAGGTTCAATTGATATTACTCGCTCTAATATTGTGACCCAGGAGCTTCCCTTCTAAAACCTTGAATACACACTTCTTCAGATTGAGAGACACACCATAACTTATGCACTTTTGAAGGACCTTTGACAGGTCTACAACATGGTTTTATCTATTCTTGGAGAACACAGTCAAATCATCCATGTAGATCATAATGCATTTACCTACCATAGCTTTGAATTCCACATCCATTGCACGTTGAAATGTGGCCCCATCGTTGATGAGACCAAACGACATCCTCCGATAAGTAAATGTCCCCCACTTGGTAGTGAAGGAAATTTTCATTCTATCTTCATGATTGACCAATGCCTGATTGTATCTTGAGTATCCATCAAAGAATGACATCATTTGTGAACCATTCACTATTTGTAGCACCTCGTCGAGGGAAGGGAGAAAATAATTGTCCTTCTTTGAAGATTTATTCAAATTTTTGAAGTCGACACATAATCTAATTTCCCCACTCTTCTTACGAACATGGACCAGATTAGCAACCCAGGTTGAATGCCTTACCTCTTTAAAAGTTATAGGTTCGATGAGAGAATTAACTAGGCACTGCTTCTTTCAGAATGGCTTTGCTTCAGGTTTTAGTGGGATGGTGTGTATGATCACTGAAGTGTTGAAAGTATTTAGGTCTTCATATCCCCAGGCTATTGTTGTAATGTCTCTTTTCAGTACTCCCAAGATTTTGTCTCTCATTTCCTTGGGACAGGTTTTACCAATAAAGTTTTTCTTCTCTGGCCCTGATTCTGCCAAGTTATACAACTCATATTTCCCTCCTTTGACATTTGTAGGCACTTTCTCATGAGCTCGAGAATCGGAATAAAAAATTATTTTCAATGCCACCATTATTTTAGGAATTTTGTTAGATTTTAGGTTCATTATGCCTTCTGCATCACAATTGTTTGGATCCCATTCTCCTTGATCTTGGTCAAATTCATCAATGATCTGACCTTCAAACACCTCTAAACTTGTGAGGAAAGCGAGAATGTTCTGGTCATCATCAAAAACTTGGAAATTTTGAACATTGTCAAGAACAAAAGGGATTGACACTAACTCGATAGAAAATATTTTTAGTTTGGAATCTTGCATGAGCTCCAAATTACTTGTAGCAATAACCAATATGCCCATGATCTGATTATCTTCTCTAGGAATCAATTTGATTCCAAAAGCATAAAAATATTTGTTCAGATTCCATACCCTATTCATGTATGCAACCAACCTCTTATTATGACATGTATATTGATTGCAAACTTGTTTAAAAATTACCTCAGAGTCTCCCATGACCATCAAATTTGTGATCTTCTTCTAATGTGCAAACATCAGTCCTCTAGCAACTACTTCATATTCTACGATATTATTAGTGCAGCCAAAATACAACATGTAAGAATTAAAATATGTTTCCCCTTTCAAGTTTGTTAGTGAAACTCTAGCTCCATTCCCTATTTTAGACTTAGAGCCATCAAATTTAAGGGTCCAAAGTTGGTTTGGGATGGGTTTTCCTTCTTGGGGTGAGTAATGGGCATTTTTTTTTTAGGAATAATTAGCGGCTCGAATTGGTTCACCATTTCAGGCTCAGGAGTTTGGTGCAAATGATGTTGATTAGGTACTTGACTCAGATTTGAGACTTGTTTAGGAACTATTCCTTACACCTCACCTTGATCAACACCCAAAATTATTCATCTTTTCGAGCAATCCCTTAGGGATTGGGAGATTAGTAGGGGCGGGTGTGTTGATCAACTTTTGAGATTCCTCGACATCATCATGTGAATTAGACAATAAGACCTTAGTGTATACAATATGGGGAATGATTTCATCCTTGGTATGATCGTTCCTCATCATGATAGTCACATCTCTAGCTTCAAATGGGAACTAGCTCGAAGGTGTTCTAAGGTGGGGTTCACAGTTGTCTCCTGACTAATAGACATGATTTAGAATATTTACATAGGGTTGACATGTCAAATCAAAATGGCTCTGGTAATGGACCCTACACTAGTTTGGGAGTAATAAACTCCATAAATCAACATAATCTCCTAAGACCAAGGTCTGGAAAAATCACTTATGAATTAATCCTTTTAATTTCCAAAATAATTTAATAGAAATAGATTAATTATAAAATGGTGCAAAAAAGTGGAATAATTAAATTACTTCAATATCATTACAAAATATTTGCATACATTAATGATTCAATAAGAATATCATCACAAATCCATGCCATTACATAACCTATCTATGAAGGACTTCACAATGATACATAAAATGCATAAATTCAAATAATGTAATGCAAATAATAGAAACAACAAGATCATCAATGCATCCACAAAAGAGCCATAACAAAAAGAATTTCATGAGTGGAAAACCCCCTTTTGGATGAAAAACCACTCGCAAAATTGCCTCACTGGCTTAATGAAATGTCTCATAGGTTACAAGGTGCCTCATTGACCATGATCAGGCTGTCTCACTGACATGGCAATTTACATCTTCATTACACATTTCAAACTAATAAAGTTGTCAACTTTGGAGGACCACCCTATTGCTCTACATAGCATTTAGTTATCAAGATCAATCTAGATTTCAGCCTCCAACAATGTAGAAAAATAAATTGCATTTATAACATCTAAAATGTACTTCATCCCAAGAACAACCAATTTGGAAACAATGTGAAAGTATATATAAAAACCAATAATTCAAGGTAATATTTTCATCCATATGAGACGGTAAAAGGGATCTTAAGTCTACCTATCTCACAATAGTTTTAAGAGACATTCTAAGGATCTTATAATTCTTATCATAGGGTACATTCATGTGCTTAACTCCACAACTATTGACTTCAAGAGGCTACCAAGGATTTCTCAAAAGTTTGTCAAGAATAAAATGAGATACTTATCTAGCTAAATCAATAGCCAAGTGGTTTTTAATTCAAGAATTTATTTGTAAGAAAAAAATTATTTCCCCAAACCTTTACTTGAGTCATATTCACAACTTCAATTATTGGCCTATATTATTTTCCCATATGATAAGTTCAAATGTTGACAAAACATACCTTCTATTTAACTTAATTGGATGACTATTATCTTTCTACATTTGAGAAATTGGAAATTAATAAATAAATAGATAAATAAATAAACATGAATATTGAGAATCCTAAATAAACCCATTCAGTGTCAATTGAAGATCCAATATAAAACTTAACTTATAAATTCTAGCATTCTAAACAATTATACTGTTAGTCATAAAGAAAATATCTAGATTATGCTATAGCATCTTGATAAACCATAAATCTAAAATAGAATAAGCTATTTCATATAATACTTATCACACCCCATTCATTAGTAAACATTTATATTAATAAAATTTCTTCCAACATAAAATATTATATTCAATACTTATTCATTTAATATAAAGGGAGAATTAAGATCTAAATCAACAACCTATTCATTAATAATCTAAATATTAAGGGTGCAATGACCTTTACATGTGTTTTCCTTGTAAGGAAAAATAGCACAACTTGGGTACTTATGGTTGGATTGACTTCACATAGAACTCAAGTACAAGTTTACTTTTCGTCTACACATCATAATAGCATCCTAGGAAATGAGCTTGAAAAATTCTAGTTCAAGGATGATACAAGCCTAAGAGATCTATTATAGGTTCCCTTTCTTTCGCACGATTCCTAATGCATCCTATCTACAATACAATGTTTCCAAGGTTTTATGCATGAGACTCGGCCAAGACAGTCATCCCCAAAATAGAGGCAAAGTAGAGTGGTGTACAAAATGATAGCTTGAGGGTCATTGCCATCCATTTACCTTAAAATAATGCAAAGCATGATGAGAATTCTGGAGATGTCAATGGAAGGAGCATAATAATCCCACAAACTAATAAACGGGAGATGACTAGTGAAAAACAACGTCGGCTCACTAGGTAGAACTCAAAAGGAAAAAGAATGAGGTGACTGCTAGAAGATTGGCCGCATGGCCTTTGGTATAGGAGATGGTCATGGCTCATCTAATCCATCCACTGAGATGGTTTCTAAAAAGATAGTATCCTGGTTTCAAGAGGGCCATGATTTAGATGGATACAAAAAAAGGATCTGATTGCTATGCTGCATCTAAATTCATCTCCAAGATTGTTGCAAGAGAATTTTTCTTGAGAGATATTAACCATTTCCATCACTTCAAACATGGTCAATATTCTTGTGGGGAAAACACGTGACACTAAATGAAGCAATCGTGCAAGGTGGTGGATTTTATGAGCACAAGCATAAACATCGATTTATGCATAAATGAAAGTTAAGCACAAAATATGAAAAGGAAACACTTGGATGACGATTCACATGCAAAACAAAGAAGCTTAGACACGGAAGAGTTTGGTTTGACAGACTATTGCGGAGTACCCTAGTCTAATGGAGATGCCAAAGATAGTCCAAATATACTTGGGGTAAGAACAAAATATTAGATCCTTTTGGAAGATCAAATACTTCGGTTAAGCATTCGCTCGGTAAGGATTATGCAACATAAAACAAGGAGTTCAGTTTGACACCTTGTCTACATGTATTCAAAATAAGGAATTATCATATATACTTTCATTGGGATGATGTTCTCTGATAATCATGCATGCAAGGTATTGTATAAGGATGAGCATGGGTAATTCGCTCAAAACTCAATACACATAGTATTTCCCTATTCCCTTAGATAAAACTTGTTTTAAAACTCAATGAGAGCAAGAATAATTCATTAGATCAGAGTTCAAAAGAAAAATGCTAAGGAGTTTGGCTCTTGCTTCATTTCGGTGGAGTTTCCCACATATGAAGCACCATGACTCGTAGTACCGGCCATACTCAGGCTTGCTAATGCAGAGGAGTGAAAGGAAATGGTGGAAGTCGCGGCCTGTCCAAAGGAAAGAATGATAGAAGCATTTGGAAGCCCAAGTCGATACAAGCAAAGAGGCCATGCCTCATGTATGACCAGGGTTTGAGGGAAAGTTCCAGATAAAGGTGGACAGGATTATAGGAGGAGAAATACTTAATTCAAATTTCCATTTGTAGATTGGAGAATCAGATCAGAGATTCTAGAAACACTTTATCTAAAATTGTGTATTGTCCAAACAAGAATAGGGTAAAATAACTTTGATATAAAGTAAATAGATAAGACAATGCCCTTCGAAACATCTCAATAGAAGAATATTGATTGACAAACTATTAACATAATAACCTTTGGAGTATGTATGTACCTAGAGGCTTATCGAATCAAAACCCATGTAACCCGAAGACTATGATTACATTCCTCACATTGGTAGTTGAATATTACGATGCTCAATATTTACACCTTTAACCGAGGGTTGTGGTTGCAATTCCAACAAAATTGCTTCTATCTTCAAGAATTTAGAAGAAATCTCTCAATATTATGCCCCCAAGTATCCTACTGCATTGCAACTACAAAGGCAAATTTTCAAGATAGGGAGACCCTCCCCCAATCTTGTAACTAATGTAACCGATTCTTTAATAAAATAAATAGAATTTATTTTATGGACATATTTATTTAGCAAATATTAAAATGTGAGTACCATTTTAATTCCAAATTAAATATGTATTTCAAATATTATAAATAAGCACTTATTTGCTAGATGAAATCTATAATTAATAATGTATTATTTTATTTCACTATAAATCAATTTTAATTAAGCACTGAAAAATATCAATAATAAAAGAAATCAAATAAATATATGTTTATTTTATTCTTTTCAGTTCACTACAAAATAGAAAAAAAAATTCTAATTTTGAATAAAATCAATAAATGATTTAAAACTATTTTTATTTCTTTCAAGAGAAATTACCATTAACTAACATTTAATTAATTTAGCAACTATAACAATAATCTACCTTATAAAAAAAATGCAATGATCATTAAAATAGTATTCATGAATTGTAAATTACTTAATGAAAAAATGGGTCGTGACACCTATCTTGTCGTATTTTTCTCATTAGAACTTGGTGATTAGTAGTGGTCATATCATCACTGTATTCCAAAGGATGTGAGTGTTCAGGGTTAACCAATGAGAAGGTCAAAATTTCTTCTTCTCTCGTATACACTCCCATCTCTGTTTCAAAATATGCTACCTCATTAGGAAAATCATATTTCATGATCATATGTTTCAACCGAGGTTCACTTTTTATCCTAATATAGGTTTCCACTCCTTTCCAAGGGAGCCACATGTGTGAGAAATCTAGGGAAAGATAACCTCCTAGAATTTTCATCAAGTCTTGGCTAAGAAACATGTCATATGTTTCAAGTAAATCAACCACCTGAATATCTATATGTGTCTAGATCCGTGGGTCTGATCTAATCTGCAAATGCATATTCTTTAGTTCACCAATGTTATTAACCTCAGTTTTATCTAACTGTATAACTTTATTGTGCATCTGAACCAGATTAAACCCAAATTTTTGAAAATAGAGAAGGGCATGACATTACCTAAGGCTCCAGAATCTAGGAGACAGTTTTGTAGATTCTTTCCATAAATCCTTAGGCTCAACAAAAATGGGGGTGTCCCTATCTTACCTCTATATAGGGTTGCATTCATGTCAGTGGTTGGTATCACCTTATTCTTTCTTTCTGAATTATTTGCCTCATCCAAGGCTTTCAATAAAATATCACGTTGGGTAGGACACCATTTCAAAATGTCAAAAAATGACAAAGAAGTCCTTTGTTTCTGCATTTCTGAAATGAAATGAAATTCTATATCTTTATTCCTAGGAAACCAGGGAACTGAAGTAGTGTTACCTTTTTTCTTTGAATCACGTGGACCTTTCAGTGGAGGTGGATTGTTGTCAGCATTCTGGTTTGGGGGAACCATTTTGTTAGGAGGGAAAGAGGTAGTATATGGGACCTTATTTTGATTTCTTAGGAAATGTCATCCCTTGGTTTGAAATTCCTGAGCATCGTATGTGTCTTCCTCTGGTTCGTTCTCCCCCTACATGGGAAATTGGTATCATTCATCAATGGTCTCAAAATTCATAGCTATGTCCACCAACCCACTACCTTGGTTGGGATTTCCTTGTGGCGGGTGGGAGTCAGCTTGTGCTATCTTGACAACCTTTTCCATTTCATGGAAATTAACTTTAGAGTGTAAAGTGGTGTCATGTAACCTTCACCAGTTCATCATGAGATTTAAATATGCAACATTTGCAATATGAGGCTTGTCCTCATTAGATTGATAATTGTGGGATACTCCTCCATTATTTGGTCTAGTATTCCACTACCAATTATTGTTTGATCTCTGATTATATCCCCTATTCCGGTTTTGATAGTTTTGATTGGAATTCTGATTAGAATAATTGTTTTCACTAGAAAACCCTCCGTGGTTTTGATAATCCTAATTTTGGTATCCTTGATTTTGATGTCCATGATTTTGATTGGCTCGGGGAGGGGTTTAGTTTAAGTTGAGCCATTTGATTAGTCACCTGAGATAAAGTTTTCTTCAAATTTTCCACCACTGAAGTCAATTGGGTGGTACACTCACTTTCTGCAGAATTTACAACGGGTGAGTGAGTTGTACGACTGGATCCTCTACTGAAATTATGTGAGTTCTGAGCCTGTTGGGATGGATCTAGAATCCCCCCATTAACCCATGGTTGTGGGGAAGTCATCTTTAACTTAGCTAAAGGTCCATAAGAAGAGTGGGACATCCCTCATGTAGACACTGAAAATTGGTCTAGGCTTGCGACACCATTTTTGACATATTTCTAATGCTCATGGTCATGATTAAATAATGTTAATTATTTAATTATTTTCTAAAGTCACCTATCCTCTATTAATTAAATAACCTTAATTATTTAATTAATTCATTATGACCTTTATTCTTCTTGATTAATTAATTAAATATTATTTATTTAATTACGTCACTAATTAAATCTATTTTCTATTAAATAATCATTTAAATTATTTAATTTAATCTCTGAATTTCGAATGTTGAATTAAATAATAATTTCATTCATAAAAAGAATTATTCCCTACATATTCCTCTGTGATTAGATAATCGCTCAGTTATCTAAGTATTCATTTACTACTTAAGTCGAGATTTAATTAAATTAGTCAATTATCTCCTGATTTAATATCTAATCATTTCTGACAAACAAACTTTCTGGTTTGATCAGTCAGTCTTATTCTTCTACATGCAAATTATTATTATTTATTTTTTTAAGAAAAAGGCATAATGCCTATATATATTTATTGATAGATATAATATATACAATAAAACTTTTTTTCATAGAAGCCTTATCACATGCTTCCTACCTTATAGATATATCATTTACAAAAACTGAAATAGGTTGATTCATGATCAAAAACCTAAACTATAGCCTTTATCAAGCCTGTAATTTACAAAATTAGGCATTATCATACTACAACATGTAACACTAAACTTAATAACAAACTACACTTAATATTTGTTCAAAGCTTGAAAGACCCCTTTCTTACTAAGTTTCCATGAAATATGGTATTTTCACATCACAATGATTAACCAGAACCCAGGTTGAAGCAAAATTTTGGCCACCATGATTTGGAGCATGACCTCCCCACTGCTGATTTGAATTCTACCCTAAGAATTCACAAGGCACCAGATTTTTTCCTCCTTATGCTTGTGTATGTGCCCACATTTGAAAATCTAAATTCCCACCATATACTTCAGGAAGCAGCTCATTCAAGTTAATTGAATGATGACCCAATTGTTGTTCCTACCAATTACCCACTGCCGAAGAGCTCCCAACTCCATGTGCACTGGCTTGACCTATGTTCCCAAATTGATTTTGACTTTTTTCAGCTTGATTTTGATGATAATGATGAGTACCAGGTTGGTGTTGAAGGCCGGTCAATTTTGGATCTAACTGAAGATGCTCCCGATCCACTATGTTAGGTCGAGACTATGGAGGTTTGTGCTCATGCATTAGCAGGGCCATAATTCCTTGTAATTTCTCCCTTGTCCTTTCTACAACCCCATCTTCAAATTCTCTTGCATATCTTCTAAGTGTTACCAACATGAAAGTTGAATCTTGCAAAGACAAAGATTTTACTATTGCAATAAGAAGCTTTTGGTATGCTGACCGATGGAGAAGATAATGTCTGGGAAATAGGCCACCCACATACCCATGACCTTTCCACAAATCATATGCTTGACATACTTTATTAAAACCATCCCATTGCATGAAATCTTCATTTACAACCTTTCTAACCAGTTTCTCAACAATATCAAGATCTTGCAGCAAATCCATAATGTTTGAAATGAAGATTGACAAAAATTGAGAGGGATAGATTACCCTTTTTACTTGAGGCCTTATAATATGTGCTCCCAGAACTCTTTTAGTGTGCTTCTTAAATGTTTCACAGTGGTCCTTGAAGACCAAATACAGCTCCGATTTGCCTATTTCTTCTGCAATTGGCAATTTCGATTCTCGAACTTGCAGAGAGACTTTATAGTTCTTGGGGAAGAACTCCATTACTTGCATACACTATCCAATGATGAGGATGGCACCCAGTCTTCACATCTATTTGTGTTTCCTGTGCTCGTAATTGAAACCACAACAAATAGTTGAATACATAGAGGAAAAAAACTTGATATGTTAGCACTAAACGAAGGTGGACCTTAAAATAGCATTAATCCTCATTAATTGAGACGACTTTAACATACATAACCATAATTGCATCCTTAGTGCATTGTACATTTCAAACTTTATTGGAGCTACCTAAATTTAGCAAGATTGTATACATAATGCATTTGCAAGCTTAGGTCGGGGTGAAACTGGCTTTATTTTGCAAACCAAGCCAATATGATCAATTTCTTCTACCATTTTACTTTGTACTTCACTCACATGCACAATATTTATTACATATAATTCTTTGAAAATATTCTTACACCTGTACCCTACACATAACACAAATAAATTAAAAAACATATTTATCGGCCTGAGATTTCATCATATATGTGAGACTTTGAGAGGAGGAGGATTTATGAATCTGCACACAATTGATTTCCTTGCATCCCAACTTGTACCACATATTTTACAGGAAAACTAAACACCATCGTGACAATACTAAAAGATTGTACACCCGTGTAGTACCTTGTGATAAGCATCTAAACATGATTACGGATAACACTGTATTGGCATATATAACTAATATGATTTCCATATAAGCCACAACTCCATCAGACTACTCCTTATAATGATTATACACCTTTCTTTGATTAGACTTTCAATTAAAATGAGGACCAGATGTCAAATACATTGAGCTTATAAATTTTTTATTTTAAATGATTTTGATTTACCTCATATGAATTTTCATCAAAATCATTAATTACGAAACACACCTTTCTTCTTTTTTCAATAGCTCTTCCAATTTAGGATTAACTTTCCCAATTTCTACCACATGCATATATATTTCCTGTATCTGATCACATCCATAACTTGCCAAAAAATCTGCCACTACATTACCTTCTTTGTATGTGTGAAGAATTTGATAGGACTCAAATTTATCAAGCATAGACCAGATTTGTTTTAAGATATATGATAGCCTCCAATTTAGCAACTTGCACTCCCGAAAAGCATCAATTACCACCAATGAATCCCCTTCTAATTGAACATTGGAAATATTACTACTAAGGTCCAATTTTAATCCTTGAAGGAGAGCTTGAGCCTTTGCCAAATTGTTAGATCCATCTACCAACTTGTAATATTTTGCACTGAACACCATCCCTTGATAATTTTTGATAACCACCCTTGCACCAAATAATTTTGGATTTCCTCTTGATACTCCATCAAAGTTAATCTTATATGCCCTTGAAGATGGTGGTATCCATATAATTGAATTTCTATTGATCTTCTGTTGAGGCTAGTGTAAACTACCTTTGAAAGGTAAAATTATGAGAGGCCAAGACGATAATATTTTTGAATCCCAATCTATAAAAGTTGAGCCCACATGTTTACACTTACGAACATATGTGTTTACTTTCTCAGATATAGATTGTTCTAAATTACTCAGAACATCTTGTAGATTAAACTTCTCTTTTCTAAAAATACACTTGTTTCTCGCCCACCAAATAGCCCAAACTATAGAGGATTGAATAATGCTCCAAATACATGCAAATAAAGTAGATTTTAATAATTGAGGCCAGCTAGTGAGGACATGCCAAAGAGAGTTAGGAAGTGGAGTCTTCCAATGCATCTTTAATGCAACATAACACCAACATGACTGTGCCACTAAACATGATAGGAATAAGTTGTCTACATCTTCAAAAACTTGATCACATAATACACATTTAAAAGGTTTGGAAATTCTCAGCTTTTCAAGCTTATCACTTGTTAAAATTTTATGCTTTATTTCTAACCAAGCAAAATAGCCAGCTTTAGGCAACAATTTTTCATTCCAACAAAATTTATATGCTCTGTGATTCACTGCTTGGGAGTATTTATGAACAACTGATTTGTAACCTTCTTTTATAGTATAGGATCCTGAATTTTATTTTGACCAAAGTAGCCTATCATATTTTTGGGAAATGTAAATTGATCCAGCTTCTAGAATTGACATTAACTAGGATTTGACAATATTGTTTACTCCCTCCTTGAAAAAATCCTTCCAACACACTTTTCCTGATAAAGGATCTACTTGGTGAATATAGTCTTTTAGCATCCCACCCCATTTTTGAGTTAAGATTTGTTGCTCATGCTCACAATTTACTATACTATTTATTCTAGGAGAACCATTCCAGGAATCCTTCTAGAAATGGATATCCTTTCCATCATTTACCTCCCAAGTAAGATAAGGTAAAATAATCTTCCTGCATGTTATTAAAAAATTCAACATTGATGATCCTGTAGGAGGATTTAGCACCATCAAAACCCTTGATGGATTTAAATTTTCTAAATACTTGTCTTGCATGAGATGACGCCACTTTAGCCATGGATTTGAATAAATTCTCCATACAATTTTGGCCCCGAAAGCCATATTTCTTTCTAGAAAATCATGCAAACCAACTCCACCTTTTGATTTCTCCAAACACATGGTTTCGAGAGAAATTAATGGAATTTTCTTACTATTATCAAGATTACCAGACTAGAGAAATTTTCTAATCAACTTCTGAATTTGAAAGATGATTGATTTTGGAGATTTCAAGATAGACATGAAATAATTTGGAATTGAAGAAAGCATTGATTTTACTAGTATAATTCTTCTTGACAAAGTGAGCCATCTCCCTTTCCATGATAAAATTCTAGCTTGAATACTTTGAATGATCTTTTCCCAATAAGTTAACTTATTCTTACCTTCAAAAAATGGGATGCCCAAATATTTACAAGGAAGTTGTGATTGCTGAAAGCCTAACAAATCCACTATTCCTTTTTCAAGAAAAGACTTAGTATTGAATAAATAAAATTTTGATTTACTCTCATTTATCTTTTGACCCGAGGCTCTTGTATATTTTTCTAAAATCTCTTTTATATACAAAGCTTCTGATATAGTCGCTTTACCAAAAAGCAAAGTATCATCAGCAAAAAGAGAATGAGTTACTGATATGTTAATGTTTGGAATACATATTCCATTGATACAACCATAATGATCAGCTTTAAGGAGAGATCTACTTAAAGCTTCAGCTAAAATTATGAACAAAAAAGGAGACAATGGATCACCCCGACAAACCCCTTCTGAAGAACCAAAAAAACCCATTGCAGAACCATTTATCAACATTGAGAACTTAGCACCTGATAAACATGCCAAGACCCATTTACACCATTTTCTTGAAAAACCAAATTTTAGAAGCACTTCCTTCAAAAAGGACCAATCAACCCTATCATAGGCTTTCTTCATATCCAACTTAATAATCATAGATGAAAATTTGTTGACCGCAATTGAGTGTAAAACTTCATGAGCTAAAATTTCTCCTTTAGTTGTTTCTCTACTAGGTACAAAAGCCCCTTGCTCTTCAAAAACAATTTTAGAAATAAGAGGATGCAAATGAAGATAAATGGCCTTAGTAAAGATATTATATATGGTGTTACAAAGAGAAATAGGCTTGAAATCAAAAAAGGTGGACAGGGATGTTATCTTGGGGATGATAGCAATATTAGTATCATTAAAAATTTTCAACATTCCCCCTATCTTCCTTGACTCTTCAAAAGCATTTAAAATATCATAACCCACAAAATCCCAACATTTTTGGAAAAAAATAGTTGTAAACCCATCCGGCCCAAGTTCTTTATCAAGAGACATTGAGAAAACCACATCTTTGATTTCATTCAAAGAAAAAGGAGAGAGTAATATGATATTATCTTCTCTTGATAACAAACATGGAATATCCTGCACGAGCTCTTCTCTATCACTAACTAGTTTTTCAGCAACTTGAGTACTACTAGTGAGAAGAGAAGAAAAAAATTTGATACCCTCTTTTTGAATATACTCTTCTTTTGTAAGAAAAACCCCTGTTACACTATCATGGATTGAAGCAATTGTATTCTTTGCCTTTTTAACTTGCACCGAAACATGATATTTTTTTGTATTCCTATCCCCATATTTTAAACACAGCTCTCTTGATTTATGCCTCTAGTATACTTCCTCTCTCAAGAGAAATTCTTTCCACTCCTTTTGTAACACACACTATTCTTGAAAAAGATTAGAATCCATACCTCTACAAATAATAAGTTCATTGACTTCTACAAGTCTTTTATAAACTAGATCTTTTTGCACAAATAATTTTTTTAAACTTGCTGGTTCCAAATTTTTAATTGTTGCTTGACATAATCAATTTTTTTATTTAACTAAAACATTCTTGAGTCTGGACAAAAAGGTGCATCAATCCACCATTGCCTTAATAAATTAAGAAACTCTGGATGTCTAAACCACATTGATTCAAATTTGAAAGAAGAATGAAATTTTGGTTTGGAATTTTTTCCCAACAAATCAAGAGAAATTGCAAAATGATCAAAAGCTACCAATGGTAAGATTGTTGAGGAGAAAGCTACACCACACAAGGACCAATTCGAAGAAATTAGAAAATTGTCTAACCTTTTGCAATTCGTAGGATATTTGGCCTCCTATTTGTCCAAGTGAAACACCCATTTGGAGGGATAATATCTACAAAAGCATTATTTTGAATGAAAGAAGAAAAAAAATCCATGTCTTTCTTAAGAGGGAAAATACCTCCCTTCTTCTCTGAAGGACTTTTGATAGCATTAAAATACCCTGCTAAAATGACTTTATCTTGACCCAACACCTCTAATTTCTACCCCAAAGATTCCCAAAGTAATTTCTTACCCACATAATTGTTTGGCCCATACACATTCAATAACCAGAAAGATAATTTTGAATTCTTAACTTGTATTAACTATCAATTCAAGCCAAAAGAGATGTTGGAGATTCTAATAGAATTAGCATCCCAAAGTGTAATCAAACCTCTAGAAGCACCCTGAGCCAGAGAATGACTAGCTTTCTATTTAAACCAACTTTTATTGATACTCTCAAAGGCATCACCAAAAGTTTTAGTTTCTTAAAGCACCACTATATCAGCTCCACAAGAGTCCAATTGTTTTTTCACTTGGACCCTTTTGTCAGAGGCAGTAATTCCTCTGACATTCCAAGATATAATTCTCATTGTGACTTAGGAGAGAAACATGCCCTCCTAGGTCTTTTATATTTTAAATCTAAAGTCGACTGAATACCTACTGCAATTTCCTCTTGCAACTTGAAAGCTAAAGATTTTCTACCCCTCTTAATAGGTGATTTTTTAAAATTTGGTGACAAGGGGGTTTGATAAATTGAAACTGGGCAATCATCATCCCCAAATTCTTCCACACCAAGAACTTCAGATGCAATATCATCTAACATTTTTTCATCTACTGACAGTAAGGCTTCATCAACAAATTCTTCTAACTCCATTTGTGATGGAATACTTGGAACTTGAGATTTTGATATAATCAAATCCTGATACACTTGCTGGCTGACATTTTTCTCAAAACTCTAATTATCAAAGACTCTTAGTGACTCATCACAGATATTATGACTGCCCAAAGTTAACATTGAAGCACACATATTTAGCTTTTGAACATTAATAGATTTAAAATTAGGTACAACAAAGATACAATGAATGCCAAAAGAACTTGATTGGTGAGAGCCAATATTTAGAAAAATCAGGTATCACAATGAGAGAATTTAAACTGACACTTCTCGAACTAGTGGAAGGCAAAGTAGGTTGCAAAGAAGGAAAATTATCTGATGCAAAGCAAACCATTTTTAGGGAAATTTGCAAAACAATCTCTGAGCACCAAAAAGAATTTATATTACAACGAGCATCAGCTTGAATCATAGTAGAACAATTGAATTTCTGAAACCACTTATAGCAAAATTCCATAATAGAAAACCTAAAAATAGTTTCAGAAAAAAATATTTAACTCCATCTAGAAGAGGTGCACACAATGTCTAAAGGATTGGATTGTGATTTTGTAGAGCCCACATCTTCCAGAACTAGTTGCTCATCCTTCAAGAGCACACATTGTTTGAAAGGATGAAGAAGAAACTAACACTTGAAACAAAAATGGTTAGGGTCCTCATAAACCAATTTTTGGCTCCACAAACCATGAATTGACTTAACGTCAATAACAAGAGGGAGTATTTTGGTGACATCGAAAAGAATGCAAACCCTAACTGGAAGAGAAGGGTTGGGAAAAAGAACATATCTTGATGTAAAAAAATCCACAACTAGTTACACAAAATTTCAATATTATGTGGCTCTCTGTATTCCAATGGCAACCCTTGAAACTATACCTAGAAAGGAATGAATTTTACTTTTGCTTGGGAAGGACAAAAATTTGGCGTCCAATGCATGGAAAACAAACCATGCCCCTCACAAATCCAAGCTTTTTTCCTAAAAATAGCATTTCTATAATCTCTGTCTGAGAAAATGACAACAAAAAAACATTCTCCCTTATCTAAGAAGAATACCTGGTTGGCTCCCTCCCAATGTTGAAAAACCCAACTCTTCAAAAAAGCCAGATCTAGAGAAAAATTCCAAAACTTACAGATCAATGCTACTTCCTTGAGATCCTGAATCTGAGGGAGAAGCATATCCTCGAGAAGAACAACAAAAATGTGGTCGTAAGACTTTGGATGCTTAAGAACCCATGATTTTCCAATGTGAGCCTTCCTCTGCTTTTGACCTTTAGATTGATTCTCCTTGTGAAAATTAACAGGACCACTTGAGAGAAAAACCATTGGAGGAGATGTTGGTGATCGCAAAGGAATATTATTGGGGAAGGATGCAGGCGATCACAAAGGAATATTATTCGGAAACGTTACAGGGCATAAATGATATTTTGGAATGAAGGGAGATCCAAAAATGTGAATTTTATTAGGAAAGAAAGTTGGAGAGGGATCAACAACAACTTCAACATAAGATCTTTTAATAGTAGAAGAAAATTCAGACGAGGTCGATTCAGAACCGCAAATGTCAAAAGGGGGTTGAGATTTACACACAAGCATTTTTGAGGGACGTCAAGCATGAAAGGAAGAACCCTCGACAAAACGAGAATTTTGAGCACCATTTGCATCCAAATGTGGGCCATTTTGTGCCCGAAGAACACCATTGGAGGATTGAAGGATTGTAGAATGGGAAGAATTTTTTGAAAAATTCCCATTGGCGCTAAAATTGCTGACCATTTCTTCTCCCATTGGTAATTTTTTTTTTTTTTTGTCCATTAGATGTTTGTTCATGAAAATTATTATTAATTAAATAATTCATTTGTGCATTCGAACACAACGTTTCTTCTTTATCTTTTTCATGTAGTCCTTATTCTTCCAAATTTCGAATAGTCTCGACTAAAGATTAAATTATAATCTCCATCATGTAGAATTTTTCACTTGAGTTATTACTAAAACTAAATATCTATCACATAACATTCATTAATCTCAATCATCGATCTATCTTTTGAATATGAGCTGATAATTCGAAAATAAATTTTCTATAAATTGACCTGACCTTTATCATTATTCCTCCTGTCGAAATCTTTATACTTTTAGGAAGCTTATTTAATAATCTTTGAAATTTTTCTAAATCAATAATCACATAGGCCATACTTTCATACTTTAAAAATTAGAGGGAAATTATATTACAATAGTAAAATGGAGAAGTGCAATCAAGGTCATTCAAGGAATTATACAGATATTCGGGGAGATTGTTCTTATATTTATGTTTTTAGTTTTCCTTGTTCTTTGTTGTTAGCCTAGGATTATATTAGTATATGTTTTTATTAGATTAATCTTGTTTTTTTTTTTCCTTAGCATTACATTTGTTGAACTCGATGTGAAGACACTATCTTCAAAATTTGTAGAAAGTTAACATTTTGTAGGTACAGGTACAGAATGATGCATTTGTGATACAAAATGACACAACTGAAATTATAAGCCACATATGCCTTTATGCGATGCATCTGCTATTTTGTGTTGTGTCTACACTTCTCTGCGATGAATTTGACTGGTAATGAATTTTCCGAAATTCTATGTTTTTATTTTTAGTTTTTAGTTTTTAGCTTTTTTACAACTAATTTTTTGTTTGCATAGTGTGTATTAGGGGAGTTAACATAGTGTTTGCAAGATGATACATAGAAGACAAGAATTCAAAACTACTAATCAATTTGTCTTGCAGAACCGTTGTTGCAAAAAATTGCAAAAACTACTAACAATTTGTTTGTAGGACCAAATTTGAAGACAAAATTTTAAAACAAATGAATTTATTGAATAGTATAGATAACTATCATTTGGGTTTAAAAAGAACTAGTCTTTTGTGTTTGGTGCATTCACACATTTGTTAGATTAGAACCCAATTTGGTAATAGAAGTATCCTCTCCCCTTGCACATTCGTGTGATCCTAGGTGTAAGAGAAACTATTATTGACTCTAGAATTTGGGCCTATTTTGGTGGGAAAAATTACTCACCCCAAAGTGACTCATAACCAGTGATGAGGTAAAGCCAAGCTACTCCCAACTGGTATAGAAATTTTAATGTTGAGGAAAACTTAGTATTACAGGAGCTCCTACAGACCAACAATTGATTCCCTCAGTATCCTAGTGGTGCTTCAAAACCTGTAGAGCATAACCTCTGTAGATTGGGATAATATTGCCTCTTGCATGACCTTTTGATTGGGTGCCCATACTAATATGCCAATTTGTTTATAAGATTAACCAAAAACCCCTATTTGCAAGTCCAAGAGACTGGACCTCTGAAGCCATCTCACGTTCATACGGTTCTTAGTAGAGATGAAAATTTCTCCATTAGAGAGTCATGAGAAATGAAGATTGGCTAACCCAAGAAGCATGTATCATGTAAGGGGGAGCCAATGTGGTCAATATTCTATTCATCCACTTTGAATAAGCATAGTTGGGGAAACCCAAGTGAGAATTCAACACGTATTGTCATTTCCAGCCTTAGGATTGTACATGTTTTCTAGAAATATACACATTTATGATTATCAAACCAAAACACTTATTTTTATATTGTCAACATTTGCCAAAATTTGTTCACGAAATAGAGTCAGTCAAAAATCCAATTCATCAGAAAATCACATTTGTCAAAACGAGTCGCATTTGTTAATTAAAAAACCACAATTATTAACCTAATTTACATTTGTTAACCAGAAACTCACAATTGTTGAACCAGAGTCCACTGTCATTCACCAAAAAAATTTGAGTCGCATATGTTTAACAGTCATCTGCATCTGTCATCCTAAGTCACATCTGTCATAGCGAGTCACATCTGTTTAAAAGTTAGTTGCATTTGTCATAGTGAGTTGCATTTTCCTATCATAAAACTGAGACCTAGTTTAGCAAAAAACCACATATGATACTCCAAAATGCATCTCTTGAATCCTACGATGCATCTATAAACCTGAACCACATTTTCCTGAGAACCAAAAAATCAGAATTTACTATCATAGTCCAAAATGAAGTAGTCATTTCAATCTTTGATTTTCACAGTCACCCTTGGACAAAAACCAAAAAAAAATTCTCATACTTTGCATAATTCCATCCTTTAGGTGTCATTTAGTTTTATTAATACACATCCTAGCTACAGAATTTAGTTGCATATTAGGAAAATTGCATATCTTAGAATAGGTCAACTTTATGCACTTTGGACAAACCTATGCTTCAACAGACATTGTCATTGAACCTAGTCACTTGTCAACATATCTCTTGTCCTACACATGATTCCTTCCAGCTCATTAGTCTAGTTTGGGAGTTCACCTTATCTTTTGGTCCTATTCCTACAATAGTTTCCTTGACAAAGTTAAATTGTAGCCTTGGTTAAGCTATAGGTAGTAGGTAACCTCCTCTTAGAATCATTTAGAATTAGTTACCTTAGGAGTTTGTTTAGAATTTTTCACATTGTCATCCTAGCATATCATCATTTTATAAATTTCTTATTTACTAGAAAATACCAAAAAAATAGCAGCATTCATTCACTATATCCAAAAAATCTCAAAAACATAGATTAGATGATATCATTTTTAGACATAGTTTTGCTTTACCACATTTTGAGCAACATTTTTCATGGTCAAAACAAGGTCTAAAAAGAAACCTAGAGAAATGTTAGATCCACAAGACTTCATCAATCCCTTCTCGAACATGCCATTAGGAACAATGAGACCTCACAAAGCCTTGCTTGAAAAATTTGTCACTAGAGACACACATGGGCAGATCTTTGTAGAAGACATAGATGTCACTATCCAAAATCCTAAATTTGCATATTTTATAGATAAGTGTTTGGAAAAAAATCCTCAAAGATACCTGGAAAAGCTGCTACTAGAAGGTGCCACACTACCACCAGGATTTGACATCCACAATTTAAAAATGTCATCTACTCAAGGAACAAAAAATGTGACATCGAGTGTCTCTATTCCTTGGATTACTGCAGCAATACCATTTGGCATACCTACTCAAAGTACCTCAACTATACACACAACACCATTTGGTATTACACAAGGCCTAAATTTTACTGTAGGTGCATCCTCATCGAACCCCTTTGGGATGAATACCAAAATTAAAAGGCCAAAAATTGGCATAAACACAACATAGGCTATACCATAGATTGGCACCAATAATTCCATTCCACACATAGGGATTACACAAATAGGACATATACCTACACCAAATCAAAATCTGTCACATAATGTTATGTTTCAGAACACTTACATTGATCCTAACAACACAACCAACACATATTTAACATAGGTAGATGTTCTGCAAAATCAAATGAAAGCCCTCCAACAACAAATGGACAATATGTCAATGTCAAGAAAATGATCCATTTCAGTGCAAGATTTATGTCCATGTCCTTTTGACAAAGCGCTATACATGACACCTTTCCCACATGGATATATTATACCAAATTTTCCTAAGTATAATGGGAAGAGGAACCCTCTAGAACACATAAGAGAACTTTCCACAACATGCATGGAAATCTCGTATGACCCCACATACCTTATGAAACTTTTTCCGCAAACCCTTTTCGGGATAACATTGGAATGGTTCTCTAAACTTTTGTATGACATAAAATCATGGTGCGAATTAGCTGAAAAGTTTGTGTAACACTTTGCCTTCAACATTGACAATGAAATCATGATAGCTACCTTGTGTCACACCATGCAAGAAGATGGAGAAAAATTCACCACCTTCTTCCAGAGATGGAGGATTTTAGCTAGTCGATGTCCTATTGAGATACTAGAGAAACAAAAGTCACAATATTCCTTGAAAATATTAATCTGAAACTGAGAAGTGACTTAAGAGTACATTGTTGTACCTCTTTTTTGGACTTAGTGCAAAAAGAAATTATACTTGAGAAAGCCCTCATTGACAAAGGAGAAATTAAGATGTTAGGCAGGAATCCACTTGTTCAATACCAAAATGCCCCCAACAATAGGAATAAATTTTGGTCTAGAGACAAAAATGTCACAAATGACAATATTATTGATGCTAAGACCTTACACGTATGACTGGTCATTAATTTTATAGGAAACAACCTATCTAAGGACATACCCAACAATTTTGATCAAACTGAAAACTTTGTCCAAAATTCACAACAACAACGACCACAAAGGAGATTTCCAAAATGTGGGTTTACCCCTTAAGGGGAACCAATCGAGTCAGTTTTCAAAGAGTTGATAAAACATAAACTCATACAACATCTAAAGCCAAAATAGTATGATCCTGGATAGTTTAAACCCTCATGATGGGATGACAACACCTTTTGTGATTACCATCAAACTAAGGGACATAGCCTACAACAATGCTGACAACTGAAGAACATCATACAAAATTTTGTTGAAGACGAAACCATAGAAGTCGATGGGAAAAAACATACCAAAAAAAGTGACCATAAGGTCTTCACCGATCCATTACACAACCATGGGAAAGGAAAGGCCTCAAGTTTGGGAACTAAGGCTAATACCTCAGCCAATTATGCCAAGACTAAGTATGACTATAACCAGGGTATGCTAATAAATCATATCCAAGGTGATGATGAAAATATACACACCATTACCATAAAGAAGAGTCATGAATGTGTTGTCAATACATGCAAAACTAAGATAATCATTCCAGGTCCTTCATCGAAGCCAGAACCATAGTCTTCTAAGCCTAATTATAATTTACTAGACTAGTTGGGGAAGACCCCAACACAAATATCAATCTTGGAACTATTGACCATATCACCTAATAACCGAGCCATTCTATACAAATCCTTGCAAAGTGAAAATTTCCCCACCAACTTAGATGTCAATAATTTTGAAAAGATGGTAGGATACTTAACCAATTCTCATCATGCAACCTTCTCTCGATAGGATTATTCAACTAAGAAGACAAACCATAATGACTCACTACACCTTGAAGTTCTTGTCCATCAAACCAAAGTCAGACGAGTCTTGGTAGATAGAGGAGCGGTGTTGAGTCTTTTCACCTTGAAATTGGTTAAGGCATTATGTTTCTTAGAATAATGTGTGGACACCACTAAGATTATAGTCATTAAGGCATATGATGATGAGGAAGGATCATCCAAAGGATTTGTAACACTCCCTATCAGGATTGGCCTTGCGATTATGGACACTAGTTTCCAAGTCTTTGATCTAGTCCTCCCCTATAATCTGTTAATGGGTAGACCTTGGATAGATGCTATGAAAGTTGTACCTTCCACTTACCATCAATGTCTTAAATTCCCGTACAATGGCACCAAGATCACAATCAATGGTGATCTATATCCTTTCCAATATTGCACAAGCCTACACAAAATACCACAACAATAGGTGCCAATTAATCAAGAGGCTTCATCCTCAACTTTATCCCTATATGTTGATCCATCAACTCTTTACAAATCATATGCATCCCCAGCACCATCATCCACTCCTAAGTTTGAGATCCAAGATAAGGGATGTAGAGAATATCATATGAAAGCATCCTATTGTGTCAGCCAATCGGTGCCTCCTAAGTCATACGTTTTACCCACAACAGATAGGGGAAGTCCATTGTCACAATACATGTACCTCCTACAATGACTTTCACAAAATGGGGAGAGTTAAGTAAAGAAGCTATGGATCAAGAAAATGTCACCTCCCGGTTATATAATAAAGACAATGAAAACCCTCCACCGTCTATTCAAATATCCAAAGATCAATATGGAAAAGGCTTCATGATAATGTAAAGGAAAGGATATGATAGACATAGTGGGTTAGGACTACATCAGAATGGAAGGACTAAACCAATCATTATCTCACAATGACCAAAAGGCTTAGGGCTAGGGTTTCAACTGATTAGGATTGGCATTCCTAGTACCTCAAAACTACCACAAGAGGAAGTAAGTGCTTCTACAGAAATCAATATGTCCCACGAACCATCTGACCCATTCCAACCAAATCATTAGAAAGAACCCTCTCTAATTCTTGACGATAATCAAGGGATAACTATCCCTAGCCCTCAATCTTCTAGTCATCATCCTTCTCTGAAGCCCACTTGGCCAAACAATCAGCAACCCTATTCCATTCATGTGCGATGTGGGTAAAAGAAACCACCTCTAGCGTAGAGCACATTTGCAAAATCTGACGAACAACCAAAACAACCTTCCAATTAACATCAGTCAACTTTTTCTCATTCAAAATATTAACAATAATCTGAGTCAAATTCACAGATAATCTTATGCCAGCCCAAAACACAAGCATGCTCAATGGCCTAGAGAATCGCCAACCCCTCCATAAATTTGTTAGGTGACTCCCCTAACTCAAATGAATATGAATGGGATTCCCTTTCCTCCACCAACATAATGGACCTAGATAAGTTATTTGGGCAACTTGACCAAATGCTAAATACCTTAACAAAGTCAACCGATTCCCATCCTTAAAAGTCCTTGAAAAAAGAAGAATGGCTCAAGCTTTACTATTGGGAAACCCTTGGTCCTATCTCTTGGGAACCTAACAAACCAACTTCTGATGACCTAGCCCTAATAGTGATACCACCACAAATTCTACCTGTCCCTAGGAAAAAGAACAAAAAGGAGTTAGTCCAAAAATTTTGTGACCATGTCAATAAATCTATCCTCACCTTGTTAGCTCTACCTTTGATAACTCTGATGATAACATGTGCCTCATATATCCCCAACTTATTGATTGGGATCAACAAGGCACCGCCATCTTAGAAATATTTGAGAATGATGAAGCAATAGTTGAGTTCATGGGACTGCAAGAAGGCATTCCTAGTGGTGACCACAAGGCTAGATTTACCATAGACTTGGATAACATGGCATATTTTGGGGAGTCTATTCACACCTCTAGTTGCAAAAGTGAAAAAAAAATAATAATGAAAAAAAAGAAAATTACAAGTCCCTAGGTGAAAATTGAAAGGTGCCTTTGGATGTTGAAACAGTAAAAATAAAGGACGCATCCAAGGGCGAAACCTCTCTGAGGCACCCAAGGATGGAGGTTTGAAAATTATCCTAGTTGCTAAGGAATAGTCACCAATGTTAGTGGAAGAATCTGTTGAGATCAACATAAACACTAAAGATAATCCTCGGGTAATTTACTTTGCATCATCTTTGACAGAGACAAAGCAACCAGATTTTCATGACTTCTTTACAAAAAGATAGATAAACTTTGTATGGTCATATGACGACATGCCTAGGCTAGATCTTGAACTTATATTGCATCATCTACCATTACAACCAGATGTTAAGCCCATCAAGAAAAATTTAAGGAAAATGCATCCAACAATTGTGTTACTAGTCAAAGTTGAACTTAAGAAACTATTGGATGTCAGATTTATCAGATCAATAGACTATGTAGAAGGGATTTCTAATCTTGTGCCAGTAACAAAACCATCTGGGGGAATTCGTATCTATATAGACTTTAGATATATCAACAATGCATGTCCTAAAGATGACTTCCCTTTACCAAACATTGACATGATAGTGGACCTAACAACATGATATGAGATGCCATCCCTCATGGATGGTTTCTCTGGATATAATCAAATCAAAATCGCACTTGAGGACCAACACAAGACAACTTTTACATGTTCATGGTGAACATATTGTTGGAATGTCATGTGTTTTCAGCTAAACAATGAAGGAGCTACATACCAACATGCCATGATAACTATATTCCATAACCTTGAACATACTCTCATGGAAGACTATGTGGATGATATGATAGCCAAATCATTGACAAGAGTTGATCACTTGAAAGTCCCAAATAAGATATTTCAAAGACTAGAAGCATATAAAGTAAGGTTAAATCTAAAGAAATATTTTTTTGGTGTTCAATCAAGAAAACTTCTAGGATACATAATTTGTAGACGAGGCATTGAAGTGGACCCCGCAAAAGTAAAAGCTATAATGGACATGCCTCCACCAGCCAACATCAGATAGCTAAGAAAATTATAAGGGAGACAACAATCTATCAGCTGCTTCATAGTATAGTTAGTAGACAAAATACATCCCTTCCAACAATTACTCAAAAATGGGCTATCGTTTCTATGGACAACAAAATACCAAGAAGATTTTCAAAAGATCAAGGATTATCTGCTTACACCACCTATGTTAATGCCACCTACAAATACCCAACCTTTGATACTCTATACTTGAGAAACTCAATCAGCACTAGGAGCCTTACTTGCATAAAATGATGGCGAAGGTCATGAAAGAGCAGTGTACTATATCGGTCATACTTTGGTGGGATATGAGCTAAACTACAGTCACATAGAGTGTGCTTGTCTTGCAATAGTTTTTTCTACTAAAAAACTTAGGAACTACATGCTAAAAAACAAAACCATGTTGGTTGGCAAGATGGATCCTTTGAAATATCTCCTAAGTAAAGCGACACTAACAGGTTGATTGGCTAAATGGGTCATGATACTTAGTGAATATGACATCCAGTATGTGGAAAGAAAAGATATAAAAGGGTAAGTTATTGTTGATTAGTTTGTAGACACATCAATTAAGGCCAATCATCCTCTAGTTGTGGATTTTACTAATGAGTTCATCTTCACCATTGACAAAAGAACCACATGGAAGTTATACTTTGGCAGGTCCCACACTAATCGTGGTTCAGGAACATGTATATTATTTGTTACACCACAAGGCGACACTATTCCTAAGTCATTCAAAATTGCTTTTCCTTGCACAAGAAATATAGCGGAATATGAGGCCCTTGTAATAGGAGTAAAAATGGTAGTCCAATGGAATATTAAGCATTTACAAGTTTATGGAGACTCTCAACTGGTAGTATGACAAGTCAATGACAAATATGAAACTAAAGATGAGAAACTTGCCCCATACAAGCGCATGGTAGATAGTTTTAAACAATATTTTGATAACATCAGCTTTCAAAAAATACCCCACATTCATAATAGGGTAGTAGATGCTATGGAAACTATTGGTTCATTATTGGATATACCTAGCAACATGCCTAAATTCAATTTTTTGGTAGAACATCTTTTGGTCCCTGCCTATGACATCCCAAATTTTGAGATGGTGCATGAGCTTGTTGGTCCCACTTCCCCATGGTACAAGGACATATATGACTACCTCCATGCCCAAATCTTACCCTTAGACCTATTGAACAACCAACGTAGAAAATTTATCCTTAAGTCTTCCAAATATACCATCATCAGAGATACCCTTTATAGATGTGCCTTAGACACTACATTGTTGAGATGTCTCAATGTAGAATAAGAACAAGAAACCTTATGTGTGGTACATGAGGGTATATGTGGATCCCATTCTAGAATTCCTACCTTACTAAGAATATTATGATATTGGGCTATTATTGGCCTACCATGGAAAAGGACTCATATGTCTTTTTTAAGAAATATCGATGGTGCCAGGTACAAAGAGACTTGATACACATGCCAATGCTTGAGCTCCACCTGATAACTTCACCATGGCCCTTTTCCCAATGGAGAATTGATCTCATAGGTAAGATACATCCTCCATCTTTCAATAGCCATAAGTTCATTATAACCACAACTGAATACTTCACCAAGTTGATCAAGGCTATTCCTATGACCTATATTACCGAAACACAAATTTCCAAGTTTATCCTAAATTGCATAATTTTTTGATATGGTGTTCCTCAATCCATCATCACGAATAATGGCCTCCCATTTAAAAACCAAGAAATCTTCCATCTCTGTGAAGAATTCCATATTCAACACCACTTTTCCACTCCTTATTATCTACAAGGTAATGACCAAGTTGAGGCGTCTAACAAAACAATCATCAAAATCCCCAAAAATACTGCTAATGATGTTGGTTGTGACTGGAATTTACAGCTTAATCCTGCCTTATGGGCTTACCACACAAGCATCCATACTCCCACCGATGCCATTCCATACTCCTTGGTATTCAGTTTTGAAGCTATCTTACCAATTGAGGTCGAAATTCCTTCCCTAAGGGTATCTTTGAAAGGTCATATTGATGATAAAGAGAATTGTGTTTCAAGACTGCATGAGTTAGAATTCCTAGATGAACAATGACAAAATGTACTAGATCATCTTCAAGCATATCAAAACTGTCTTCATTGCAGCTATAACAGGAAATTTTTGAATCAACATTTTGACATTGGTGACTTGGCCTTAATGGAGAACCCAAAGAATCAAGCAGAAAGGGAAAAACTAGGAAATTTTGAACCAAATTGGTTAGGGCCTTACATTTTTACATGGGCCTTTGGATCATGAGCATATCAACTCTCTACCCCTGAATGAGAACCACTACCATCATCTATCAACAACCTTCATCTGAAGAGGTTCTATGCATAACTTCTGAGAGCCTTGTCTTAATCATAAAAATACAAAAAAATAGAAAAATAAACAAAATAAATTGTTACCTTGATGAAAACCTGGCAAACAAGCATCTTTGTAACACCAAAAAAATTTGAAAAATCAACAAAATAGTAAAGAGAAATAATTTTTCCAATAGCGAAAACCACTTCGGTGGCACTTTGGATAAGTACCATGGTGAAAACTTGGCAAAAAGGCACCATGTGTAGTCGACTTTTCTCCTTAATCTACCATCATTCCAATCTGATTTTTCCTATCATTACACCCATAATTAATGGTTATCCTTTCCATAATTTGGAACGATTGACATCAAGTCCACTCTACCTCCCCACTCCATCCTATTGGTATTATACCCAACTGGGGGAAAATACTGGACCTACGCCATTCGAACCTTGCACTTGCTATCCCAATGTCAAAAAATGTCCTAAAAAATCCAAAAACATTTTAAAATGTCCTGAAAAAAATCTAAAAAAATCATAAAACTCCAAAAAGACAAAAATAAAAACATGTCAAAAAACCAAAAATAGAGTTCAAGTCAGTTGTGTCAAGTTAGTTCTAGCCATAGTCAAACTATATTGCCTCTATGACTGGATGTAGGCAAGGCCATATGTCGATGTGCCCTTGAGGCATTAGGCCTATCTTTCTAGGTTTGTCATGTATCACACACATCAAATCTTGACTCATTCTTTGTACATGTCAAATTCATTGGTTGTGTCAAACTATGAGGTCTCTGCATGTATAACATAGGCAAGGCCATCAATCGATGAGCCCTCGAGGCCGCACTAGGTCAGTCCATTACGGTTTATCACATTCACTATCACACACATTAGATATCATCAAGTTAAGTAAATATTTTTCAGTCAATTTTGTTAGTCAAATTATAGTCGAAGTATGAGGTTCTTGCATGTATAACGTAGGCAAGGCCATCAATTGATGAGCCCCCGAGGCCGCACTAGGTTAGTCCTTTAGGGTACATCGTGTCAAGTTAGCTTAAGTCATACACTATCATCACACATAGACAATGGAAAAAGTATCAAGACAAGTCATACATCGACAAGACACACAAGTCAACAATGTCATCAAGTCAAATAAAATAAATGCCAAAACAATCAACTTATGTCTTATACAAGATATGTCCTTCTTGATAATGACCATTATCATTTAACAATTATCATAGCCTTATGCAGCTTGTCGCATCAACGACATCAAACTCAATGTCTTATATGGTACGTGTCTTTATGAAACTAGGCTTCGTCATGTCTTACATAGATAGTCACAAAATTGACACCAAACTCAACATCTTATACGGTATGTGTCATCCCTCAAATCAGGCTTTATCAAACAATAACAATAGATCAAATATTGGTAAATATATTTTTATTGGGATTTTTTGACTTTATGGATTATTTAGTCTTATCTTTTCATTTGGCTTTATATTCAAGTATCGTTACTTGCTTTCTTGAGGATGTCCCATGAAGGATTTAGAGAAGCAAGGATGTCTCAAGACTCTTTTTCTTTGACTGTTATTTGTCGACTATCTTTTAACTTGGTTTTCAAGGCAGGTTAGTACCTTCGTCAAGGATGTCCCATGAAGTATTTAGAGGAGAAATAATGTATCTTAACTATGTATTTTTCTTTGATTGTTGTCTATGGTTTGTCTTGACAAAAAGAATGGGGCAATTTTTCCCTTAGTATGAGCCAGGACACTCCTTGTTTGCGACTGTTTGTTTTAGCAAGTGGATGAAATTTTACACCTTGGTCTATCTCATATCATGGTGTTTACTATCCATTTGTGTCATGTCCCACCCAATGATGATTTAATGCAAGGCTTAGTTTGTATTTGGAAAAATATTGAAGATTATACATTCTTCTAACAACCATTTCTAATACTCAAATTTTGATTATTTCCCTCTAACATTTCTTCTATCCTGCATAATGACAGAGTCCTATGACACAAAAAAAAAAAAGTAATCTGCATATACATACCATCATGTAGACATTGGAATATATATAATATACTATACATCTATGTTGCATTTCAAAACAATACAAAAATATGCATATCCATCACATCTAGATAATCATGGCATACATGCATTTACCAATCATAAATTGTATATATTATAGATACATCCACATGGCATTATACATAATAAAATCACATCACATCTCATTATCATAAACATAGGAATCATACATAACATTTATAAATACTGTACATTCATCATCACATAGAATAAATGCATCATCATAAGAAATAGAACATCATAATGTAAACATCATCATCCATAACATATGCATGCATAATCATTTAGAACACTGCATAATCATGTAGCACACTAAATAATCATGTAGAACACTACATAATCATATAGAACAATTATAAATCATATAATTTCTGCCAAAAATTATATATATATATATGTATCACTCAAAATAATATGTGTCATAATACAATGTCAAAATGTATCAATCCAAAGGGAGCTCGTAGGCTCTATGATCATAATATAATGTCTACAAATATAAACATGTCATTGAGAAGTGCTACCACTACTCCCATGTGGAGTCTGAGGGGGTGACTGTCGATGAGGTACTCGCTGTGCAGAAGGAGGCCTGTCATATGGTCATGTCCTAGGTGGTTCCACTACATCATCTATGCTCTATGAATGGCTATGGGATGTGCTCTGAGAACTGTCACTATGTGCCTATGAATAGCTAGGAGCTTGTCTCTTAGGAGGTACCTTTGCCTCATATAGATCTCTTTAATATCTCTCCCTCTCACCAACTCTAACCAACTCCTGAGCAAATGTTGTAGCTGGTCTAGTATATAAGGCCCTCAGTACAACAAAATTTCCCTCCATCTCCTGCCTCCTAGCTACTGCCTGATCTCTCTCTAGTTAGGCACTATCTCTCTCCATCTACATCGCATCATGCTTTGCAATCGCTTCCCTCACCCTCTCCTCCAAGGCCTCTACTAGGGCCTAGAACTCCACTACACTTGGATCCCTAGGAACCTCCTCATCCCATCATGGTCTCTCTCCCACCTCAACATCCCAATCCTCCACAATCCTATCTCAGAGCTCCCTCTCCTACTCCCCCATCTCCTCCTCCTCCTCCTCTTCATCATCATGATAACCTACCAACATACCAAGGGAATCTATCTCCATATCATCTCCACTGGACTCCTCCTCTGCATGTTCCTCCCCTATGACCTCCTTAGCTACATGCTCTCCCCCTATCTCCACCTCTCCTCCACCACCAAAATATAACATCAGTACATCCAATCCCTCACCCTCCTCCTCATGGATGGGTGAAAACCTATGTCCTCTCCCACCTCTCCTCCCTCATCAACCCCATCAACCACCTCTCCCACCTCCACCTCTTCCACCTCTACCATCTATATCCCTAGCCCTACCACCATGTCAACCTCTAGGTCCTGTGCCCCGCCTCTCAACTAGAGTTGGCTGATCTAGATCTATGTATGGAATAGACATATGCACTTCCCACCAAGCATCACATGGTGCAATGGTGCCTAGATCTGCAATACCACCCCTCCAACCCCACTACATAGGTTGTAAAGCCTAAATATCTACCTCTGTTGTCGCCATAGGAATCATAGGCCCCCTAACAACACCTCTCTCGAAGACCGGACAAACTCAGCTCCTCCCTGAGGCTCATCCTGCACCTCCCCAAACTATCTCAATACTCGATTAGGTAGGTGCCTCTAAATAATACAAACACTTGAAATAGTCCTACCAATTAGATACTATGTCTATCTACAAAATGGTAAGTGCCTATCCTCATCCTGCCATCGAGAACACTCCATATAAGGTCTCCAAATAAACTGAAGTGTGTCTAGGGCATGTCTCCAGTGACCAATATCACCAACATGACTCTAGGTAATGGTCCCTGCATAACAAAAACATATGGGGATCTAGCATCTAGATCCGATGTCACTGGGGGACGGAACACATCAATGTGTTCCCATGCCTAGATCATCAGCAAGGTAGTACCACAACTCATCGACTGTGCATCTCTATATGCTATATCATGTTAATGAAAATATAACATGACTACTGAACATGAACCCCATGCATATACTACCTGACACTCTAACATCCCAACCAACATCCCCCCACCCAACAAGATAACCATGACCTCGACGGTTAGGAAGAAAAATCCTGACAATCAATGTACATAACATCCAATCAATCCTTTCATATCTCTCTGCTAATACGTGCCATCTAATCTCATAGTTCTCAATATTGAGCTATCTAATGTCATCATAAACATAAAATTGGGTGATCTCACTGTATCCTCTATGGGTATCATATAAGACCATCTCACCCCTAATAGGAAACCTCAAAATCCTATAAACATCCTTTAAAGCAACTATCGCCTCTCCAGTAGGTAGATGAAAAGAGAATGTATCAGAATGCCATCTCTCATAGAGAGCAGTCAACATACCTCTGTTAGCCCAAATGGTGGGCATAGTGCAAACATGATGCAACCCTAGACTCCATATCAAATGTGTCTCTGCACTCACCAGCTAATCTTGCAGCTCATATGTGGCCGACCTCGACTCCCGGGTGTATATAGGATCCAACACAATCTACAAATGCATCAAAATACAGAACATTCATTTTTACATCATAAAAAAAAAATCAAAAGTTTGATAGGAAAATGCATCGTTAAAATTTTCAAAAGCGGTGAAACATCTCAAATGTGTCATTAAAATTTTCACATGTGTTGCAAAAACTCAAATGGTTTAAACATGCAAATGAATTCTTTTAACACAAATACATCACACATCCAATCATGCCTACCTAGCATGCATATGCATCATTTTTTAACAAATGCAGTGCATAAATAATGTCATACCTGTCATGCAAATGCGGTGCTCTAAAAAAAATGTGATGCACTAACCTACATGCAACACTTCCATTCACAAATGTGATGTATTTATACATATGCGGTGCAAAAATATTCAAATGTGTTGATTAACCTAAATGACCTAAATGGACCTAGGCGTGTTTGCACATATGTGTCATTCCATGAGCATATGTGTCGTGTACAAACACATATGCATTGATTCTAAAGTGATGCATATGTAAATTAAACTTTACGTGTCTAAAAAGTGAAAATTGAAATTTCAAAAGGCGATTCAGGGGTGCATACCAGGGGTCCTACGTCAGTTGGGCATCTGAAGGTTCAAATATGGTAACCACGATGCCATGCGTAGTGAATGGGAGACATCTTCTCCGTGAGCTCTAGGGAAAGATCAAGGTTTTCTCAAAGTCTAGGGTGCAAATGATTTGATTTTCCACCCCAAAATCTATTTATACCTAAGGTTTTGGTGGATTTTTCTCCAACCTTTTGTACTAGACGCACTATTTTCCAACTTCTAACATCTATTTCACATTCCAAACCACTTCAAAATCGATTTCTTTCACAACCATCAAACTTCTGACAATCAAATTACCTAACTGGGACAATTTCCAATTTTTTCAAATTGTTTTCAAAAATTGTCATTTTTCTCGAGGGCGAATACCTTAACCTATTTCACACCAGGGCACGATTGGGGCATGTTTTAATTGATTTTCTTTGACACAAAGGCCGAAATGACATTGTATCAAAGAGTGGAAAATTGAAGACAATAAAAATTGGTCTAGGCCTGCGACACCATTTTTGACATATTTCTAATGCTCATGGTCATGATTAAATAATGTTAATTATTTAATTATTTTCTAAAGTCACATATCCTCTATTAATTAAATAACCTTAATTATTTAATTAATTTATTATGACCTTTATTCTTCTTGATTAATTAAATAAATATTATTTATTTAATTATGTCACTAGTTAAATCTATATTCTATTAAATAATCATTTAAATTATTTAATTTACCCTCATCACATTTCCGACCATAATTAAATATTTATTTCAAATTATTTAAATATTCTATAGTCTTTTCTCCAGTCAATTAAATAAATCTTTATTTAATTAATTTAATCTCCAAATTTTGAGTGTTGAATTAAATAATCATTTAATTCATAAAAAGAATTATTCCTGGCATATTCCTCTATGATTAGATAATCGCTCAGTTATCTAAGTATTCATTTACTACTTAAGTCGATATTTAATTAAATCAGCCAGTTATCTCCTGATTTAATATCTGATCGTTTCTGACAAACAAACTTTTTGGTTTGATCAGTCATTCTTATTCTTCTATGTGTAAATTATTAATAATTAAATAAGTTTATTTAATTAAATAATTCATTCATGTGTTTGAACACAATTTTTCTTCTTTATCTTTTTCATGCAGTCCTTATTCTTCCAAATTTTGAATAGTCTCGACTAAAGATTAAATTATTATTTTGTTTAATCTCCATCATGCAGACATTTTCAATCATGTTATTACTGAAACTGAATCTCTATCACATGGCATTCATTAATCTCAATCTTCGATCTATCTTTTAAATCTGAGCTGATCATTCAAAAAAAAAAATTCTATAAATTGACTTGACCTTTGTCATTATTCCTCCTCTCGAAATATTTGTACTTTTAGGAAGCTTATTCAATAATCTTCGATATTTCGCTAAATTAATAATCACATAGGTCATACTTGCATACTTAAGAAATTTGAGGGTAATTATATTACAACGAAAAAAATAGAGAAGTGCAATCAAGGTCATTCAAGGAATTATAAAGATATTTGGTGAGATTGTTCTTGTATTTATGTTTTTTAGTTTCCTTGTTCTTTGTTGTTAGCGTAGGATTAAAGTAGTATATGTTTTTATTAGATTAATAGTGTTTGTTTGTTTTTCCTTAGCATTACACCTGGTGTTGGATGATGTGGTTTTCATTGATGTCAACACTATTAAATCATTAATGTATTTAAGACTGTATATGTCGAGGATATTGAGAAAATTGTAATAAAATATGTTGCAGGTTGTTTGTGAAGCAGTGAAGATAAGTATGATGGAAAGCTCAGTATATTGATGGTGAGTTGTATCTATTTTATCCTCTGAAAGTTTTAGAGGTTCGCATGAAGATTTGAGCAAGTTATGAGTTTCTGTATTCTGATAGTTATTATGTTACTGTAGTTGGTGCTCCTGGAAGAAGATAATGCGATTCTGGTAATCTTTGTTGTTGTGAATATTCTTGTGGTGTTTGTGGATACTTCTAGATTGTTCTCTATTTGTGTTGCACGTTCGCATTGATCATTGTGCTCGTGATCGGTGATTTTCTCTTGTGTGTTCATGTTTTTCATGTTCATGGCTGACAGGGTGATTGTAGCATGTTTTGGATCTTCGAGGAGTATTTTTTGAAGTTGTTTTGTGTTTAAGGATATTGTTTTAGGTCCCTACTATGTTGTGGATGAATTTGGTTGATTAACATTAATAATCTTTATTGTTTTGGGCCAATATTTTGTATTCATCTTATTATTTTGTTGAAGCTGACATGAAGCAATGTAATTCCTCATTGCGTATATATATGTGATTGTTTCTTCATTTGAACGTGTGCATAAAAGAAGTGTGTGAGTGAATAATGTTATAAATATTTCAAAGGAAGAGACGAGTGTGAAGAAGAGTGAAGAAGATTGAAGAAGTGTTCATGTGCTGAACTGGAACTGTAATCAAACATTAGTAGATGCTACTTTCTCAGTTCAAAATTTGGATGGTTGTAATCTGAATGTTTATGTAAGATAATGAGTCTAACCTTGTATTTGAGAAGTGAGCTCTAGGTAGTGTGCTTGAATGCATGTGCATTCCTCATTTATTCTTCTTATACTTTTAATAGAGTATAAACTTGTGGACTCACCTCCACCGTGGTTTTCCCCTAATAGGGTTTCCACATAAAAATCTTGGTGATATGTGTGTTTCTGATGTGTTTCTAATTTATGCTTTCATGGTTATTAATCAGATTTGAGAATAGGGGTTAATAAATTTAATAAGTTTGAAATTATATGACAACTAATTCACCCCCCCTCTCAGTTGTCTACCCTTGTGTTGCCAATAATTGGTATCAAAGTAGGTTCCTTGGAAGAATTTTAATAGCTTGAGGTGATCTGGGATGGTGACATATAAGAAAGAAAATTTGAGATTTGATGGAACAAATTATTCTCTATGGAAGACTCGAATGAAGTGTCATTTGAGATGCATTGGTAAATCATACGAGAGAATTACAAGTAATAAGTATGATATTCCTTAGAATGGTCCTACTACTACTTCTGAGATTAGGGATGTTGAATATAATATCAGGGCTAAGGAAGCATTGTTGAGTTCTTTGACTAATTCTGAGATGACGAATGTTATGGACCTGAAGACTGGTTATGAGATCTGGAAAAAGCTGGAAAATTTGTTTGAAGGTGATGCAAATGTGAATATTTCTAAGCTACAAAGTCTAAAAGGGAAATATGAAATGTTGAGAATGGGTGATGATGAGAATATTACTACTTTCATGAAAAGAGTGAATGAACTTGTGTGTGTTATCAGATGTGTTGGTGGATAGTTGGAAGAATTAGAGATTATTGCTTAAGTGCCTAAATAATTTCCTACTACATACAAAGTCAAAGCTACAACTATTGATGAGCTCTGGACTATGACAAATGTAACCAGAGATATGTTGATTGGTAAACTTACCACTTTTGAGTTGAGTGAATTTGGTGATGCCCTCTCTAAGATAGAATCTACATTTAAGGAAAATACTTCTAGAAGAGATAAGTAGAGATATGATCTAGGTGAAAGTTCTTCTAGAGAGATATTCAATTATGAGGAAGAAATGAGATAGATTGAAGAAGAAGAAAGAGAACTGAATGAGCTTGAAGCACTTATTATCAAAAGGGAAGCCAAAGGACAAGGTAAGTATAAAGGAAAGTATCCTATTAAATATTTTTCTTGCAATAAGATAGGTCATTTTGCATCAAGGTGTTTGGAAAGAGTTCCTAAGTCAAGACCTAACAAGCCTAAATTTGAAAGGAAGTGTTACTATGCTGCTGATGAAGGTGGGATAGATAATGAATCTGACAAAGGAATGTAAGTGAATATGAGTTTGTATTTCTTTCTATCAAGGAAAGTAATCCTATGTCTATTGAATCTACTAGTTGTACAAATGTGGAGAAATCCCTATTTGCTCAAGTTGAAGAGAAGGATGAATGGGTAATTGATAGTGTATGTTCACATGACATGGCATGTGATAAAAGAAAATTTGTAAGCCCGGAAAATTATGATGGTGGTGTTGTAAGTTTTGGTGATAACAATGGTGGTATAATCTGTGGCAGAGGATGTATTTCTTTTGATGGTAAGCATAATACTAATGATGTTCTTTATGTGGAAGGTTTGAAGCATAATATTTTGAGTGTTGGACAGATGGTTGATAAGGGGTACAATCTTCAATTCAAGGATTGAAATTATAAAATACTAGGGAATTCTAGAAATGTGATTGCTTCGGGTACAAAAACAAAAGGTAACATATTTCACCTGAATGCTGCTAGTAAAAGTTGTCTGATTGATCAAGTTGATGAAAGTTGGTTGTGGCATAGGAGAATGTGTCATGTAAACTTTGACAATATTATAAAGATAATTTTTACTCAAGAAATGAGAGATCTTCCTAAGTTGGTAAAGCCTTCTAATGCCATATGCAAGGAATGTCAGTTGGGGAAGCAAATTAGAATTTCATTTCAAAGCAAACAACATTATTCAAATGAATTGTTGGAGCTTGTGCACACTGACTTGTGTGGTCCTTCTAGAGTTAGAAGTTTACAAGGTTAAAAATATTTCATGTTGCTTATTGATGATTATTCTAGGATGATGTGGATTACCTTCTTAAGGGAGAAATCTAAAGCTCTAGAGAAGTTCAAGATCTTTAAGGCTATGGTTGAGATAGAGATAGGTTTGAAGATTAAGAGTCTAAGATTAGATAGAGGTAGTGAATTCATTTCCCATGAGTGTAATTCTTTTTTTGAAGTGCATGGGATAAAGAAATAATTATTTGCACCGTGGACCCCTCAGAAAAATGGAGTTGTGGAAAGGAAGAACATGACAGTTCAAGATGTTGCTAGGACTATAATGCTGGAAGAAAATGTTCCTCATATCTATTGGAGAGAAGTTGTGAGTACTACTATTTATATCCTCAACCGGGTACAAATCAGAGGTGATACCATTAAGACCCCTTTTGAGCTATGGTTTGGTCATAAGCCTCTTGTTAGATATTTACAAATATTTGGGAGTAAATGCGATATCAGAAGAGATG
Source organism: Sequoiadendron giganteum (assembly GCA_007115665.2). NCBI lineage: Eukaryota > Viridiplantae > Streptophyta > Pinopsida > Cupressales > Cupressaceae > Sequoiadendron > Sequoiadendron giganteum. The sequence goes on from CM021109.1 coordinate 467,695,450, forward strand.
AAGATATAAGAAATTTTGATGCTAGGAGTGATGAAGGAATATTTCTTGGTTATTCTACTAAGAGTAAGGCTTACAGATGCTATAACAAGAGATTAAGGAAATCGTTGAAATTGAAAATGTTAAGGTTGATGAAGACATTGCTAGACAATCCAAAACTTATGGATATGATTATGATGATCAGAATGACAGTGCAAACAAAGGTCAGACTTCAAATCAAGTTCAGATCATTTCAGTGAATGAAGAAGATCAATTGGAAGGAGAAACTAGTGAAAGTGCAGAAGAGAGATCTCAAGAGCCTGAAGCTCAAGAACATTCTAAGACTCCAAGTTATGTGAGATTAAATCATTCAGAAGAACAGATTATAGGTGATAAGAATAAAGGTGTTCATAATAGGAGAAGAATTGCAGAAGATTATAGTTTGATTTCAAAGACTAAGACTAAGAATGTCAATGAAGCATGCAAAGATGAACATTGGATTGAAAAAATGAAAGAAGAACAACAGTAAATTGGGAAGAATAATAGATGGATTCTTGTTCCTAAACCTAAGGATAAAAATGTAATTGGAACTAAATGGGTCTTTAGAAACAACCTGAATGAAAAAGGTGAAGTTCTTAAAAACAAAGCAAGATTGGTGTGTAAAGGGTATTCTCAGACGGAAGGAATTTACTTTGAAGAGAATTTTTCCCCTATTGCTAGAATTGAAGCTATGAGACTATTTCTTGCTTTGATTCTTAAAAAAACTATAAGGTTTATCATATGGATGTCAAGTCAACATTTCTAAATGGAGAATTGGAAGAAGAGGTGTATGTTGAGAAACCTGGTGAATTTCAATTGACTGATCAAGGAGATATGGTTTATCGGTTGAAGAAAGAATTGTATGGAATCAAGCAAGCCCCTATAGCTTGGTATTCCAAATTGGACAAGTATTTGTAGAAGCTTGGATTTAACAAAGGTACTGTTAATAGTAATTTTTATTTCAAAATTGATGATGATAAAGATTTGATTGTGGAAGTTGTTGATGATATCATTTTTGGAGGAGATGATGGTTTGTGCATGAAGTTTTTTGATGAGATACAAAATGAGTTTGAGATGTCAATGATTGGATAGATAAAATTATTCTTGGGATTCCAAATTACATAGTTAGATAAAGGAATATTTATATATCAGTCCAAGTATGTGAAAGAATTGCTAAAAAAGTTTGGTATGGAAGACTCAAAGCCAGTTGAAATACCCATGGTGATCGGATGTAAGTTGACAACAAATGATGATTATCTAAAGGCAAATCAAACTAGATACAGATCAATGATTGGTGGATTTCTTTATTTGACTCAAACTAGACCTGATATCATGAATGTTGTATGTATTGTTGCAAGATTTCAAACTAATTCTAAGGAATCTCATGTGAATGCTATGAAGATAATTTTGAGATACTTGAAGGGAACAGTTTATTTTGGCCTGTGGTATCCTAAAGATGATGATCTTACTTTGAGTTCCTTTAATAATGTTGATTGGGCAGGATATGTGAATGACAGTAAAATTACTAGGGGTGGTACATTTTTCTTGGGAAAGAAGTTGATTTCATGGTTAAGTAAAAAGAAGAATGCCATTTCTTTGTCTATTGCAGAGGCATAATACATTGTTGCTACTAACAAGTGTACTATATTATTGTGGATGAAGTAGATGTTAAAGGATATTAGAGTTATGTATGATGAGACTATTACTATATTTTGTGATAATTCAAGTGCATTTAACATTTATAATAATCTGGTGCTGCATTCAAAGACCAAGCATATATCTATCAAATTTAAATTTTTGAGAGAGAAGGTGAGTGAAAAGGAAGTGATATTGGAGTATGTTCCTACTAAGAAATAGATTGTGTTGGTGTTTTTCTTGTAAACCAGGTTTGTCTCCTATTCTACCTATGGAATTGCCAAATTTCCAATCAAGGGCAGCTTAGAGGACCTGGACCAACTGACGAGGATTTCAATAATAACCTCCTACACTTTAGGCTCTGCAAGACCCGGGAGGGTGATCCCTATTAACGAGTTTGCAACTTCTGCAACAAAAATCATAAATAGTCATTAACTTCAAAAACAGATAATCTCACTTAATAGCTCAATAGGATGGGATAAGACTTAAATGAATTGGTTGTTCATCAATAGTATCAACCACTTGGAGCACGAGATGTGTTACAATACAGTTGTTTCATGGTGAAGGATAAATCATTATGTTTAAAATTTTGTGGTAGCAAGCCCTAGGTGAAAACAAACAAGACACTGCATCACAAAGAACAGATGCAAATCAGACCAGTGCCATATCCATTGGAGGAGTCAAATTCACCAACACCTAATGGTTCATAGCAGATTTTAACACATAACATGTAATATCTCTGATCATGCTGCCTTACAGTATCACCAATTTGTACCTCAGCTCAATACTTCTTACCCAGTCCTTGTACAAAACATATCAATCTGCAATCTCATTTAAGCAGTTTAATTAATTCTTTGAACTAATGTTAAAACCAGAATTGCACACACCACAACAGTGAGAAGAACAGAATAACCCTTGATTATTTCATTCAAAACTTGAATACATTTGCACATAGGAGAGACATGAGCCTCGATTTGTCATTTAAACTCAAATGCCAGTACTGCTATGAAACACTAAAACCCAATAAACTCAAATCCTACAACAAAATGACACAAAACCCACTTGCATAGATCTCTGTAACTATAGATTTTATAATTTTTATGCAGCTCCACACCATAAATTCAACTAGCTTACTTGCTAACCTCACTTGCTAACTTGCCAACTTGCTTCCAACCCTTTACAATGAGAAGAGAAGAGAATAAGAAGAGGAGAAGAGATCCCAAAAGAAACCCTAAATCCGAACAGGAACAGCCATATGGAAACATCTCCACCGTTGAACAATGATCTGCAGAATATTCTCTCCATTTCCCTACAACAAACTTGATTTTGTTTTCAAAACAGCATGTGCCCAATTCGTTCTTCAATAGAAAACTACCCATGTGTCCACCTGTAATCATCACTTGCAGCTAAAAGAAAAACTCTCCATTCCCGTGAAGATCATCTTCTTTTCTATTTCTGCACTTTCTCCTTTGTTGCAATTTACTCTTTTCATTTACTTACTATTGTGTTTTATTTTATTCATTGACCATTAGTAAATAAAATATTACATTTTACTTCTATGCAAAGTATTGAAATACTTTACTTAGCAGCAAAGTATTTATCATTTGATATTTCACCCAGTAGCACAAAGTCATTACCATTTTACATTTTACCCCAGCACAGTAAAATGTATAATATTTTAACTGTATTCACCCTATGCTGCAGTATAATATTTCAAATTTTTCATTTAAAACATTGCATCATTTTAAATCAAATGAAAAAACTTATAAATTACTCCCCCCGTGCTTTTACCATTTTACTTAAAATTTCATTTGAAGTATTTTAAAAATTTAGTGAAAAGGAAGTCAGATTGGAGTATGTGCCTACTAAGAAATAGATTGTAGACATCTTTTCCAATCCCTTGCCTAAGGATACTTTTGAGTATCTCATAGAGAAGTTAGGGGTGATTACCCTCCTAATCATAACTAAGATGCATTGTCTTCCATCAGTCTGTGCATTTCATAGTTATATCTTGTGATTCAGATTGATGTTGTGGTGGCTGCTACTCAAGGGGGTAGTTAAATGTTTAGATATATGGTTCAAAGCTTGTGTATACCTTTTTCATTGATGTCAAAGGGGGAGAAGAGAAATTTGAAAGGTTTGGAATTATCTGAGGGGAAGAAGTCATGAGACAAGAGTCATAACCTAAGGGGAGTAAGTGTTGAAGTTAGTTGCGTTGATGGTGTTTTTCACATCATGTCTTGCCATCAATACCAAAGGGGGAGATTGTTGGATGTTGTGGTTGTGTTGCTGATATGTGGTTGTCATTTATTTCAACACTATTAGCATTAATTTCTTTAAGACCGTATATGTCGAGGATATTGAGAAAATTGTAATAAAATATGTTGCAGGTTATTTTTGAAGCAGTGAAGATTAGTATGATGGAAAGTTCCATATATTAATGGTAAGAAGTTGTAGATTAAGGGTTTGTTTTTAGGTGTATCTAGTTTATCCTTCAAAATTTTCAGAGGTTCGCATGAATATTTGACCAAGTTATGAGTTTTTTTGTTCCGACAATTATTCTATTACTATAGTTGGTGTTCTTGGAAGAAGATAATGTGATTCTGGTAATATGAGTTGTGAATGTTCATGTGGTATGTGTGGATGTTTCTACATCATTCTCTATCTATTTTGCACATCCGCATTGATTTTTATGCTCACGATCAGAGATTTCTCTTGTGTGCTCATGTTTTTCATGTTCATGGCCGAAATGGTGATTGTAGTGTGTTGTCGATCTTTGAGGAATATTTTTTGAAGGTGTTTTGTGTTTGAGGATATTTTTGTAGGTCCATACTATTTTTTGGATGACTTTGGTTGATTCACATTAATAATCTTTATTGTTTTGGGCTGACAGTTTGTATTGATCTTATTATTTTGTTGAAGCTAACATGAAGCGATGCAATTCCTTGTTATGGATATATATAAGCGATTGTTTCTTCGTTTGAACATGTGAAAAAAAGACATGTGTGAGCGAATAATTTTTTAAATATTTCGCAGGTAGAGAAAAGTGTGAAGAAGAGTGAAGAAGCGTTCATGTGCTTAACTGAAACTATAATCATACATTAGCAGATGCTACTTTCTCAGTTCAAAATATAGATGGTTGTAATCTGAATGTTTCTGTAAGATAGTGAGTCTTCCTTTGTATTTGAGTAGTGAGCTCTACGCAGTGTGCCTGAATGCATGTGCATTCCCCATTTATTCTTATAATTTTAATAGGGTATAAACTTGTGGATTGACCTCCACCATGGTTTTTCCCCTAATAGGTTTTCCACGTAAAAATCCTGGTATTATGTGTGTTTCTGATGTGTTGTTGATTTATGCTGATGTAGGCGTATCCTTGGTTCTTGGCAATATTGCATCAACCAAAAACATTTTGCATTCAGTTCTTGTTCAGTCATTTTCTAGTTTAAGTTAGTAGATCTGGTATTTCTTCATGTTTGCTCACTAGATCTCAAGTACCTGAATTTTCATTGTGGATGTGTTCAATTGCCTTATTCCAATTTTTTAGCTCGATTGGATCTTTTTCTGACCAGTTATCATTTTCAGATTTAGTGATAGTGTTGGAACTAGCCCCAAAATAATTTCAAACCCTAATGGCTAGTTGGATCGATCACGGATCTCACCTGATGCTTGTGGATCCTCACGGTGTGTTTAGATTTATTCCTTGGAGTGTCCTTTACCTTATCTTTAGTTCCACACTTCATCATACACATTTACTGTGGAAGAATTTTAGATTTGAGGCTAACTTGTTCTTGCACATGTTACATTTTCTTTGTTAGAGATTGTAATGATCTTTGGGCGATGTGGATGTTTCTTGACCCACAAATGTGATATAAAGCTTATAATGAATCATCAGGATGGGAGCCAATAAAGATAAAATAGGTTAGGTTGTACATAAAGTTTGATCTGTAGGATTTTTTCTCACATATAAGAGCATTGTATTTTGAACATATCTATTTAGGCCTGTGAGCTGAATCTGTAAGCTTGGATGTGCCGACTATATGTAATCAAGATTTCTGATAATAATAAAGTCTGTAACTGTATTTGCCTCCATATTATGTGTTGCTTCTTTTGTGTTACTCTTGCTGCACGGTCTGGATTTTTCTCCTTGAGGACCCTCCACACCGTACCTTCACCATATTAGTATCCGAGCGAGATTCATTCCTTGCGAGATCATTAGAGTTTGCACAGTCCTATTGAATATATTTTGTGGGTTGGACGATCGAGGATCCAACCCACAGCTACAGAGGATTGTGTAAAGATGGCAGGAAGAATAAATGGTAGAGGAAATGGAGTGCGTGGAAATGTAGACCCAGTTGTAATGGAAATGTTGACAGGAATTGATGTCAGATTAGAAGCAGTTGAAACAACCCAAATAAGAGGTCAACCAATTGATGATGAAAGTGATGAAGAAGTGGAAGAACAAGAAGAAGTTGAAAGAGAAGAGCAACCTAGTCTTGATCAAGGGGAAGAAAGGTTTATAAGAGCCCTAACTCGAGTGAACACCAAACCACATTTCAATCCACTGGATTATAATGGTAAGTTAGATTCAGATGAATTGCTTGATTGGATAATAGAGATGGAAAAGTACTTTGATTTTGAGGGAACCACTGAAGATAAGAAGGTAAAGTTTGTTTGTACAAAGTTGAAAGGAAATGCATCCCTTTAGTGGGAATATTTGTAGAAAGATAGGAAAATAAAAGGGAAGGAGAAGATAAGATCATGGGATCGGATGGTGAATAAGTTGAAGACAAACTTCATGCCTATAGACTATCAGATTAATTCTTTTTGAAAAATTGTAGAATTTGAAACAGAAGGAATCAAGTGTGACAGAGTATACTGAGGAGTTCTACAAGTTGAATATCAAATTTGGACATTTAGAAGATGAGATCAAACAAGTAGCTAGATATATGAATGGTTTGAGGTCATCTATACAAGATGAGATCAGTTTGATTAAATTGTTGAGTGTGGAAGAGGCATATTAGTGTACCCTAAAAGCATAAGATAAGTTGAACAAAAGACATGAGCAAAGACAAAGATGAATAATATTTACTGGAGGAGGAAGAGGACCTTTTTCAGATCAGAACAAAGATAAGGAAGTTAGTAAGAATGATAGTTCATACCATAGAGATTATGGAAACTATTTCAAAAGAGGAGGATATGGTGGTTAGAACAATGAAGGATATAGAAAAGGTGACATAGGAAAAGAGAGGAGAACATTTAGAGGAACATGTTACAAGTGTGGTGGAGAAGGACATAGAGAATTTGAATGTAATCAGGGAGAAACAAGCAAAAGAACAGAAAATAATAGGAGAGCAACCTTTGCTGAAGAAGATCATGATGGATCACCTAACAAACAGGAAGAAGGATAAGTGCTAGTGAACAAAAGGGTATTATGTCAAAGTGAGTTGGAGCAGGAACAATTGCAGAGAAAAAATTTGTTTCATACCAAATACAAAGTAGTTGGTAAATGTTGTAAAGTGATCATAGATAGTGGAATTTCAGAGAACTTGGCTTCTGAAGAAAAGGTGACCAAGTTGAAGTTGGAAAGATTGAAGCACCGAAAGCCCTATTCGATAGCATGTATTTAAGATGAACACAAGATTCTGATAAGTGAACAATGTTTGGTGAATTTGAAGATAGTAAATTACCATGATGAAGTTTTGTGTGATATTATGCCTATGGATGTATGCCATATTTTGTTGGGAAGACCTTGGCAGTATGATAGACAAGCTATTCATGATGGAAATAAGAACATATATACTACTATTGCTAACAGGATGAAACAAGTTTTGTTGCCCTTGGAAGATGTTCCTAGAACTGAGGTTTGTATGAGTGCTAGAATCTGTTTGATTGATGGTAGGAGATTCCTAGATGGAATGAGACATGAGAAAATGTGTTATGCCCGAGTTCCTAAGAAAGTTGAAGATTTGAAGCATGTAGAAGAACAACCTGAGGAGATAAAAGAGTTTCTGACATAATATGAAGCTATCATTTCAAAAAATGTACCTGATGGATTGTCACCTGTGAGGAGTATTATTCATTGCATGGATCTGATTCCTAGAGCTAGTTTTCTTAACAAAGTAGCACACTGGATGACATTGACAAAGAATGAAGAATTGAATAGACAAGTGCAAGATTTGTTGAGAAAAAGGTCTAATTAGAGAAAGCTTAAGTCCTTGTGTAGTACTTGTTGTATTGGCACCTAAGAAGGATGGAGAATGGAGGATGTGTACAAACTCTAGAGCCATAAACAAGATCACAATGAAGTATAGATTCCCTTTGCCCTGGATGGATGACATTATGGATTTTTTGAGTGGAGCTAAGTAATTTACAAAGATAGACTTGAAAAGTGGATATCATCAGATCAAAATCAGAGAAGGAGATGAGTGGAAACAACATTCAAGAAAATGAAGGATTGTATGAATGGTTGGTGATGCATTTTGGACTAAAAAATGCACCAAGTAATTTCATGAGGTTGATGAATGAGGTATTGAAGAAATTCTTGGGTAAGTTTGTGATTGTCTATTTGGATGACATCTTGATTTTCAGTAAGATTAGAGAAGAAAATTTGTTGCACATAAGACAATCTTTGCAGAGGTTGAGGGAAGAGCATTTGCTAATAAACATTGAGAAGTGTAGTTTCATGAAGGAAGAGTTGGTATGTCTGGGATTTGTGATATCAGTGGATGGATTGAAGATGAATCCTGAGAAGGTAAGAGCTATTATTGAGTGGCCTACACCTAAAAGCATTAGAGAGGTAATATTATTTCATGGATTGGCTAGTTTATACCAAAATTTCACAAGGAATTTCAGTTCTATTTGCAACCCTATAATAGAAAAAATGAGAGGAGATAGGAAGGATTTTAGATGGACATTTGGAGCAGACAAAATTTTTGAGTTGTTGAAGCAGAAGGTGACTGAGCAACCTTTGTTGGCTTTACCAAATTTTAACAAAGTATTTCAACTAGATTGTGATGCAAATGGAAATGAAATTGGAGTAGTATTAAGTCAAGAAGGAGGACCAGTAGCTTATTTCGGTGAGAAGTTGAATGATGCTATGAAAAGATATTAAATGTATGATTAGGAGTTCTATTCCATATTTCAAGCTTTGAAGAAGTGGAGACATTAATTTTTATTTAAGGAATTTGTGTTGTATACGAATCATCAAGTTGTGCAGTACTTGAACAGTCAGGGTAAGTTGAATCAGAAACACATGAGATGGGTAGAGTTCTTGCAGAGTTATACTTTAGTTTTGAAACACAAGAGTTGAAAGTTAGATAGACTTGTTGATGCCTTGAGTAGGAGAAGAAATTTTCTAGCACAGATGAGAGTGGAAGTATTAGGCTTTGAAGAATTGAAGAAGTAGTATAAGGAAGACCCAGATTTTGCAAAACCTTGGACAGAATGTAAGGAACCAGTCTTGGAGGATAGGAGTCAATGGTTGGATTTTTTCATTCAAGAGGATATGTTGTTCAAAGGGAATTAGTTGTGTATACCCCGAAGTTCAATGAGGGATAACTTGATGTAACAATCCTCCTTTTTGCTCTTTTGATCGAACAATGTTCTATTTTGTTACGCCTTATTTTTTGTTAGTGCTTTAACTATGGTACTTGGCTACTATTTGATTGTTATTTGTAAAGTGATGTCAATGTTATATTTTGATGTGATGGTATTTTATTCTGATGTTATCATCGTGACATGCTTTAGATTAGCATTGTGAAAATTTGAATTAATGATGTTTTATGTTTTGATTATATAATTGATGCTAGATTCATCAGTTAATACTATATGGGTGAAGGGGATGGGATTGCACCACTCGCTTGTGAGTGCCCTTCGATTCCATGATTTCCTCTTCACGGTGTATTTTATTATGTTATATATGTACAAGTTGATATACTCTTTGTTCACGGGTTAACAGGTATAGGACATCGACTCCACCTGGTTTCACAAGTTCAACCATGTCCATTGCCCAATGGTATTTGATTGGGACATAGTAGCTAGGTTTTCCATGCCAAGTCATTACCCTGGTCATACTGTGTCATCAGTCTTAGTCTGGTCCAGTTGTTTTAATGTTGTTCAGTATGCCTTGATTTTATCTAGATTGCAAGTTAGAAAAAGGTAAATAAATGGCTTTATGTGTTTAAGTTGATGATTAAATTAATCTGGTTATAATGTGAGAAATGTTATTTAATTTATTAATTAATTTAATTTAATTAATAAAATAATATAATCTTGGATTAGATTCATTTTATTGAATTAATTAAATTAATTAAATTGAATTAAGTTGCTTTGTTGGAATTGATAGATATTTTAATTAAAATTGGAAAATGTTTCAATTTGTATTTGTTTTGAGAAAAATTGAATGGAAAATAAATTTGAGATATTTTTTGTTTTGTTTTGGAAAATTTATTATGGTGGTTGAAAATGAGATATTTTTATTTTTCATAGAGTTTTTGCTATAAGCATGAGAAATTCAAAAAAAAAAAAAAAGAATTACTGGTTTTGTGGAGTTTGGATTGGAATTGTGGAGAAGCTTTGTTGAGTTGTTGGGAAGGAGTTGGGATCTCTTAAGGAATCATTGTACCATTTTGAATCTTCTCAAACTTTTGGAAACCAGGTTCATGTTATTAAATTGATTTGGTTTTGAAAAAATTCATGTATTTGGATATGTTGTTTGCAACATCATTGTTTGGAAAACTCAAAATGATTTTGATGAAGAAATTCATGCTAAACCTTGGATCAAATTCTTAAACCTCTATTTTCATTTGGGTCTTCTCAAGAAAAATTGCATACTTTGTTGAAAATGATCATTTTAGAAATTTGTTTGCTCAACTAATTTGATTAATGTCATTTTTCTATATATAAATATATATATATATATATATGCAAATTTATATAGATATTTATGTATTTCAATGTTGAAATGACTGGTAAAAAAAAAATAGAAAAAAGAAATAAAAAAAGAAAAGAAAAGAAAAGAAAAATAGAAAATAAAAATAAAAATAAAGAAAGAGGGTTTGTGGGGAGGTCATTGGGGGCTCACCCCACTGTGCCCCTCATGGGAGGCATGTGGGGGAGCCACGCCTAGCGCGCTCATCCCCACAGTTGGTCGTGCCAAGGATGGGGCTTGGCTATAGTTTACACACAGTCGCCCCATTGATATGGGGTTCGACTATGTGTAAAACACAGTTGGCTCCCCAAAAGAACCTGCGCACGGTTTCCAAATCCACGGTGCGCACCGCTAAACCACATTTGACCTTTTTTAAAACTCGTTTTAAAATAAAATAAGAAAACAAAAAATAATAATATATATTTTAAATATTTAATATTATATATAATATTAAAATATATTAGTTATAAAACAAATATATAAATTATATATATATATCATATATCTATATATGTATGTATATTATTTTTTATATATTTGTATAGTTAAGTACAAAATTTTAATATATATATGTATTTAAATATATATATATATATATATATGTTAAAATGGATGAGTAAAATAATAGCATGTTTAAGTGTAATTGTGGAAATTAAAATATTGTGTTCTTAGTCAAATTATGGATTTTATTTTTAAATAATCAATGTTGATGGAATAGGATATTTGATTTTTAAATAACATGTTTATTAAGATGAATTCATTGTTTTAAAATGATTAAGTTGAAAAGAAGAAACAGTTATTTATTTTTAAACGATGTGTTCTGATTCATAGAAGTAAATGTTATTTTATTATTATTTAAGAGCAATCAGGGAATTTAATATCTGGTTAAATTTTATTCTTTATCTGAAAGAGACTTAATTTAATTAGTTTTATTCAGGCAATAACTACTAAACTTTAATAAGGGAAATGGATTTAATATATCCAAAATTAGTTTATTTCCTTTGTGTTAACGTTTGGGGAAATGGGTTAATTGTATCTTTAATATGTAAGTCTTCCAGAGGATCCTAAAGGATGGGGGTTGTCTTTTTGTGAGGTCAACCATTTGTTTTCTCTTGGGTAGTACATGGTGTTTTGTTAGTGATTTACCCGATTCCATGAACGGGGGATTTGTGCCTCCTCGGATTAGGAGTGGATTATGTGATTTGTGCCTCCTGGTAAGGAGTGGCTTTGTTATGTTGTTACCTCCAGTGTTCGGAGAGGGTTTTGACTTATGTTGCCTCCAAGTTTTGGAGTGAGTTTCATTATTTGTATTCTCTTAGAGTTGGATTGGTTGTAATATCTATTTTGTATGCACTTGGGTTCCCTTCATAATTGGTTCGATTATGTGTTGTCAAGTAGAAGAGTGGCTTCTGTTAGGCACCAGAGCCCAAAGAGGTAAACTGGATAACCTTTAGAAAACCCTAACAGCTAGTTGGATCAATCATAGATCTTGCCCTATGCTTTTGGATCCTTATGGTGTGTTTATGTTTGTTCATTGGAGTGTCCCCAACCTTATATTTAGGTCCACACTTCATCATACACATTTACCATGGAAGAATTTCAGATTTGAGGTTGACCTATTCTTGCACATGTTATATTTTCTTTGTTGGAGATTGTAATGATCTTTGGCCGACGCAGATGTTTCTTGACCGGTAGATGTGATATAAATATTTTAATGAATCATTACAATGGGATTGAATAAAGATAAAATATATTAGGTTGTACATAGAGTTCGATCTGTAGAATTTTCGCTCTCATGTAAGGGCACTATATTTTGAACATGTGTATTCAGGCCTGTGAGCCGAATCTGTAAGCCTAGATGTGGCCAACTATATGCAATCAAGATTTCTGATAATAATAAAGTCTATAACTGAATTTTCCTCCAATTTCATGTTTCTTTTGTTGTGTTACTCTTGTTGCACAGTCTGGATTGTTCTCCTTAAGGACCTTCCACACTGTGACTGCAACATATGTTTTCATGGTTATTAATTAGATCTGAGAATAGGGGTTAATAAATTTAATAAGTTTGAAATTATGTGACAAATGATTCACCCCCCCTCTTAGTTTTCTTCCCTTTTTTTTCCAAAATATGGGACTGTATTGAATAGTGGACTTGGATTAGGAATCAGAGGGTATCCCAAGGGAGGAAAAACTCCTCTAAGGCTTCCTGATTGTAATATCTGCTGTTAAAATTTAATGGCAAGCTAATACACCTTGGACAGTGAATCAATATCTGATGCAAGATAGGTTCTTTGTAGAAATAAACCAATGATCAGGTCTATGGCTTTTAGTTAGGATCTGATGGAAATGTTTTTGGCCACCAGATAAGGATCTTGCAACCATCTGCACATTCTTTGGAAATAAGTATTAAAGAGGGGAAACGACTTATGTGGTTCCTTCATAATTATGGAAAATTGGTGAGATAAGATAGCTAGATCTACATAGACCCAAAATTGATTGATAAAGGAATCCTCTATATTTGTCTAGCTCATGATGGATCTAGTGGATAACTTTAGATACCAATTATAGGCCATATCCCCTAATGAATAGGGAAAAAACCTGTATGCAACATCGTGATGGGCTATCTAAGCCCATGTACAAGCATCTTTGAATTCCCGTATGTGCTCTTCAGCACTTCGTGATTCTCCATGGGAGTACCTAGGACAAAATTTCTTGGGATTCTTAGGCATCTCATGAATGTCACCAGGAATAGTTCCCAATGGTGAAGGATTATTTGTAAAGGGCACCATGGGTGGCGATAGATTTCGCTATGTCAGTGGTGGTATTGGTGGAAATCTGGGTGGAGTGGGTGGTGGTTTTAAAGCCCTACGAGTTCTAGGTCTAGTAGGTGTTCAAAGTTTGAGAAATGGGTCAGGATTTGCAGAGGATCTAAGAATTCTTATGAACCTTTCTAGTGAAATTTACTCGACTCACTCAAGTTTGTTCCTTCAAGCCCTCCTTCTAGCACTAGTTCTATTGATGGTCAAAATAACACAATGTTAAAATAGAATATTACTACCCTATTTCTCCTAAAAAAGATAAATAACCTATAGCCACCTATCTTCCAAGGTCTCTGTAGTTGGTTCTCAGCTATGCTGATGTCGTTTAGTGGCCTATGAAACTATAATGTTCAAGGGGCCTATTGGTAAAGGGTACAAACTACATAAAACAAACTAAGTTAACATTTGGGGGGTGTAAATAAACATCAAAAGATAGAACAAAGCTTAGGACAACAAACATAAATTTAAATTCCTTTTAAGTCAAACATATAAAATTCATAAGGAGCATTTATTCCAAACAACTAAAACCATAAAATGATACAATCCACAGACTATTATGCACCATTGCATTCATTCATAGAGCTAATTCAAGAAATCCAATCATTCATCATCACTACATTTTTAAATCAAACAAGAACACATCAGTAGCTCATTACTAAATTTCATAGATCAACAAACACAACGAAATTCCATTCACAGATAACTCAATGAAATAGTCTTAGATTAAGAATCTTCTATTGATTTTCATCAAATAAGAGAAATTTATGCATAGAATTCATGTTGGATGTTTTGGTTGTATTGATTATATGTGGTTTTCATTGATGTCAACACTATTAGAATTAATGTTTTTAAGACTGTATATGTCAAGGATATTGAGAAAATTATAATAAAATATGTTACAAGTTATATGTGAAGTAGTGAACATCAATGTGTTGGAAAATTCAATATGTTGATGGTGAGAAGTTGTGTATTAAAGGGTTTTTTTACCTATGTATTGAGTTTCCACTCCGTAAGTTTCATAGGTGTGCATGAAGATTTGAGCAAGTTATGAGCTTTTGTATTCCAACAGTTATTCTGGTAATGAAAATGGTGTTCATAGAAGAAGATAATGTGTTTTTGGTAATCTGAGTTGTTGTGTATGTTCCTAAAGTGTTTGTGGATTTTTTTAGATCATGTTCTATCTGTGTTGCATGTTCGCATTGATCATTGTGCTCACGATTCAAGATTTTCTCTTGCGTGTTCATGTTTTTCATGTTCATGGTTGAAAAGGTGATTGAAGCATGTTGTGGATCTCCGAGGAAGGATATTTGAAGGTTTTTTGTGTTCAAGGACATTTTTTTGGGTCTCTAATATGTTGTGGCTGACCTTGGTTGATACACATTGATAATATTTATTGTTTTGGGTCGACAGTTTGCATTCATTCCATTATTTTGGTGACGCTAACATGAAGCAATGTAATTTCTTGTTACAGATATATATAAGTGATTGTTTCTTCATTTGAAAAGTAGAGAAGTGCAAAGTGTGTTGTGTGCTATGTGTGAATAAGATTCATATCATTCAAAATCATAGCCAAGTGTGAAGAAAGGTGAAGAAGAGTGAAGAATTTTTCATGTGCTTAACCAAAAATTTACTCAATCATTAGTAGATGCTACTTTCTTAGTTCAAATTATTCTGATGGATTTAATCTAAAAGTTTTATGTAATAAAATGAGTCTTCCTTTGAGCAGTGAGCTCTAGGTAGTGTTCCTGAATGTATGTGCATTCCTAATTTATTCTTCTTATAATTTTAAGAGGGTATAACTTGAAAATTAACCTCCACCGTGGTTTTTCTCCTAATAGGGTTTCCACACAAAAAAATATTGGTGTTATGTGTGTTTCTAATGTGTTGTTGATTCATGCTTTCACTAATAATAATCAGATCTAAGATTAAAGGTTAATAAGTTTAATAAGTTTGAAATTCTATGACAATTGATTCAAGCCCCCCTCTTAGTTTTCTTCCCTTGTGTTGCCAACAATTGGTATCAAAGTAGGTTCCTTGGAAGAAGTTTGATAGCTTGAGGTGATCTAGGATGGCGACATACAAGAAGTACAAACTGAGGTTTGATGGAACAAATTATTCTCTATGGAAGGCTAGAATGGAGTGTCATTTGAAGTGCATCGATGAATCCTACTAGAACATTACAAGTAATAGGTATGCTATTCCTCATAATGGTCCTACTACTACTACTGAGATTAGGGATGTTGAATATAATATTAGAGCTAAGGAAGCATTTTTGAGTGCTTTGATTGATTACAAGATGAAAAATGTTATGGAGCTAAGGATTGCTTATGAGATCTGGAAAAAGTTGGAAACCTTATATGAAAGAGATGCAAATGTAAAGATTGCTAAGCTACAAAGTTTGAAAGGGACATATGAAATGTTGAAAATGGGTGATGATGAAAATATTTCTACTTACATGAAAAGAGTGAATGAACTTGTGTGTGGCCTCTGATGTGCTAGTGGACAGTTAGATGAATCAAATATTGTTGCTAAATTGCTTAGATCCATACCTATTGCATACAAAGTTAAAGCTATAGCTATTGAAGAGCTCCGGACTATGATAAATGTAACCAAAGATATGTTGGTTGGTAAAATTACTGCTTTTGAGTTGATTGAATTTGGTGATGCCATTCCTAATACAAAATTTGCATTTAAAGCTACTACTTCTGGGAGAGACAAGTAGAGATATGATTTGGGTGAATGTTCTTCTAGAAAGGTATTCAGGTATGAGGAAGAAATGAGACAAATTGAAGAAGAAAAAAGAAAATTGAATGAGCTTGAAGCACTTATTGTCAAAAGGGAAGCTAGAGGAGAAGGTAAGTATAAAGGAAAGTTTCCTATAAAATATTTTTCTTGCAGTAAGATAGGTCATTTTAAATCAAGGTGTCTAGAAAGAGTTCCTAAGCCAAGACCTTACAAGCCTAAATTTTAAAATAAGTGTTATTATGTCATTGATGAAGGTGTGGAAGATGATGAATTTGACAAAGGGAATGCAAGTGAAGATGATTTTGTGTTTATTTAGATCAAGGAAAATAATCATGTGTCTACTAAATCTGCTAGTTGTACAAAAGTGGAGAAATCCCTAGCTTCTCGAGTTGAAGAAAAATATGAATGGATAATTGACAGTGGATGTGCACATCACATGATGGGTGATAAAATAAATTTTGTAAGCCTGGAGAAGTATGATGGTGGTATTGAAATATTTGGAGATAACAATGGTGGTATAATCCGTTGCAGAGGATGTATTTATTTTGATGGTAAGCATAATACTGATGATGTTCTTTATGTTGAAGGTTTGAAGTATAATCTTCTAAGTGTTGGACACATGGTTGATAAGGGATATAATCTTCAATTCAAATATGGAAAGTGTAGCATAAGAGGAAGTTCTAGAAATGGGATTGCTTTTGGTACAAAAACAAAAGGCAACATCTCTCATCTGAATGCTACTAGTAAATTTTTTCTAGTTGCTCAAGTTGATGAATGTTGGTTGTGGCATAGAAGAATGTGTCTTGTAAACTTTAAAAATATTATCAAGATAAGTTCCTCACATGTTGTGAGATGTATTCCTAATTTGGTAGAGCCTACTAATGTCATATGCAAGGAATGTTAGTTAGGAAAACAAAATAGAATTTTATTTCATAGCAAACAGTATTGTTCAAATGAATTGTTGGAGCTTGTGCATATTGACTTGTGTGGTCCTGCTAGAATCATAAGTTTGCAAGGTTACAGGTACTTCATGCTACTTATTGATGAATACTCTAGGATGATGTGGGTTACTTTGTTAAGGGAGAAATGTGAGGCTCTAGAGAAGTTCAAGATCTTTAAGTCTATGGTTGAGACAGAGACAAGTTTGAAGATTAAATGTCTGAGATCATATAGAGGTGGTGAATTCACTTTCGGTGAGTTTGATTAATTTTGTGATGAACATGGGATAAAGAGACAATTATCTGCACTGCAGACCCCTCAACAAAATGGAGTTATGGAAAGGAAGAATGTGACAGTTCAAAATTTTGCTAGAACTATGTTGTTGGAAGAAAATTTCCCTCATATTTATTGGAGAGAAGTTGTGAGTACTATTGTTTATATCCTCAACCAGGTACAAATCAAAGGTAATAATGGTAAGACTCCTTTTGAGATATGGTTTGGTCACAAGCCTACTATTAAATATTTCAAAATATTTGGGAGTAAATTCTATATCAGAAGAGATGAATATATAGGAAAGTTTGATGCTAGAAGTGATGAAGGAATCTTTCCTAGTTATTCTACTAGGAGCAAGGCCTACTGGTGCTACAACAAAAGATTGAATAAAATTGTTGAAACTGAAAATGTTAAGGTTCATGAAGACATTGCTAGACCCTTCAAAACCTTTGGATATGATTCTGATGATCAGAATGATAGTACAAATAAGAGTCAAACTTCAAATCAAGTTCAGATCATTCTGGTGAATCAAGAAGAACAAGAAGAAGGAGGGACTAGTGAAAGCACAAAAGAGAGATCACAAGAGCCTGAAATTCAAGAACACTCTAATACTCCAAGGTATGTGAGATTAAATTATTCAAAAAATCATATCATAGGAGATAAGAGTAAAGGTGTCTAGACTAGGAGAAGAATTGCAGAAGAATACCATTTAATTTCAAAGGTTGATCCAAGTAATTTCAATGAAGCATGCAAATATGAACATTAGATTGAAGCAATGAAAGAAGAACTACAAAAAATTGAGAATAATAATACATGGATTCTTATTCCTAGACCTAAAGATAAAAATGTAATTGGAACCAAATGTGTCTTTAGAAACAAATTGAATGAACAAGGTGAAGTTATCAGAAAAAAAGCAAGACTAGTATGCAAAGGATACTCTCATATGGAAGGAATTTAATTTGAAGAAACTTTTGCTTCTTTTGCTAGAATTGAAGTTGTGAGACTATTTCTTGCTTATGTTGCTTACAAAAACTACAAAGTTTATCAGATGGATGTCAAGTTAGCATTTTTAAATGGTAAATTAGAAGAAGAGGTATATATTGAGCAACCTGATGGATTTCAATTGACTGATTAGGGAGATATGGTTTGCTAGTTAAAGAAAGAATTGTATGGACTGAAGCAAGCCCCTAGAGCTTAGTATGCTAGATTTGATACGTATTTAACAAAGGTACTATTGATAGTAATTTGTATTTGAGGTTTGATGATGATAAAGATTTTTTTGTGGAATTCTTTGTTGATGATATCATTTTTGGAGGAGATGATGGTTTGTGCATGAAGTTTGCTAATGAGATGCAGAATGAGTTTGAGATTTCAATGATTGGAGAGCTGAAATTATTTTTGGGATTGAAAATTACTCAGTTAGATAAAGGAATCTTTATATGTCAGTCCAAGTATGTGAGAGAACTGCTAAAGAATTTTGGTATGGAAAATTCAAAGCTAATCGGTACACCCATGGTAATCGGATGTAAGTTGACATAAGATGATGATTCTCCAAAGTAAAATAAGACTAGATACAGATCAATGATTGGTGGATTGCTTTATTTGACCCAAACTAGACCAAACATCATGAATGGTGTATGCATTGTTGCTAGATTTCAAGCTGATCCTAAGGAATCTCATGTGACTAATGTGAATAGAATTTTTAGATACTTGAAAGGAACAATTGATTTTGGCCTATGGTATCCTAAAGATGATGATCTTACCTTAAGTTCCTTTATTGATGTTGATTGGGCAGGAGATTTTAATGATAGGAAAATTACTAGTGGTGGTGCATTTTTCTTGGGAAATAAGTTCATTTCATGGTTTAGTAAAAAGAAAAATGTCATTTCTTTGTCTACTACAGAGGCATAATACATTGTTTCTGCTAAGAATTGTACTCAAGTATTGTGGATGAAGCAGATGCTGAAAGATATTAGAGTTTTGTATGATTAACCTATAGCCATATTCTGTGATAATTCAAGTGCTATAAACATTTCTAAGAATCCGGTGTTGCATTCAAAGACCAAGCATATATCTATCAATGTACACTTTTTGAGAGACAAGGTGAGTGATAAGGAAGTTAGACTAGAGTATGTGCCTACTAAGGAACAGATTGCAGAAATCTTTACTAAGCCTTTTCCTAAGGATAATTTTAAGTATCTCAGAGGGAATTTAGGGCTGATTACCCCTCTTAATCAAAACTAAGATGCATAGTATTTGCATCAGTTTGTGCATTCATAGTCATATCTTGATATAGATTGATGTTGTGGTGGCTACTACTCAGGGGGAGTAGTCAGATGATTAAGATATGTGGTTCAGAGCTTGTGTACCTTTTCCATTAATGTCAAAGGGGGAGAAGAGTACTATGAAAATCTATGGAAGATTCAAAAAGAAAGGGGGAGAAGAACAGTGTGAGAAGAGAAATATATAAAGGAGACATTGTTAGTTGTGTTGATGGTATTTTTCACATCATGTGTTTCCATCAATGCCAAAGGGGCAGAATGTTGGATTTTTTGGTTCTATTTCTGATATGTGGTTTTCATTGATGTCAACACTATTAGCATTAATATTTTTAAAACTGTATATGTCGAGGATATTGAGAAATTTGTAATCAAATATGTTACAGGTTGTCTGTGAAGCAGTGAAGATCAGTGTGTTCAAAAGTTTATTATGTTGATGGTGAGAAGTTGCATATTAAAGTGTTTTTTTTCTGATGTCTGAAGTTTCTACTCCATAAGTTTTAGAGGTGTGCATGAAGATTTGAGAAATTTATGAGCTTTTGTATTCTAACAATTATTCTGGTACTAAAAATTATCTTCACAAAAGAAGATAATGTGTTTCTGGTAATCTAAGTTTTTGTGTATGTTCCCGAAGTGTTTGTGGATGTTTCTAGATCATGTTCTATATGTGTTGCATGTCTACATTGATCATTGTGATCACGATCCAATATTTTCTCTTGCATGTTCATGTTTTTCATGTTCATGGCCGACAAGGTGATTGAAGCATGTTGTGGATCTCCAAGGAAGAATATTTCAAGGTGTTTTATGTTCAAGGACATTGTTTTGGGTCTCTACTATATTGTGGCCAACCTTGGTTGATACACATTGATAATGTTTATTGTTTTGGGCTAAAATTTTGTATTCATTCCATTATTTTGTTGAAGTCGACATGAAGCAATGTAATTTCTTGTTGTGGATATATATAAGTGATTGTTTCTTCATTTGAAAAGAAGAAAAGTGTGAAGAGTGTTGTGTTCTATGTGTGAATAAGGTTCAAATCATTTGAAAGTAGAGCAGAGTGTGAAGAAGAGTGAAGAATTGTTCATGTGCTTAATAAAAATTGTATTCGGGAATTGGCAGATGCTACTTTCTTAGTTCAATTTCTTCAGATGGATTTAATCTGAAATTTTTATGTAAGATGGTGAGTCTTCCTTTGAACAGTGAGCTCTAGGTAGTGTGTCTAAATGCATGTGAATTCCTCATTTATTCTTCTTATACTTTTAACAAGGTATAACTTGTGGATTAACCTCCACCATGGTTTTTCACCTAGTAGGGTTTCCACGCAAAAAAATCTTGGTGTTATGTGTGTTTCTGATGTGTTGTTGATTCATGCTTTCACTGTTAATAATAAGATCTAAGATTAAAGGTTAATAAGTTTTAAATTCTGTGACAATTGATTCACCCCACTCTCAGTTGTCTACCCTTGTGTTTCCAACAATTCACTATCATATGAATGACTATTGTTCACCAACATTACCATTGAAATTCATTATGGAAATAACATAAATTGTATTGAAAAAAAAGCTTATAAATATGTGTATAAGTATTCTTGCATAAAAACTATAAATCTATCCTAGATCTCTCTTTAGGTGGCTAATCCTTGCTTCAATGAGCCAACCTTTACAATATAGAGAGAAAATCTATGTATAGACTAACTTTGCACTAATTCCTCTCATCAAAAATTTATATCCACAACTCATGGAGCAACTGGGGCAATGTAAGATAATTGTCCATCGTGATCTTTAGTTATTGATTGATGACCTCTTATCAAAATCTACACCCAAGAAGGGGAAGGTAGAACTGCTAGGATCTCCAATTGAACTCATGTTATGATCTTGCAAAATAGAAAAGGTAGTTGTCCAACTAACCATGCCTTTTTTATGCTCATTTGGCAAAGGGAACATGTCACTGCCACTCTATTCTTGCATTTTCTGCTCAATTATGTACTCATCATAATTGGTGAACACTTGTTGGAGCACATTCATCTCTAGTTCATCTACCCAACTATGTGCAAACTTTATCCTTTTCAATTTGACAAAGGAAAACTCTTGCATATCTCCAAGTTTAATAAGCCCCCATTTGACATCATTTATCTCCTCCTTAATATCCATGAGTCTATCCATCAATAGGTCATCAGCATCATCCCCTTTTTGCATTACCTCCTCAAATCTACTATTCCATTTTTCCTTAAGTTTATCAAGGAGGCCATCTGTCATAGGAATATCTTCATTAACAAGTATAGAAATACTCGCTCCCAACTCCTCAAATTGCTCATGTAGATCCTTTCCATCTTGTTGCACCTCATTCCTATTCCCATAAATGAATGATGACCAGAATCTAATAATGTTGATGGTATTTTCAATGAAGTCTGCATTATCATCCTCAAGGATGGATTGTTCCAATAAAGTTTATATTGGCAGCTTATTGATGTCCTTCAATTTCCTTGCATGCTCTATATATTCCTCCTCTTGCTTCCCAAGAGTCTTAGCATGTGAAACCATATCACTAAATAATTCCAGTGAGCCTTCATGAGATTTACAACTTTCAAAAAGCAAATCCTCCACTTCTTGATTCAGCCTACCAATCCATCCATCCATCATTCCCACCTTATTTCTCATTTCAACGAGGTTATCAACCTCTTTCTCACTTAAAAAAATAGCTGTCTCAAGGGAAGAAAATTGTGAAGAAATAGGAGAAGAAAAATCCTTCAGAAACTTATGCAATTGATCTACTTGAGCTTTAAGCTCATCCTTCCTTTTCTTATCTTTTACCATTCTTGATTTAGTGGAAGAAGATACAATATCAATGAGATCCATTTGTTGGTTCCTTGTAGGTCTCCCTAAGTTTATAGTGGCCAATTAATAGTCACGCAATTTCATCTCTTATTTATCTTTTCCACCATAGGAATGGAACATTCAACTATAATCTCCCCAGCATCTGTCAACTTGGTAGAAAGGAGCACTCTATCCCTTTTATTGGGCCTCTCCTTCTCAATTTCTTTCATCATATCATCCCAGTTAAGGGGTTGGGGCTGTACTATCTACTTTCTTTCTAAATTAAGCTTTGACCATGTTGGGGCAAAAAAGGAGTTATCACTTGTGTTGAAGAAGATGTGACAGGAGAGAGGGGTTGCCAAAGTGCTACCTTAGGTTGAGAATCAAACTCTTGTTGCTTCTCCTTTTTTTCCTTTTCTCTAGCCAGCCTATCAGCTTTAGCTCCCTCTTTTTCTTCCTCTCTTCTCCTTTCTTCTAACATATCATCTCTTTATTTCTCTAACTCCTTAACCTTTGCCCACATTTTGGCAGCTTGTTACTCTTGTTTAGCTTGTTGCTCTTCTTCTACTATTTTTAACTCAAGCACTTCTTCATCTTTATTTCTCCGAGCCTCTTCGAATACTTTGAACTTGGATTCAATGTCTTCTCTCTCTCTCTCTCTCTCTCTCTTTTTGAGCCTTTTCTTCTTCCACTTCATGGATTTTTTCCAACAAAGCTAACTTATCTTTTTCCTCTTTAACCTTCAACTTCGTTTCCCTTTGTTGTTGTAGAAGATATTCCTTCTCTTTTTGTTTCCTTGTCCGCTCTTCCCCTTTTGTCTTAGCTTCCAATTCCTATTGCTTGGAAAGTGTATCATATTTATCCTTGGCCTCCAATTCTTTTTGTTTTTCTATTGCATCAGCTTTAGCCTTGGCATCTGCATCTCTCTTTACATCCTCAAAGAGTTTCCAATATTCCACTAGAGTCAGCACATGTCCCTCTTCAACATTTCCAACATTCTTAGAATCAGAATGTGTAGCCTCAAAATCACTTATTTCATGTATTTCAATTTCCCACCCTTTTCCTTTAGCTTGGTCATGAAGGCTCCCTGTAGGTATTTCCTCGATAAATTCTTCTAGGAGATAAAGTTGTCCATTTTTTTTTTCTCTAGCTATTGAAGTTCCAACCTGAGATGAGGTTTCCCCTCCAATTGTTGTGGTTCCTTCATCTTGTGGTTCCTGAGTGTCTAGGGTAGGTATTCCTAGATTAACCTCTCCTCTAGAGATGGGAGGAAAATACTCCAATTGCTCTTTAGGAGTTGTCCTCCTCTTAGTTCTTTTGTATCCTTGGGTACCTCCTGCCTTTCTCTTCTTTAAAGCTTGAGCCTATGGCTCCTTTATCCTCATGAATACCCATTGGATACTTCTATCCATTACTGTCCTATAATTTTTTTTAATATTAATGGATTCTTTCTCATCCCTATTTATTGGGTCCAAGCTCTTGGTGCCTATCCTTCCTGCTTCATATCCGGGGTCCAAAATTACACCATCATCTGATAGTGTATTGGGAATTTCTTCCTTTACCCCATACTCAATAATTTGTGGGATGGTCAACCTTTCATAGCTTCACCTCCTAACATCATAATCATCTTTCAAATCAATCCAAAAATATTCCAACAAGTTATAATGTTTATAAAAAATAATGGGATTTAGAAAATTCATTTTATGCTCTAGATCAAAGTGTTTCCAGGCTGTATATAATCCTAACTTCAAATAAATCAATTCTTCACACATTACCTTTGCAGCCAAATTGTGAAGGAAATAATATTCTCCCTTCATGGGAAACTTGTGGCATCCAGGCTTGTGTTTGTTAGAAAATTTTACATTGACTCCCATAGCTTGATATATGAATTCCATAAGGACAATCCTATCATTGCAACATCTTGGGAGTAGATGAGGATATCCATCAAATCTTGCCAACTTGAAGTAAGAGAACTTGGGGTATTGGATATACCAATGTCCCCACTTAGCAATGAAAGCCATGGCAACTCTACTTAGGCTAAATCCAGCATCCCCAATCAATCAGTTGATGATGAAATAAGGGAATGCATCATTGACCCTTTTATAGTGCAACTCTAATTTTTGTAATGTCAATTTATCATAATGATCTCATAACTTCTTCTGTCCAGGAGATTCTCCCAATATTCCTACTGTATTTAACCTAGGGAATATACCGATCCTTGTAGTTGTATACACAACATAGGATTTCATAAAGAAGTTCTTGGTTTTCCCCACTTTCAGCATCTGATTGTGCAAATTATCTAGCAAGACTAGGGTTTACATAGACAATAAAATTTTCCTTTTTAATACATCCATGAAATTAAATGATTGATTCTATTTTTTAAAGCATCAAAATTCAATTTAAATTTCTTTTTCAAGTTTTTTAGAAACTTGAAACCTTAATAACTTGACATCTAGACTTGAATTTGGATTGAAACTCACCCACAATGTTCATTTATCAATTCTAGAGCTATAGATAAAAAAATAGGTCCATATGCATGCACAAATATAAACTTTCTAAATATAGAGGACCTAAAAATTTTAGAACTTTTGGAAACTTTGGATGTTCTCGACCATTCTATAAGACTTTTTAGAGGAACTAAATTTCATTGCTATTTACAAAACCAAAAAAAAAATTAGGTAATGCAAGATTTCTCTTACATCTCTAGATGCTCCTACATCAAATACACCCTTTGATTTCTCTAGAATCTCGTTTGATTATTCCTCCTTTGTTATTTATTTCTTTGTTTACTAAGGAATATAATCAAAATTTTCCTCTTTTTTTTGTTATATTTCTCTCCTTTGTTTTGTCCCTTGATTCTTTCATTCTCTCCAATAGATTCTTGATTTACATTGAATTTATGTTGCTCTTCATCATATGCAATATCATGTAATATAGCATTTTTTCTCCTATACTAAATATTCATGAAGTTATTTTGTACACTAATGTTTATTATTCTAAAGGATTCTAACCAAGGATAACTAAGAATGTTATTCAAAGCATGAAATTTTGAATGTAAAATATATTTATGTTGGTGTAGGTTTTTATTTTCCCTTAGTTCTAATTTTTTCCAACACTTTTGTTAATCTTTCTTAGGATAATAAAGTGAGTTTATCATTTAATAACTAGGAGATAAGTGATGTGGTGTCCCCTTCTTTAAAGGGTGGAACACTTTCCACTTTTGGTGGTTAATTCCTATTGGTTAGATTTTCCACCTCCATCATCTCCTTAGTTTTATATAAACTCACTACCTAGATTGTATTTTCATTATTCTCTTCTTTTGTTGCATGCTTTGGCATGCATGCACCTTGATGCATGCAGTCATTATTTTGCATATTTTCTTTGAGCTCCTAATGCAATCTTATCAGATCTTGACATTTGTACATCTCTTGGAATCTCGATTTTGTAATTGTGTTATTTCATTTATAGTTTTATAGTTTATCTATCTCATAGAAGATCTTGATTGTTCAATCTATCTCAGATTTCTAACATAGTATCAAAGCTTAGATTTTGAGAGTTTTGAGAGCTTGGATTCTTGATTAAGATATTGGATCTTTTTTATGATCTTTTAAATTCTCATATTCTCTTCTCTTGTGTTTCAATATGATCTGGAGAATAAAAAATAAATTATGAAGATCTATTAATCTTATATTTGCATGTGTGTTTTTTGTGAGATCTAGTGATTGCAACTATTTTAGATATAGTGGTAGAATTTTTTACTATCTCATTACATTCAGGAGGCTCAAGAAAGTTAAATTTGGATTTTGTTTCACTCAATTTGACCACCATATGACATAGTAGCAAACAAGGGTTTGAGGCTCAGATCTAGAAAACAACCTTTTTGTAAAAGAATTCTTGGCCCAAATAAACCTTTCCATTGTGCTCGTATAGCCAAAAAACCCCTATTCTCATATAAATTTTTCCTATTTTAGATAAATTAGATTTTTGACAAATCTTTATTTTGTCAGGGGGGTCGTTAGTACAGGCTAAATTCAACCATTTAAAAAAATCATAACTTTTCACCACAATGTTTGTTTTTGGCAAACAAGATATCATTGGAAATCTAAAGATGAGCACTTTCCATCCACAAATGTTTTGAAAAGAAATTTTATGTTTTCTACCAAATATTGCAAGTTGAAGTTGTACACATCTAAAAATGGTCACGGTTATTCAAACTTGTTAATGAATTAAATATGAATTATTTAATTAATATTCTTAAGTCATCTACATATAAATAAATTTAATTATTTATTTATGTTGTTCATTTTTCCAATTCTTCGAGTTTAATTAAATAAATAAGTTTATTTAATTATTGATATCATCCTCTTAATTAATTAAATAAATTTTACAATTTATTTATATTAATTATCACAAGTTTAAATTTTAAACATAAATGATATTCTTCATTTCACATTTAATTAAATATTTCCAATATTTAATTAAACACTTTCTAATTCTTCACTCTTCATATAATTAAATATTATAAAAAAATTTAATTAAAAGCTTTCTTTCCTCCATAATTAAATATTCTATAATATTTAATTATAAACTTTCTTCTTTTCATATTTAATTAAGTATTTTATATATTTAATTAAAGTTCTTTTTATCATCTCTCACACATAATTAAATATTATTTTTTTAAATTATGGAGACTTCTAAATTCTTTGTCAGATGTAATTAAATAAATTATTTATTTAATTATGGATTTTTCCTCAACTATCAAATAACTCTTCATAAATGAAGTGCACAAATGACAACTTTCCTTCATTTTTGAATGGAAAAGGCTGTGTTTGAGGAAACATCTTCATCTTTCTCTCAACCTTCCATCTTTTTCTCAACTTCTCAATCTCTCACCGTTCATCTTAATAGGTTTGAATCTCAACCGTTGATCCTCGCCAACTGGATTCTTGCCTTCGAAAATCTATAAATACAACCCTCTTATGAGTTGAAAAGGACCCTGAATCCTAGATTTCATACGCAGTTACTATAGTTGCATTCGAATCGGCATATCATAGCATCATATCATTTTAGCATTTCAATTTCATAGCTTAAATCATATAGCAATACACATGCATTTTCAATCAATCTCATTCTCCTAAGTTGTCATTTCAACAAGTTGTTGCTTACACAACTGAGAGCCAACAACTTTAATCAAATCCTTGGAGATAGAGGACAATGGGACAAATTTGAAGAAGTTGCTATCATTAGAGTTTGCATTTATGTTTTCTAATTAGTTTCTTTCAATATAATGTCTTATTGGTGTGTTAGTTTACTTCTTATTTAGTTCACATATTCTAACAGCACATTTTTGGCACCCCCGATTTTTAATCCTTTTATTGCATATTTTTTTGTCAAGTGACAAACTAGAGTTGCACTTTAGCGCATACGAGACTCTATTTAGCAAATCCTCAGACTCTTTTAGTGCATCCCCGAACTGTTTCAGTGCAACCATGGACTATTTCAGTGCATCCACATATTGTTTCCGCACATAGATGACCTATTTTCATGCATCCCTATTTGATCATTTAGCGCATTTGTTAACTATTTTGGCACATTGGTGGCTTGTTTTAGTGCATACAAGGTTTGTAAAAGCAAATTTTGATTCTGATGCCATCTACGGATAGAGTTTCTCAATTCAGTTTTAAATTAAAATGAAGCAATCCTAGGATAGTCACCAAAATTTATTTTATGCTGGTTAAAATGAATCCAATGTTTGTTGTGAAGCAAGTTATTTACTTAGCATAGAAAATTGTTATTTGGATTTAAAACTGAACCACTTGTTTTCTATGATTGCTAGGTAATAGGTATATGCTCTCCCCTTAATTGGGTGATCAGACACTAGACTTACCTATTTCATTTCATGCAAATTCATGCTTTATTAAATCCTTTAGAAGGCTTGCTATAGTGGGAAAAAGTACTCACCCTACAGGAACGAACTAAGTGGGAACATCCAAAGCTAGGTTTTCAAACCCACTATAATCAAAAGTGAATTTTGGGAAAACCCATATTCAGCAAAAGTGAGCAAGATAGCCATCCCCAAAATCTTTGTTCTAAAGATTGGGATGTCTCCTGAGGGAATTTATCTATTGTCACACCGAATGGAAACCTTTACTATGAACCATAGTGTAGAAAGCCAGCCATGTTAGTATCCAAACATCATTTCAATCACAATGCAAGGGGAGGGAATAATCTACCCCCAAGACACTCACCATATAATTACCACAGATTGTTTGCTCAAGGGATTGAGAAATCTAACCTTGTGTATGCACCCAAAAAATACAAAAACACGGGCGCCCTCTAGGGGGTGACACGGCTGTGTGAGTCGACACGATTTTAAGCTATGGGTTGTGATTCCTATGATGACCTATTTGACAAACTAAGAGTGAGTCTGACTGAAGTACTTATCTTATTCAATACCTATGAAAATCTCAAGAACATACACTCTTTGTTTAGATTTTAGGATTAACAAAATAGTTGTCTTCTACTAAATGTCATGTTTTTCACATTTAAATCAGATTAAGATCATCTAAAAATATCAAACTGTCAAAATATTTGTCTCAGAAAAATAATTGGTAAGGTTTAGTGCATCCCTGGTCTGTCTCGATGCATCTGTGCTCTATTTTAGCACATTTGTGCTCTATTTTAGCTCATCTGTGCTCTATTTCAGTGCATTTGTGCTTTGTTTCGGTGCATTTGTGCTTTGTGTCAGCGCATTTGTGCTTTATTTCAGCACATCTGTGCTTTGTTTCAGCGCATCTGTGGTCTGTTTTAGCACATTTGTGCTTTGTTCAGTGCATTCGTGCTCTGTTTTGGCACATCGGTGGTCTGTTTTGGTGCATTCATGCTCTGTTTTAGCGCATTTGTGTTTCGAGTCTAGGTAATTTTCTAACATTCAGAAAATCAGTCATCTCAATCTAGTCTTTTTCTATGCTCAAGGTTTGGAAGTCTGCAACTTTTTCCAAAAAGTCCCTAGAGAGGAAGATTATAAAGCCAAAGAAATCTCTCAGTTATAAGAATTTATTGAAGAAGAGGAAATTTTTATACCAAATTCAAAAGGTCTTCCTTGAACATAGGACCTTTATTCACTGATATCACAACTTTGTTAGAGGTTTCACTGACGATTATGTTGTAGAACCTTTATACTCATGAGTCTTCTTTCAAATAAGAGCCCTTTCTCAAAGGCACAACCACAGTCAGCGTATCCGTTCCTCTTATATTCCCCAACCTGCAATTGTATACTCTACTCATCCTAATCAATTTCTACAATAGAGAACTCAAGCACATTAGGAATTTATCACAACCCTTCTTTTTACAAAGCTACGATAAAATCTCACAAAGTGCAAAATCATCTTTATTTTCGATCTCTGGTTTAATTCCCGCAAACAGGATTTACATCCTTTCAATTAGGGAATCACAAGCTAAAGATTATAAATATTTCAAGTCATAGAATCTTCATTCTATTCTAACTTTCATATCCATCAACATTGCACTATTTCATTATTTTGGTCAAAGTTAGTAGAAATTTGGAAAAATCTTATGCCTTTTGTCACAAGATCTCGAAAGCATATAGAAAGAGACAAAAGAGAAAGTACAGAAGGAAAAATGGGTGATAATAGTGAGAGGGAAGAGATCCCCTGTCATAATTCAAATACTGAAAAAATAATGGAAGAAAAGCTCCAAGAAGCAGAGCAGGATCCCCAATTCCGTACTCTTATGGAAAGGATTTTAGAATGAAACAAAGAAATATATTTCCTTTCATTAGCTAATCAAGGAGCTAAGTTACCTATCGATTTTGACACAGAAGGGATTAAAGAGAATCCTAAAACTCCTCCTAATGATTTTAGTGCCCTTACTCAACAGATAAAAGAATTACGAGGGAAAATAAAAGAAATGCAAGGGGGTGCAACAAAGAAGTATGTTTTGGATGATATATGTCCATATCCATTCGACAAGAGTCTTCAGATGATTCCTTTTCCAAAACATTGTGAAATCCCTAAATTTGATAGGTATAATGGGAAAACCATCCCCATTGAACATGTAAGGGATTTCTGAAATATGAGCTTAGAATTCGCTCATGAAGATACCTACTTAATATGATTGTTTCCACGAAGTCTGGGTGGACAATCCATGGAGTGGATTTCAAATATCACTCCCCCCATCAGAACCTTTGAGGAGTTAATAAATAAATTTATATCGCAATACTCTTACAATATCCAACACCAGATAACCATGCTTGACCTATGTAAAGTAAAAAAAAAAGTAGGGGAATCCTTCACTACATTTTTGCAAAGGTGGAGAAGGGTGTTCGCACGTTACTCCCATCCTGTTCCTGAAATAAAGAAGATGGAGATCTTTATCGATAGTCTGAATCAAGAGATGAGTTACAGACTAAACCTTCACTATCCTCAATCATTTGAAAAATTGATTGAAAATGTGATTACTATTGAAGGTGCTTTGGTCAAGCGTGGAGTTCTGAAAATTGATAAAGAGGGTTCAAATTCGTACAACAACAACCATAGTAACAACAATGACAAGTCCCAATTTTGGACTTGAAATAAAAATATTGTGAATGATGGGGTAGTAGATGCTAACAACGTAAATGTGAAGCCTACCATTCTTAATGTATCAGGTGTCCAACGTAGCAATAATGCTAGAAATTCTAGTACCCAAGGCAATGTTTCCAATAAAGGGAATATGACCAATAATCGTGGAAATAATTTTGACAATAATCAAAATTCAAATGTACCCAGATCTTCATATTTTTCAAATCAACAAAGTTTTATTCCCTTCGGCCAGTCTTTGGAATCCATTCTCAAAGAACTGTTGAATCAAAATGCTATTACATTGCCACCACAAAGAGATTATGAGCCTCGAGTTAAACCACCATCATGGAATGACTCACACTTTTGTGATTATCATAGGTGTAAAGGTTAGGACAAATAATTTCCAAGGGTTAAATAATATTGTTTAGGATTTGATTGATAATCGTACCATCATGGTTGAGGGACATAATGTCAATGATGACCATCAAGCATTCAAAGATCCTCTCCCTAATTATCAAAAAGGGGAATCTTTGGGTGACAAGGGCAAGAATGTTAATTATGTCCATGACACCATTATTAATCATATTTATACTGACGATCAGCAAATCAATGCTATCTAAATCAAAGGTAAGCAGGAATATCGAGAGGTCAACATTACGACAAGGGGACAAGCCAGAATCATTGTAAAAGGAAGCTCATCTAAAGTGGTAGTTCCCCCTCCAATTCAATACAATTTGGTTGATCAACTACGAAAAAACATCAGCCCAAATTTCTATCTTGGAGCTCTTAAAATTGTCACCTGCACATAAGGACATTCTGGAAAGGGCACTTGTTGATACAACTGTCTCTCTTGATCTGGATATCAATAAATTTCAAGCCATGGTGGGACACTTTTCCTCATCCTCATGTTTATCCTTTACTGAAAAGGATGACTCATCCATAACCCATCCGCATAATTCAACACTCTACTTAGAGGTCAGGGTTCACAAAGCTTGCATTAGACGTGTCCTAATAGATGGGGGAGCTGGATTAAACATTTGTACTTTGAAATTGGTCCTAGCTTTGGGATATTCAGAAGAATCTATAGATCCATGAAGGAAGATTACAATCAAGGCATACGATGATGAGGAAAGAGCTTCCAAAGGCCTCATCATGCTATCTGTAAGTGTGAATAAGGTGTAAAGCAATAAAACACTTCTTAATGAAACATTGCATCAAAGATCAAGATAATAACCAATTGAAAGCATCTCATTGTCTCTTATCTTTAAAGATTTATTAAGTTAAGTGCTCTCAGATTTAAATAACACTATTAACTGTTAAAATGACAATCTAAAGAATGGAATGATGTTGATGCAATGATATGGAACTAAATGTGATAAAACTAGATGATAAAAGATACTAAATTAGCATGGATTGACATGAAAATGATAAAAAAAAGCTATAGGAGGTAGCCATGATGTGAAAGCTTGAATGATGTATGCTTGATGAATTCCTGCAGAGTAAGAGTGCATAAGTTAGATAATTTGGATTCTGGATCCTTTTCTTGGTTGAATGAAGCTTTATTTATAGATTTCCTGGCTATAGAAATGCACAGGGATGGAAAAGAGAGGCTTGGATTCAATCTGGAGGATTGAATGATGAGATGGAGGAGATTGATATAAATTTGGATATTGTCTCTACCCATGAAAATACCAGGCAAGAGAAGAGGAAAGATTGATGGAGGAGGATTGAGAGATAAATTTGCAATTTGTCTCCAATTCTTCCCGTGAAGTTTCAATCAATTAATTTTGACATGATTTTAGACATAAATTAGATATAGGATATCTAATTTGATTTGAGGAAATATAGAGGAATATTCCTTATGCCTTTATTTAAATATATTTGATTTATTTAAATTAGCAAAAGGGGGATAAATAATTTAATAAAACAAACTATAGAAATTGTTTATTAAATTAAAATAGAAGAATATGGAAATTAATCAATAAAGTGTTTAATCTTTATTTAATTAATGTAAGATTGATGTGATAGAATAAAATAGGGAAAATGATAATTAAATCGAACAAAGTATTTAATTTTGTTTATTTAATTTAGAAGAATTTAAATGTGAATGTGAACATGAACTATATAAATAAATATTTCTATTTATTCAAACAATAGAGGAAATTAATATAATTAATCAAATAATTTATATTTAATTAATCAAATTTTGTAGACCAATTTTAGGTGTATACATGTTGCCCCTCTTTGAAGTGATGTGTTTATGCGTTCCTTCGAAGAAAATTTTTGTTGCTACTACCAGGATCAATGATTAAAATTCAGTGTGCCCCAGACATACCCTAGATATTGATTTTCAGATGATTGCCGATAATATTACCCCTCGGGAGATAAATTAATGATGTGATGATTTTTGAGATTTTTGAAATTTTCATGATGATTTTTCAATGAATTGATGAAGATCTAATGAAAAAATAATTTATCTCCCGACATTGATATTGATTCTACTAGATGATAAAATGTTTCCCTGCCTTGCCTCCTTGTGTTTGATGATTTTCGATCATGTCAGCCTTTGATTTGATATTGATTGTTGATCCTGATAGATTAGAAGATTATTGAACTCTTTATAGGTGAGATTCAATGATTGATTGATGATTGACTTCATGATAGGTGAGTATCAATGATAGATTGATGATTGAACTCATGATAGGTGAGGATCAATGATAGATTGATAATTGACCTCATGATAGGCGAGGATCAATGATATATTGATGATTGACCTCATGATAGGCGAGGATCAATGATAGATTGATAATTGACCTCATGATAGGCGAGGTTTAATGATAGTCGCTCATGAGATTTGATCAAAGTCTCACCAGAGCCGATTAGATTGATAGGTTGATTGATTTTTGATTGATTATAGGAGGATTTTAGAGTTTTTCCCAAAGATGTGGGACATGATTCCACATCTAGCATAAGCTGATATAGATATCATTAATCGATGTGAAAAATATATAATGCAGATGCAAAACTAATATGAATGCAGTCTAATTTTATCATGCAACAATATGCAAACTATTGCCATTTTAACAGTACTTTTGTGCTTTGTATAATCATAGAGCTTTAATTTTTTTGAAAGTGAGTACAAGCGACAATGGTATATGTTAGACCAATGACGACCTGAGTACTACTTTCATGATTTTTGATATTGGAAGTGAACACAAGCATCGAGGTATAATTAAACCGAGATGACCTGAGCATTTCTTGTGTAAATAGGCATTGATTAATCATTTCAATGTGTGAATTATGAATGTTATCCATGATACTTTGTAGAGCAGTTCCTACGACAATTCAAACAATAATTTTGATTAATTCACAGACAATAGACAAATAAAATACCATTCTCCTTCCTTGCTTCTCTAGTCCAATACATCATCGAGTTGCTCCAAAGAAATGATAACAATGATCAAAATGCAACATGTTCAACCTTTGCTTAAAGTATTTCAATCATTATTCAGATTAGATCATCCATCCTGATTTTGTAATGTTTTTGTGATTTTTGAGATTTTGACTAGAGACCTAACCTACTAACTTATCCTAGGGGTCTCGGTGGGTGATCAAAAATTAGCCTTGCCTACATTACACACATAGATACCACATAGTTCGACTGACACAGTCTCATGATTTTGGTTTTTTACTTTTTCTAGACTGACTTTTTGATAGTTTTTTTTTTGGATTTTCTAATATGATACAGATGTTTGATGCCCTTTTGATGGTGATTGATGTTGAATTTTGAAGATTGTTTTTTTTTTCCTGTCCTACCATTGTTTTCCCATTTGGTAAGACCGATGTCTTTGTTGTCCCCAGTGATATCTAGATGTTGCCCCCAAGCTTTGGAGTGAGACTTCACTATGTGAAATGATTTGATAATGGATGCAATTATGGAAAGACTAATGACATGATATGAAATGGTAATGACTTCCAGATTAAATGATCCTGATATGTATCAAAAATAGATGGGAAAGCTGATTTAGAATCACATACGATGCATGTTTCCAAGTTTTCACCATATGTTTGATTACACCCCTTTACTTTGTTTATTTTTCTCATTTTTCTCTTTGTCTAATTTTTTTTGTATTTTTCTATTATTTTTGTATTTTTGTGTTGCTAAGAGGCCTATTTTCCAGGTTTTCATCAAGGGAATTTTTCAAACATTTAACTCATGCACTAGGAATTTAGGTGTAGAACTTTCTGAGATGGATACTATTGATAGGTTCATCAAACATATCCCCTTCTGAAATTGACAGTTGATAAGCCCCTCATCCATACACTAATATGACGACAAAAGGACCTAGCCAATTAGGCTCAAATTTCCCTTTCTTTTCCCTATCCTATTGATTTCTCGGGTTTTCCTTTAGTACCAAATCACCAACTTGAAAAATCCTAGGTTTTACCCTATGATTGTAACTCCTTGATATTCGTTGTTGATATGATGTGAGATGATTAACAACTTGTTGATGATGCTCATCCAACAATTCTAGTTCTTGCAGTCTGGATACCCTATAGTCTTCATATGAAATGATTCCTTTGAGTGATACACAGAGTGATGGAATCTCAACTTCAATAGGTAGTATGGCTTCTGATCCATCCACAAAGGTGTATGGTGTTGCTCCTGTTGGTGTTTTGATACTGGCTCTGTAGGCCCACAATGCAGGATTGAGTTGAACATTCCAATCACGTCCAACATCGTTTATCATCTTTTTGAGGATTTTTAGAATTGTTTTATTAGAGGCCTCTACTTGGCCATTTCCTTGTGGATAGTAAGGAGTTGAGAAACGATGTTGGATATGAAACTTTTCACACAATTCTTGAACATCTTGATTTTTGAAAGGCTATCCATTATCTGTGATAATAGATTGAGGAATGCCATACTGAAATATTATGTAATTCAAGATGAAAGACGAGATTTGCTTCCCTATGATCATTGTAAGAGGCACTACTTCTATCCATTTTGTGAAATATTTTATAGCTATTATAATGAACTTGTGTCCATTAGATGAAGAGGGATTTATTTTTCCTACTAGATCTAGGCCCCATTGACAAAAAGGCCATGTTGATGTGAAGGGATGCAGTTCTTGTGGTGGTGCATGAATTAGATTACTATGAATCTGACACTTTTGACATTTCTTTACAAACTGATAAGATTCTTTCTCCATGCATGGCCAATAATATCCTAAATGAAGGAGTTTGTTAGCTAGAGCTATCCCACTCGAATGAGTGCCACAAATACCCTCATGAACTTCACATAGGGCCGTCTCATATTCTTCATGTTCTAAACATCTGAGTAAGGTACCATCAAGACTGTGATGATATAGGATGTCAGCAATTAAATTATGTTGGGAGGATTGGCAGATAAAATTACATTTTTGGTTCTTGGAAAGATCGAGAGCTAGGATATTGTCTGTCAGGTACGCATAGGTTTTTTCATAGATGGAGGTTTCAATGGTCTCTAGATGGCATATGGTAGTGGATTATGAATTATTATGGGAAGGACATGATACTTGTTCTACCATAAACTCATAACAACCACGTTTCTCTGGCGATTGTAATAGTGAAGCAATTGTGGCCATAGCATCCACAACTTTGTTCTCCACCCTTGGAATTTGATCAAACTTGATATTGACGAAGAACTGATTCAAGTCATCTATTTGTTGCTTGTAGGGCATCAACTTGTCATCCTTTGTTTGATACTCATCATTTACTTGATAAATGACTAGTTGAGAGTCCCCATATACCTGTAAGTCCGTGATCTTCCATTGAATTGCTATTTTGACCCCAATGATTAATGCTTCATATTTTTCCACATTATTTGTACATTGAAATATCAGCCAATATGATTTCAGAATGGTGTGTCCTTGGGGAGAGATGAACAAACTCCCTACTTCAGATCCTCATTGTGTGTATGATCCATCAAAATATAATACCCATTGTTGTGGCATCACTGTCAAAATGTCTGCATCTGGAAACTCCATTGTCATAGGTCGATCATTTGGTAGAGGAGCCTTG
Source organism: Sequoiadendron giganteum (assembly GCA_007115665.2). NCBI lineage: Eukaryota > Viridiplantae > Streptophyta > Pinopsida > Cupressales > Cupressaceae > Sequoiadendron > Sequoiadendron giganteum. Next base: position 467,732,542 of record CM021109.1, read on the forward strand.
GCTAATTGTTAAGTGATTTCTTGACCCTTGATGGCTTTTCTCTCCACATATTGAATGTCAAATTCACTTAATATCATGACCCACTTGGCTAGTCTACCTATTAAGGCAGCTTTACTGAGTAAATATTTTAAGGGATCGATCTTTGCTATTAACCTGATTGTATGGGTCAACATATAATGTCTCAGCTATTGAGTAGAAAACACCACCGCTAAGCATGATTTCTCTATGAAAGTGTAGTTTATTTCATAAACATTTAATATCCTGCTGATATAGTAGATGGCAGGTTCCTTTCCTTCATAGTCCTCCTATGCCAATAATGCTCCTAAAGATATATTTGTTGTTGCAATGTACAATATCAGAGGCCTTCCTTCAGTTGGTGGCATGAGAATAGGCAGCAACATGAGATACTATTTTATCTAATCAAACGTTGTCTCACACCCCTCATCCCATTTGAAAATTTCATTTTTTATGCAAAAGGTGATTAAAAGGATGACTCTTGTCTGCCAACTGGGAGATAAATCTTCTAATTGATTGGAGCCTTCCCTATAGTGATCTAAGTTGACTAATATTTACGGGAGGCGGCATTTCCATTATTGCCTTGAATTTTGTTGGATCCACTTCAATGCCCTTTTCTGAGACAATGTACCCCAACAGTTTCGCTAATGTGACCCCAAAGACACACTTCATGAGGTTTAACCTGACATTGAATTTCTCTAGCCATGTGAAGATTTTACTCAGGATATGTAGATGTCCTTCCCTTGTACAAGATTTTTCCAAAATATCATCCACGTAATCCTCCATGAAGCTGTGCATCATATCATGAAAGATTGTCATCATCGCTCTTTGATAGGTGGCTCCTACGTTTTTCAGACCAAATGGCATAACATTCTAGCAGAAGGTTCCCATGGACATGTAAAAGCCATCTTTTCCTGATATTCTGGAGCTATTTTAATTTGATTATATCCCGAAAAACCATCCATGATTGACAACACGGCATGCCCTAACATCAAGTCCACAATGATGTCTATATTTGGTAATGGAAAATCATCCTTTGGGCATGCTTTATTTAGGTCTCTGAAATCCATACATATCCTGATGCTATTATCCAACTTTGAAATAGGTACAATGTTTGATATTCACTCAGCGTAGTTGATAGACCTTACGAATCCAACATCCAACAATTTCTTTAACTCAGTCTTTACCATTAATGCGATATGAGGATGCATTTTTCTTAATTTTTGCTACACAAGCTTGATTCTTGCAGGCAAAGACAAATGATGCATGAGCAGATTTGGATCCAGGCCTGGAATATCAGAATATGACCAAGAAAACTTGATGCTTCTTTCCCTAAATAAATTGATGAATTTTGGTCTCTCTTGATCTGTCATGGATTCTGCCAGATGTAGGATTTTTTCTTTTTCTTTAGTGTCGATGTTAACAGACTGTGTTGGTTCTACCAAAACTGATGACCTCTCATGATAATATTCTAGAAGAGTGTCAATTCTCTCATCTTTCGGTGCCTTAGAGAGGTTTTCACCATTAGATACGTTCTTTATTTTATCTTTTTCCAGATCTAATCCTGCCATAGAATGGTTTTCACCATTAGATCTATTATCCCTATTTTTACTTTTGCAACTGGAAGATTTGACATCCTCCTGCCGAGTCACGTTGTTATGAGTATTACAAATAGAACTTGTACCAGGTTCATCATGACATAGGAAATTCATGATGGCATCATCATCTGCAAATATTGGTACAGTCAGAGGTTTGACAGGTCTCCAGTCAATAAGTTCTGGATGGATTAATGGCGTGAGGTCATCGGATTCATTTAGGTTGATGGATGTAAGGGTTTGGACAACCATTTCATCATAGTTTTTTATTGGAATAATGAGGTCAATGATGGTACCTTCTTCAAGATTGTCTAGTTCACTCGATGTTTGTTCATCCCCACTTGAGTCATCGATATTTAGTGATCCTACTACAAATGGTCTAGACCCAGAGCCTTGTCCCTCCTCACACATAGGTGCATATTGTTGTATTACATCAATTTGAATATCCGTGCAAGATAAATCAGAACACAGATCCCACTCATATTCATTTGACTCCATTTCAGAGCTATCTCTAAGCTGAAGGATTCTTTCTACAACATTCCTTGTCATCTCCTAGTTTTCTTCTTCAGAGTATCCCAATCCTCACTTCTCTTTTGAATGGAGAGTAAGGGGCTGAATAGGCTCTATGATTCCAGCCTTCCTTAATCCAATAAGTCCTTGTCCCTCATAACCCATTTTTTCTAGAATAGCTTTCCCTTTTCCATACTTGTCCATGTTGATATTGACATTCTTGATACTGCTATTTGATGTCAAGGGTTCCTCATCCTTGTATAACCAATCCAGGATCACTTTGTTGTTTGATTCATCCTTTATGGTGCTTTATTTTACAAACCTTTCTTCAAGAACTGTGATAGGTAATGATGTTTGATGTTTGATCATAGATGGTTGACCATATGTCTTAGGAGATGGCATTAACTATGAAAGGTTAAGCGATTTCTCCATAGAATATTTCCCCATTCCCTTATCTTTCAGCTGGAATTTCTCTTGAAATTTTTGTGACAAAGAAGTTTGGGGATCTAAAGTGTCTATTGATTGTGTGTCAACAATACTTGTTTCTTTTTCTTTATCCTTCTTCTCTACCCACTTGGTGGTGATAGTTGGATGCTTTTCTTCGTTGGATGATTTTGAACTGGATGCTTCCTGATTGTGAGGCACAAAGGTATCTTGAGAGTTTCTAAGTGTGTCACAATGCTGAGGATGATTATAATCGGTAGATACAATCACCTCCTGTCCATTTATAGGGAGCTTTAAGCATTGGTGATATGTGGAAGGTACTTCCTACATTTCATGGATCCAAGGATGTCCTAAGAGTATGTTGTAAGTTAATTCTTTTTCCAGTACTTGACATGCTATGTGTTTCATCATTGGTCCCACTTGAATTGGTAACATAATTAGTCCCTTTGAAGATCTTTCTTCCTCATCATATGCTTTTATGGTCATTTTCCTTCAGGAATGAATAGCATCATCGGAATACCCTAGTGCACAGATTAACTTTAGAGTGAAAATGTTCAAACCAGCTCCCCCATCTATTAAGACTCTCTTGACGCAATGATTGTGGATCAAGACTTCGATATGGAGTGTGGTATTATGGGGATGGTTTAGTGATACATCATCCTATTCAAAGAATGATAGACAATGCGGGGTAGTTAAATTCCCCACCATAGCTTGGAACTGGAAAACATATAGATTCTTTGGTACTGTAGTGGCATCTAGTGCTTGTTCTATAACCTCCTTATGCGATGGTGATAGTTTAAGGAGTTCTAGTATCGATATTTGTGTAGTAATGTTTTGTAGTTGATCGACAATGTTATAGTGACATGGAGGTGGAACTGCATTTTTAGACCCAACTCCCTTTAACACTACCTTGGATTGCTCCCTAGTCATTACATTTGCTGGTTCATAGTCTTGACAGTCTCTAATTTTTAAGATGTTGATTTGATTTTTAAATTTTTGTATAATTGGGAGCAAATCCAAAGGGGTAGTTTTGTTGGTTTTAGGTTTGTTAATGTTATCACCAACTGTATGATCACTCTCTACTTTGGGAAGACAAAGGATTGTTTTGTCATAGACATGATTGATGTTCTTACCTTTGTTGTTCGAAGATGATGATTCTCCTTTGTCATAGTTTGGAAAAGGGTCCTTGAAGGCCAAATGATTTTTATTGTTTTGGGGTCCCTCCACATATATTTTATTTTTGTCGATCAGATCTTGTATCACGTGTTTCAACTCCATGCAATCGTTAGTTTTGTGACCTTTTTTGCTGAGGAAGTTGTAGTAATCTGCATCATTCCACCATGGTGGTTTGACCTTTGGATTCCAGAACCTTGCTTCCTGTGCAATGATATGACCACTAGTGACTAATTCTTTCATTGTTGATTCCATGGTTTGGCCTAAAGGTGTGAACCTACGTCGATTTCATGGTTTTTGATATGACCGTGTTTTTATGATCTCGTTGCTTTGTATGAAATTCCACTTGATAATTTGATCATTGTTTGGATTATTTGATGTAGATGTTGTCAAGTTAAAAACTGGTTTCACATTTAGGGAATCATTTTTTGTTTCATTGGTAGGCGTGCTTTGATTCTTTTGCCAAAATTTTGGCTTATCACTGCTTGAGTATTGCAATTCAAGTCTATAACTCATTTCCTTTGTCAAGTTGTCAATGAACAACTCCATATTTTCTTCCTCAGGAATGGATCGAGGATATCTGGTGAACAGTCATCGCCATCTTTGTAGAAAAGAAAAGAATGTCTCCCCTTTGTTTTGTTTTAGGTTATAAAGATCCTTTATTGTAACATCGTGTTGGATGTTAAAAAAATACTGGGAGATGAACCTATTGAAAAGTTCCTCAAAAGTCTTGATACCTGGTTGTAATTTTGAAAACCATTCCATACATGCACCTCCCAAACTTCTTGGGAAGAATCTCATTAAGTAAGTTTCCTCTTGGGAAAACTCAAGGCTCATTGTTTTGAATTCTTGGATATGATCGATTGGATTCGTTCTTCCATTGTACTTGTCGTACTTTGGGAATTCACAGTGTCTAGGAAAAGGTATCAGGTCGACTATTACATCAAAAGGATAAGGAAAAATGTCTTGTATCACATACCTTTTGGTATTCCCTTTTGTCATATCCTATATCTATTGTTGTAGCATTTTCATGTGGGACGTTAAAGTGACAATCAGATCTATTGCTTGTGTGGGTTGCAGTATTTCAGTCTCACTTGTTCCAGGTGCTTATTTCAGATGATTTAAGTTGAAGTCCTTGGGAATTTTAGCCCATGATTCAACCAACATCAAAAGATATTTCTCTATGTCTTGTTCTAAAATCTTTTCCATAAATTTATGGAATTTGGGATCTTGTTGGGCTGTTTGAATATCCTCTGGAGTTATTTCATTTTTGTCATTTTGGTGTAGACTGTTCCAAGGATTTTCTTCTACCATTGCTTGGGATGTTTCAAGTTCTTTCTCTAAGAGTCTCTATTTTTGGGACCTAGTGAAGATTGGCATACAAATTTTTACTCTTTCTTTTGAATTGATCTTCTATGCTGGAAAAATGTCAATTGAATTTTTAACAAAGTCAAATAAGATGATTGATCTTATTGATAAGACTATGTTAAAAATATTATTACTATACTTGGTTTCATGATAAAGGATGATAATATCCTGATGATGAAACTTTAGAGTAGTAATCAATTATGTATTTGATTTGACACTTTGGATTTGCAAGATCTTGTTTCAGTTGATAAGATTAAAAATTTGTATAAACCTATCTAATTTCAGTTTCTAGATAGCGATTCTGATAAAAAGAAACTTGTGTTCTGGTAAAAATTATGGATAAATGACAGATAGACCGACTGGTATGATTTTGGAACTCTCTGTTTTAAGAGCGCTAAAAATGAGTATAGAGGCGTTATTTCACAGAAGTGCTGAAACAGATGATGGAAGTGCTATCTTTACATATGTGCTAAAACAGTGCTCGAAAGCATTGTAGAAAGTGATGGAAGCGCTATCCTGATAGATGCGCTAAAATAGTGCCCGAAAGCGTTGAAAAAGATTATGAAAGTGTCATTTGATGAAAGCACTAAAATAAAGACTGCAAGTGCTAAAATAGTCCTTGGAAGCACTACTTTATGAAAGCGCTAAAATAGTGACTCGAAGTGTTGAAACAGGTTTCTAGAGCGCTAAAAATAGGACTTTTGAGACTCTCCATTGTAAAATTTGATCTAGTCTTGTGGCATACTCTATCATAGATTGTGGAAAATAAGACTGACGTATGCATTGACTATGGTTGTGATACTGTGTGAGAGCTCTCCTTTGGAAGAAGGCTCGTGAATAGAGTGGATCTATAGTGTAATCAAGAGTGTGACCCCTAGAAAAATTGTGATATCTATGGATGAAGGTTCTATGTTACAAAAATATCTTTCGATTCTGATATAGAAAATGCCTTCTTCTTAAATTATCTTGATAACTGAGAGGTTTATTAGGTTTGGTGATTTTGAATGTTCTCTTGTCAAACGTGATGGACTTCCACTTTTGAATCATGAACTCCTTGATCTGATTTGACTTGTTGTTTTTAGGATGATCTTTAATTTGATTTTAATGAATTTTGTGAAAACATAGCAAGCAATTATGAGATAATTGTTTCAAATTGAATAGATCGTGTATGTTCAAGAACCACGAATGGTCCTTATTGATTTTCATGGGTTGCTTTGAAAAAAGTACACAAATCAGACAGACTCACACTTAAGGACAAATAGGTCATCGTTATACTCACAACCCACATCTTAAAATTAAGTTGACGCACACAGCCGTGTCACCCCCTAGAGGGCGCCCGTGTTTTTGTCATTTCCAGGCGCGTACTCAGATTTGGATTTCTCATCCTCTGAGCAAACGGTCCTTGGAAATTATATGGTGAGTGTCTTGAGGGTAGATTCTTCCCTCCCCTTACACCATGATTATGACAATGTTTGGATACTGACTCGGTGAGATACTACTCTATGGTTCGTAGATAGGGCTTCCGTGTGGTGCGGCAATTGATAAACTCCCTCAGGAGACCTCCCAATATTTAGAACAAAGATTTTGGGGATGGTTATCTTGCTCACTACCATCAAGTTGGACTTTCATCAACAACTTGCATTTTGATTATAGTGGGTTGGAATCCTTGGCTTTAGGCATTCCCACTTAGGTCATTCCTGTAGGGTGAGTACTTTTCCCCACTATGACAGGCCTTCTAAAGGATTTAAATAAAGCATAAATAGAATGAAATAAAGATGAATCTGGCACTTTGATCACCCATTTAAGGGGAGAGAATAAGCCTAATCACCACACAAGCACAACATATAATTTTTTTTGTTTTAAGCCTAAAACGACAATTTTCTAATCTATGTGAAGATTTTGCTTCACAAAAATCATGATGTTCTTTTTAACTAATACTATAAAAATGTGATGGCTACCCTAGGATTGATAAATTTTAGAACAACAATGGCTTCCCTAGGATTGATAAATTTTAAAAACCAGAAGTGGATACCCTAGGATTGATAAATTTTAAAAACCAGAAGTGGCTACCCTAGGATTGATAAATTTTAGTCTAACTATGAAAATATTAAATTATGGTCGCGGTCACATCGGATCCAGATTTTGCTAAAATAGTCCACCACAACGCTATAGTTTTTACCTGATGCACTAAAATTGAAAGCGCTGAAATGGAGCATCGAAGCGCCAAATTTTTCCACGAATGCGCTATATCAACTTTTCTGGAAGTGGGTCATCGATGCACCGGAATAGGTCATGGAAGCGCTAGAGGTAAAAGCACTGAAATTTTTGATGGATGCACTAAAGTATCACAGAAGCACCAAAATAGAGCACGCAAGTGCCATAGTTTTCCATGGATGCGCTATAGTATTTCATGAAAGCGTTGAAACAGAACATGTCGGAAACCTGCGTGACACTTTTCAGAAAAATTGATAAAAATTAGGGTTAATGCCCCATGGTGGGTGCCAAATTGTAAGTGTGAATAAGGTGTAAAGCAATAAAACACTTCTTAATGAAACATTGCATCAAATATCAAGCTAATAACCAACTGAAAGCATCTCATTGTCTCCTATCTTTAAAGATTTATTAAGTTAAGTCCTCTCAGATTTAATTAACACTATTAACTGTTAAAATGACAATCTAAAGAATGGAATGATGCTAATGCAATGATATGGAACTAAATGTGATAAAGCTAGATGATAAAAGAAACTAAATTAGCATGGATTGAAATGAAAATGATAAACAAAGCTACAGGAGGCAGCCATGATATGAAAGCTTGAATGTTGGATGCTTGATGAATTCCTATAGAGTAAGAGTGCATAAGTTAGATAATCTGGATTCAGGATCCTTTTCTTGGTTGAATGAAGCTTTATTTATAGATTTCCTAGCTGTAGAAATGCATGGGGATGGCAAAGAGAGGCTTGGATTCCATCTGGAGGATTGAATGGTGAGAGATGGAGGAGATTGAGAGAAATTTGGAGATTTTCTCTACCCATGAAAACACCAGGAAAAAGAAGAGGAAAGATTGATGGTGGAGGATTAAGAGATAAATTTGCAATTTGTCTCCAATTCTTCCCGTGAAGTTTCAATCAATTAATTTTGACATGATTTGAGACATAAATTAGATATAGGATATCTAATTTGATTTGAGGAAATATAGAGGAATATTCCTTATGCCTTTATTTAAATATATTTGATTTATTTAACTTAGCAAAAGGGGGATAAATAATTTAATAAAACAAACTATAGAAGTTGTTTATTAAATTAAAATAGAAGAATATGGCAATTAATCAATAAAGTGTTTAATCTTTATTTAATTAATGTAAGATTGATGTGATAGAATAAAATAGGGAAAATGATAATTAAATCAAACAAAGTATTTAATTTTGTTTATTTAATTTAGAAGAATTTAAATGTGAATGTGAATGTGAACTATATAAATAAATATTTATATTTATTCAAACAGTAGAGGAAATTAGGATAATTAATCAAATAATTTATATTTAATTAATCGAATTCTCCAGACCAATTTTAGGTGTATACACTACAAATTAGAGTGGGACCTATTGTGAAGAATACCTTTTGTCAGGTTCTAGATTGGGATCTATCCTATAACATACTCTTGGGTCGTCCATGGATCCATGATATGCAAGTTGTTCCATCTACTTATCATCAATGCTTGAAGTTTCCATATGATGGACAAGAAGTAACAACACCTGTTGATCACATTAGCAATCAAACTTTCTTGAACCTAAGAGAAACTCAGGACACACTCGTCCCACATAATAGAGAGGCTTTGGCCATTTCTACCTCCAAATATAATGAGCAAGCAAGAGAAATGATAATTAATTTTGGCGCCAAGCTAAAATGGAAAGATAATGGGGTGGGAGGATATTCCTTATGTCTCTCTAATCTACCCATATCTCTAAGATCTCATGGTCAACCATCAACATCTATACAATAGGCTACAACAGCTTTAGCCTCAGCTTTAGTTCCCATCACCAAGTTTAATGGGGTATTTATCAAAGAAAATGAAATGGAAAATAGAGCTATCCTTGATTGGCTCTATAAAGATGAAGAAGAATTAGTACAACATGTCAAGTTACCCACAAAACAATATGGAAAAGGTTATGCAATAATGCAGCAAATGGGTTATGAAGGAAATGGCCCTATAGGTAAAAGAAAAGAGGGTATTGTTGAGCCTATCCAACTAAAAAAAATGCACCCAAAGGATAAGACTGGGTTAGGATATGGTGAAGATACAAAGAAAGAAGTGGTACAAAGAATATCTAATGAGGAGTTAGCTGAAACAATTATGAGAATTCAAGCAAAAAATTCTGACACTGACTCCAATGAATATGAATGTGACGACGTCTCTAATGATACATTCTTGATGGAAAAAAGGGTGGATGTCATACATAAATTCACACCCACATTCTTACAAGGGGAAAGCTCAAGGCCTCCGCTTGATTACATTCTACAAAGAGATCATGACTCAAGTGAGATTGATTCAATTCAAAGTGAGACAGATCATCCACAGGAGGATACCATCCTAGACCTCTCCCATAATGACATTAATAATAGTATCATGACTCTAACGGCCAGTGACCTTACTCATCCTAATGATCCATTTCCTTTGGTCCATCCTGAACTCATTGATTGGGAACAAATCGCACCCATTGATGTCCCAACTTTTCCAAATGACGAAACCATCATAAACTTCCTTTGTTCATCCCAACCAGAAACAAGTTCCACTAGGAAATCACAAGATCAGATTTTTCGATAGGAAAGTGCCAAGTTTCTCAACTATAAAATAAGTAACAAAAAAGAAAGATCCAATGGTGAAAACCTAACAAAGGCAGTATTAGATCAAGAAAAGAGAAAAATAAAAAGCATATCCAATAGTGAAAACCTTTCAAAGGCACTAGAGGATGGGAAACTTGACACTCTCCCAAAACATTACTAGGAAAGGTCTTCTATTCTAATAGAACCAATGGAGGCTCTCAATATAGGTACTACAGAACAACCCAAAGTCTTGCAACTTGTTGCATCTCTAAAAGAAGGGGAAGTACCTGGATTCACAAAATTTATCAAAGACAATCAAATCAGTTTTGCATGGTCCTACATAGATATGCTTGGATTAGATCCAGATCTCATCATGCATCATCTATCTATCATGCCCGGGGCAAAACCCGTGAAGCAAAAACTCAGAAAAATGCATCCAAATGTTGCATTATTGATTAAGGAAGAGTAAAAGAAGCTTTTAGATGTTGGATTCATTCGGTCTATCGACTATGCAGAATGGATCTCTAATATCATACCTATTTCAAAGCCAGACAGAAGGACCATAATTTGTATAGATTTCAGGGATTTGAATAAAACATGTCCTAAAGACGATTTCCCTTTGCCAACCATAGATATGATTGTTGATTTGACTGCCGGACATGCAATGTATTCATTAATGGATGGATTTTCAGGATACAACTAGATAAAGATTGCACCAGAGGATCAGGATGAAACAACATTCACATGTCCTTGGGGTACCTATTGCTGGAACATAATGCCATTTGGATTGAAGAATGCAAGAGCTACATACCAACGTGCAATGGCAACGATTTCTCATGATATGATGCATAAATTCATGGAAGATTACGTTGATGATCTCCTCACCAAATATAACACCAGGGAATAACACATTGCTATCTTATCTAAAATTTTCAAAAGAATGAAATAATTCAAAGTGAGACTTAATGCAAAGAAATGTGTCTTTGGAGTGAAATATGGAAAGCTACTAGGTTATATTGTATCAAAAAAAGGACTTAAGGTGGATCCAACTAAGGTACAAGAAATTCTTGATATGCCACCACCAAGGAACATTAGTCAACTATGCTCTTTGCAGGGATGGTTACAATCCATCCAAAGATTCATTTCCTAGCTGATAGATAAAAGTTTACCATTCACTCATCTCTTTCCACAAGAATGTTCCATTTAAATGGGAAGACAAATGTGAAGCATTGTACGATTAGATAAAGCAATATCTCATGAATCCACCAGTGCAAGGTGCACCACTCATATTGTATATTTTTTCCATGAAAGTGTCCTTAGGAGCATTATTGGCACATGAAGACAACTTAGGAAAGGAGTGAGCCATCTATTACATCAGTCAAACCATGACAAGTCATGAGCTAAATTACACCTTCATTGAAAAATCTTGGTTAGCAGTGGTGTTCACTACTCAAAAGTTACGACACTACATGCTAACTCATACAATAAAGCTTGTGGCTAAGATTGATCCACTCAAATATCTTCTAGTTAAGGAAACCTTAACTGGCAGGTTGGCTAAATGGGTCATGATCCTGAGTGAGTTTGACATTCATTATGTGGATCAAAAAGTTATAAAGGGACAGCTGATTGCAGATCAGTTAGCAGAAGCACCAATGCTAGCAGAACACCCAATACACATCAATTTTTTTGATGTCGATGTATTCACAACAACTATTAAGCAGACATGGGCACTCTACTTTGGTGGCTCCTACACTCAACATGGCTCAGGAGCTAGTATTCTTTATATTACACCTCAAGGGCATACAATTCCAAAATCTTATTGGCTAAAGTTCCCTTGCACAAACAACATAGCTGAGTATGAGGCATTATTAATTGGCATGAGAATTGCAGTAGACTGGAAAATCATAGAGCTTCAAGTTTTTTGTGATTCACAACTTGTTATAAATCAAATCAATGATGAATATCACACTAAGGATGACAATTTCATACCTTACAAAAAGATGGTGGACGATTTCAAGAGATACTTTGTTGATATCAAGTTCATACAAATTCCACGTATTGATAATAAATCAGCGGATGCAATGGCTACAATCACCTCTCTACTCCAGTTGTTACAGAATCAAACATGGTATGATTTCCTAGTGGAACAATTGTTTTCTCCCACCTATGACACTCTAGAAACTCAAATCATTTGCCACTTAACCAGTTCTGATTCTCCCTTGTATGGCCAAATTTACACTTACCTAAAGGATACTATTTTACCTTTAGATTTGTCTAGAAATCAGAAAAGAAATTTCATCCGTCAATCCTCCCGTTACACCTTAATTGTTGACATCTTATACTGGTGTGGTCTAGATGGTACCCTCCTTAGATGTCTCGAACATGATGAATCAGAAAAATCCTTACAAAAGGTACATGGTGGCATTTGTGGGACACACTTAAGTGGACTAACCTTAGCAAAGAAACTTGTTAGATTGGGTTATTACTGGCTGACCATGGAGAAGGAATCATTCATCTTTTTGAAGAAATGTGCAAAATTTCAGATTCATGGGAATCTCATTCATGCTCCTACTGAGGAATTACAACCCTTTGCTACAACATGGCCTTTGGCTCAGTGGGGATTGGATCTAGTTGAAAAAATACACCCATCATCTTCAAATGGGCATAAATTCATCATTATAGCCACTGAGTATTTTACTGAGTGGATTGAAGTTGTTCCCCTAACAACTGTTACTAGAAAACAAATATCCTCACTCATTTTGAACTATATCATCTGTCGATATGGTATTCCCAACTCCATTATCACAGACAATGGAAGACCCTTTAAAAACCAAGATGTTGATGAGCTATGTGAAAGATTTTGAATCCAACGTAGGTTCTCTACACCTTACTATCTGCAAGGGAATGGTCAAGATGAAGCTTCAAACAAAACAATTCTGAATATTTTGAAGAAAATTGTGAATGAAGCAGGACGTGATTGGCATGTCCAATTAAATCCAACATTATGGGCATACAGAATAAAGTATTCGCACACCACCAGGTGCTACTCCTTATGTTTTGGTCTATGGAGCAAAAGCTATTCTACCACTAGAAGTTGAGATTCCCTCACTTTGAGTATCACTAAAGGGGTTGATCAATGATGAATACTATAGAGTATCAAGGTTGCAAGAGCTGGAACTGCTTGATGAACGACGTCAAATTACAGTCAATCATTTAAAGGGATATCAACAAATTATGTCCTGCAACTACAATCATAGAGTCAAACCACAAACTTTTCAAGTGGGTGACTTGGTTTTCAAATAAAACCCTCGTAATCAGCAGGATTGGGAAAAGAAAGGCAAGTTCGAACCTAATTGGTTGGGCTCGTTCATCATCATTGCAGCATATGGATTGAGGGAATATCAGTTGTCGACATCAGAGGGGGACCTGTTTGAAGATCTGACCAACAAAATTCATCTAAAGAAGTTTTATGCCTAAAAAATATCAAAAACAATATAAAAAGTCCTGAAAAAAAATACAAAAAAATTCAAAAAGAGAAAAAATTGTTGCCTTGATGAAAACCTAGCAAACAGGTGTCTTGGTAACAACAAAATTTTTAAAAAAATCATAAAATCAAGAAAAAGTGCAAGAAAAATAAATGATGAAAACTTGGCAAATAGGATTTGTTTGTGATTTCATTTCACTCTCATCTGTTGGGATACATTTTGCATATCCACCTTTCATCGGCATCACATACATGCCTCGCCTTCACATCCATATATCATACATCTCCTTGAAATGACAAGGATTTCATCATGGCTTGATGATTAGGGTTATCCTTAGCAATAGTTGTATCTCACAGGAGTCAAAGTACAAGGTCACTACGGGGCAGTTCGCTTCTTTGATCTTTCTAGTGGACAATTGACAACATGTGTCAAGAATCAGAATATCAGGAAACAACAAACATGTCCAATTATACTGAGTCTACACGACTGTTTGACAAAAAACTGACAACAAATTGGATGATCTAAATTTGAATAAAATTAATGAAAATTTTTAAAGCATAAGTTGCATTGTTGTTTTGATATTTGATGACATCATATTTTTGGAATGATGTACTAAACTAGAATCACAAGGAAGAAGAATGATTTTTCTTGGCTTGTTGTTTGTAAGCTAATCATTAGTATTGTGCAAATTTTTCGTGGGACATGCTCTACAACGGATCATTGATGAAATTTCGGAATTTGTATAGGAAAATGGTTAACTTTTTCCTGTTTATGCAAGCAATACTCAGGTCATCTTGGTTTAATTATACCTTGATGCTTGTACTAACTTGCTATATCAAACATCATGAAAGCAATACTCAAGTCATCATTGGTGCTAACATACCCTTTGATGCTTGTACTAACTTCCAACATATCAAAAGGCTCGATGATGAAAATCAAGCACAACATGAAAATGACAAACATGAGAATGGTCCAGGATTGCATAATTCATTTAGATTTTCATTTTGGGGGCTATTTATAGTAGATTTTTTAAGGGATGGAAAAATTCTCGTATATCTTTTCAAACAGCAATTGAGTACACTTGGACATTCATTACATCTTATTCCATTATCATTCATTACATATCATTTCACCATCACTCATTTAGGTTATCATTATTATTGCATTTGCATACTTACATCATTGTTTCATTATCATTATCATTTTTTCAATCTCATTTAGTTCATCATGATCATTATCCATCTTTACATATCATATGCATGGTCATTATTTTCATCATTCATCTCATTAGTATATCATTTCATAACATTTACATTTGCATTCATTTCACATCATTTTACATACATATACATTTATAATAAGGTTGAACACATTTCATTCATTTTCTATCATCATTTAGGTTATGATTTTCATATCCATTGCATCATATTATTACATCATTATCATTATTTCACCAATTCATATCATTATCATTATTATCATCATACTACAAAATTTCATGTGCATATCATTCATTAATTATTACATCTTCATAATCATCTCATTTAATCATCTTTTCATTTAGATCATCATTTCACTTCATATCTATTTATATCACTTTTTCATCATTATTAGGTCTCATTCATTTAGTTTACATCATATCATTTTTCACATCATTAAAATCATTTATCATAACATCATTACATGCATGAAGGAAAATCATTTAGATTGCATCATATATCATCATGTTAAAAATCATTTCATCACAACTCATCCTGAATCATATCATTTATATTTGCATCATCATACATCATCATAATCATACACGACATAGCATATAGAGATGAAAAGCATACAATCCATAACACATGCATAATCGAATCGCCACTGTATATCATAAAACTCATCAAAACAAATGTCTAGAGGTACAAGGATATCAAATGTTTCAATAAGATATATAAAACACAATGAATAAATGTGTCAATCAATAATAATTGAGGGGCATCTGGTTGGGGCACATGGCTACTACTGTCTCCTGAGGCAGTAGGTCTCACTAGATTTCTTCTCCCAGAAGCTATGATCTCTTGTCTAGTTGGATGACCCACACTCCTAGTAGCACTCCTAGTGTGGCTGCGTGAATGGGTCCGAGATTGAGTACCTGATTGTGTAAAGGAAATCCTCGTCTTGGGTGGCACTGCCTCAAAGTATCTCATCCTGTAATACTTGGCCTCCTGAGCGATCTCCAATCCCTCTACTACAACCTCTCCAATAGAGGTACTCTCAACTAATCTTAGGAGTATTTCAACTACCCCCTTGGCCTGTATGCATCTCTCCCAGAAACTATCTCACTCTACCATGAGTTGAGCTACCTATGGGTGAAGAGGTGGTGGCTATGCAACCTATTCCTATAGTGGACTAATCGTCACCTGTACCTGTGCTAATTGACTCTGAAGAGTTTGCACCTCTTCATGTAAGGTATCCATCTTCCCTTGTGAGGGAGCCCTGATAATAACCCATGGAGATGAAGTACTCGGTTGATCCACCACTCTCGATGTCCATGGCCTTGTACTAAAGGGTACATCAAATAAAAACCTCTACCCTCCACTCCCACAACCTCCATCATCCCCGTCATCCCCACTATCCTCTAAGCCATCTGACTCCTCCTCCTCCTCCATCTCCTCATCCTCCTCATCCTCCTCATCCACATCCATGGCTACCCCTCCCTATGTCTGACCCTATGGTTATGCTACTATTTCCTGTGCCTGTGGCTTTCGTCGTGCCTATTGTATCGCTGGTCCTCCCAATAACGGAGCAGGCTCCTTTAGACTGGTAAATCTAGGAAAGGGATGTGTGTATAAGTATGTTGCATACTCACTTGTCATCCTTGCATCTGTAACCTTTGGATGTATAGCCCAATAATCTAGTTGCAGATCTAGATACTCTAATCTAGTAGCCTCAATTGTCACAAAGGGACCCCACTCTGACACATCCTCTTGTCGCTTGGCATAGTGTGCCACACCCTATGGCATCATCTGCACTAATCAATACTATCTCAGGACTCTCATCCCCAGGAACCGCTCAATAATAAATGTCCGCCCAATCAAGTATCTTGATCTTGTGCAATAAGGTAGCTCTATATTATCCAGATCCCAGGGATCACAATCCAAATACGGTCTCTAGATGACTGTATCCAAATCATCTAGCACGCGGTGCTAGTACTCTAACTTTCCCAACATTGGCTGGACAAGGGGACCTATGTAAGAAAAAATGTATGGGAAACCAAGTGGGTAATCTCTCCAAACAATGGGGCGAGTGATGGAAAAATGCTCCCATGCCCATATCTATAATAGAGTAACTCCATAGGAGAGACTCTTCCCATCTAAATACATGACCTAATGAAGATCATGATATAGATGGGCAAGCATGCATGATCCCCATGCATATCTAGTCCGGTGGAGAAGCATGTCCTCTAGAATCCTACCCCAACCAACTGATAGTCCCTTTGACCTACGATCAGGACATAGGAAACCACCGATGAACCTTGCTAACATCGAAGGCAATGGGGCATAACTCTCCACCATGTCCTTCCAAGCAATCTCATATCCGTCGGCATGAGGATCCTGGAAGACTCATCTCAGTGCATCAGTTCCTCCAATCTCCTTGTGATCATAGCTCACCAACTACATGAATACCTAGAATCCTGTACACATCCTCAGGTGTCATGGTAATCTCTCCTATGGGTAGATGAAAAGTGTTATGCTCACTATGCCACCTCTTGGCTAAGGCCATCAAAAGTGCTTTGTTGATCCTATACTGAGGGATCCTCAACAGTGGACTCAAACCACACTAGGAAATCACCTCTAAATTCGTCTGGGATAATCGAGGAATCATATCCCATGTGTGGGGAAATCTCTGTCTAATCTAGAGGAGGTTAAATTCCTCCTTTATGCAATTACAAGCAATCATGCAAATCAATCAGTGGGGAATACTCAAACTCATCTAATCAAATCAATACATCAAGAAAATTCACCAATTATATCAAACAGGCAATTAGCTCAATCAAATCAAATCTTATTTGTTCTTCAAGAAGGAAGGCAAGTAAATTTTCATTTATTTGTCTCTCAATCATAGAAGCAAATCTATCATTTCTACTTTTTTTTTTCATATCGCATGGACAACAAATTTATCAATCATTTCTACTATTTTTTTTTCATATCACATGGAAATAAATTTAACAGTCAATCGACTCAACATCTATCATTTGTCTTTCAATCAGGAAACCAAATCTATTATCTTTACTATTTGTCTTTCAAGTAGGAAAGAAAATTTATTTATCATCTATACTATTTGTTCTTCAAAGCACGAAGACAAATTTATCAAATCAGGCTAATCTATCCTTGATGTTATTCAAAAGCATAAAATTCATTGTCTAATCTAGCAACAGTTATCAAACAATCTATCAATTTTTCTTCACAAATTCAAAATTGGAAAAATTTCATGGATGCGCGAAACCATGAATGCGCTATTTAAATCCATGGATGTGCTAAAATAGTCATGCAATGCACGAATCCGTCTATGCATGATTCTATCTAGTCTATGCACTAAAACAGAATATGAATGTGCTAAAACACCTATGCGCAATTTTATCATGCAAATGCACTATTCTATCTCATCAATGTGCTAAACTATCCTATGCACCAATCTAGCAGTCAACACGAGCAACATTCCTATATGCACTATCTAATGTATCCTATGCACCATTCCATCTATGCAAACGTTTCCTACATCTATGTGCTATTCTATATGCGTGACTCTATCTAATGGATGCGCCAAACTATGGCTCATATGCACTAAACAAGAACGTAAAATATTTAAAACATTAAAAAATACATAAAAATCAATCAAAAAATATTTGCAAGGAGGATCAAGTCAACTTATGAAAGGTCCATATGCAGCTGGTCTCTGATACTGGTGGGCTCACTCGAATTTGTGGCACTCATAATGGATCGGCATCTTGTTTTTATCTCTCAGAGCTTTGCAAATTACCACAAGTTACTATTCAAATGATAATGAATTTTCACCTTTTTCACCTTTTAAGGGGGTAAAAGTGGAAAATCATTCATATTTTTACTATATGGAGCACTATTTTGAGAGCTAAATCACCACTTTTGCCTCGAAAATCATTTAAATTCTTTCGAATCATCCTCATCATCATTCTCATCACGCGATTTATCTCTCAAGGGGGCATATAGCATCAGTAATTTCCAAATTCAGGGGCAAATTCTTTGAAGCAATGCATGAAACACATCACTTCAAAGAGGGGCAAAATGTACACATCTAAAAATGGTCACAGTTATTCAAACCTGCTAATGAATTAAATATGAATTATTTAATTAATATTCTTTAGTCATCTACATATAAATAAATTTAATTATCTATTTATGTTGTTCATTTTTCCAATTCTTCTAGTTTAATTAAATAAATAAGTTTATTTAATTATTGATATCTTCCTCTTAATTAATTAAATAAATTTTACAATTTATTTATATTAATTATCACAAGTTTCAATTTTAAACTTAAATGATATTCTTCATTTCACATTTAATTAAATAATTTCAATATTTAATTAAACACTTTCTAATTCTTCACTCTTCATATAATTAAATATTCTAAAAATATTTAATTAAAAGCTTTCTTTCCTCCATAATTAAATATTCTATAATATTTAATTAAAAACTTTCTTCTTTTCATATTTAATTAAGTATTTGATATATTTAATTAAAGCGCTTTTTATCATCTCTCACACATAATTAAATATTATTTATTTAAATTATGGAAACTTCTAAATTCTTTGTCACATGTAATTAAATAAATTTATTTAATTAATTATGGATTTTTCCTCAACTATCAACTAACTCTTCATAAATGAAGTGCACAAATGACAACTTTCCTTCATTTTTGAATGGAAAAGGTTGTGTTTGAGGAAACATCTCCCATCTTTCTCTCAACCTTCCATCTTTTTCTCAACTTCTCGATCTCTCATCGTTCATCTTAACAGGTTTGAATCTCAACCGTTGATCCTCGCCAACTGGATTCTTGCCTTTGAAAATCTATAAATACAACCCTCTTATAAGTTGAAAAGGACCCTGAATCCTAGATTTCATACGCAGTTACTATAGTTGCATTCGAATCAGCATATCATAGCATCATAGCATTTTATCATTTCAATTTCATAGCTTAAATCATATAGCAATACACATGCATTTTCAATCAATCTCATTCTCCTAAGTTGTCATTTCAACAAGTTGCTACTTACACAACTGAGAGCCAACAACTTTAATCAAATCCTTAGAGATAGAGGACAATGGGATGAATTTGAAGAAGTTGTTGTCATTAGAGTTTCCATTTATGTTTTCTAATTAGTTTCTTTCAATATAATGTCTTATTGGTGTGTTAGTTTACTTCTTATTTAGTTCACACATTCTAACAACACAAAAGTTATTGTCGCATTTTTCTTCAATGGACACTAACTTTTGCCCCAGAGCTCTTCTTTTCATAAATGAATAGGCATTGGAAAGGTATTGAAGAGAACTACATAGTTATAAGGCTATTTTTCCCATATTTTATCTTTGGTTCATTTTGTATCAAAATTTATACCATTGTGGGCATATTGAGCATTGTATCTTGGAAAAAGGCTTTGTAAATGCACTAATCATAAAGTGTCAATATTGTAATATCTTGGGAGGGTGATTTTTGAGACTAGTGGAAAGGGTGGGTGTCTCATGGTGTCTCTTTTGCAATTTTCTTTCTCTTTTCGTACACTCACAAATAATCTTCCTTTCTACCTAAAATGGATCAATCAACAGTTCCTATATTAACACTCTACAACAATTTTGATTGGAAAAGAAAAATGTTAATCCACTTGAAAAGTGTGGATTGCATAGGGTAATAATAGGATTAGAAACTAAACCAAAAATTGATACAAAAAATGCAAAATGGTTTAAGAAGTGTGATGAAGTATTTGAAACCTTATGTATGTTTGTATATCTATATTTTCTCTTTCATGTTGAATCTTTGTCTACACCAAATAAAGTTTGTTCAACATTGGAAAAACTCTTTGGTGCACAAGATGAATTAAGAGGTCATGAATTGGATAATGAGCCGATAGGGTTAAGTCCTTCAATTTTTTATACAATGAAATACATCTTCACCAAAATAAAGGCCATAAGATTCCACTTACAATAGTGTGGAATTGAGAAAGATGATAAACAATCGATCTTAATTATTCTCACCAAACTTGGTCCAGATTATTTAGTATATTTTTATACATTCTAAACCGCTAAAAGTGTCTTAGGAGCTTCCTATAGAATACATTCTCTTGATGTGTGTTAGAACCAAAAATTTCCATAAAAACTCTAAAGATTTTTTCCATTTAAACCTAGTATTTTTCTATATTTTTTCATAAACATTCATTGCATTGCCCTCCACAATGCTAAAATACCTTATACCTTTTACCGTCGCCATACTTTTTCTGGTCTACATCGTTTACCGCTTTACCGTGACCTTTTTCAAAGTGGCTCGCGGTATCACAATTGGCGATTTAGGGTGGTCATCATACCCCTTACCACTATACCATGGACAATCATGACAACATGCACGGTGGTGCGGTGAGCAGCGTGCACAGTTGGTCAAGGCAGCTACTGCTATACCACAAATAGTTAGAAATGACACCGTGACTATGTGGTAAGCAGTAAGGCGTCAGTGGGTGGTGGCTAGCTAGTGGTTGCTGCTACACCGCGGCCAGTTAGAAAGCAACATGTGGTGGCACGATGGAAGGAGATAGGCAGCGAGGCGATAGTTGGAGAGGCTACCGTGCAACCACGGAGGGTCAGAAAGGAGGTTGTGGTCGCACGGTGGATGGTGGAAGACAGTAAAGTGGCGGTTAGATATACGTCACTACAGTACCATAGCGAAACAAAATGATGACCGTAGTAAAGAGGTAGACCATGGAGGTAATATGAACAGTTACCACTACACTGCACACGGTCAAAACATAGACCGTGGTAGCACAGTGGGCAGTGAGTTAACGATGCGGTAAGTAGTCAGCAGAGCTAGGCGATGAGTGTGGTGGTCAATAAGTGGTTACCATGATACCATGGCCAATCAGAATGGAGACTGCAGTAGCACGGTAACAATGAAGGTGACAATGAAAGGTGGATACCACAGTACCATTGGAAGTCAAACTAGAGACTGTGGTGGCATGGTGGAGTTTGAGTAGTAGAAAGGAACATGTCAGGATAGTCAAAGTCAAAATACTGTGATACCACGGGGAGACATAAGTTTGACTGCGGTAAGGTGGTGAATATAAATGAAGGCTTCACAATAATAATTTAAATGAAATGCATGAACTGGTAAGAATAAAAGGAAGCTTCGAAAAATGGATAAAAGGAAATATTAAGTAGTGGGAAAGGTATTAAAGGAAAATCAAAAGTTGAACTTTGTTAAAATATTTAATTTGCCGAAAAGGCAACTCAATTAAATATTTTATTTTTTGTCAAGAATACAAACGGTTATAACCGGTAAATGAGAAGTCATGACTCTTCAATTTTATTGTATAAATTTATTGAAAATTAGGAGTAAAAGAAGGAGGGCAAGGACAATAGTTAGAATAGTTAGATTTTGACAGAAAATGAAGACTGGGAATGTAAACAATGATAGACTTTCTTGAAGTAGAATCAATGGATGAAATATTTTAAAATTGGTGAAATCCTTTCTATGCTCAGTTTTTGTGATATAATAATTTATATTTTTTATCTGGTTGTCTCCAACTTGAGGTCTTTTATTATTTAAATCAGTATATCAAGTATATCTCTGATTTGTCAAAATGTATTCCCATTTTGTGTGATTTAATTAACTGGTGTCTGCAAGTCAAAACAAAATTCTTTTAAATAAGTCACAGTGATTTTAGGATTTATTTTGGATGGTTAAAGAAGAACCTGGTAAGAAAGTATTGTTGATGGTGAAAATGACACAAACAACATTAAACAGAATATTTCTACTCTATTTCTCTTGAAAAAGAAATACAACATATAGTAGTCTAACTCCCAAGGTCCTGGTAGTTGGATCTCAATTGTCTGGTGTCACTCAATTGGTCCATGCAACTGTAATGTTGAAGGAGCCTTTGTTGGTAATAAGGAATGTAAGCAACATGGATTCATCAATCTATACTTCACAACAGGGGGTTTACATAAACAGAAAAAAAAAGATAGATCAGGGCATACATCAGTGAAACATGAATAAAAATTATCTAATATCCAGACATATACTTTCAACAACGAATGTTCCTTCAATAGATCAAGAAAACCATAACATGATGCAATTTACAGAACAATCCATACTATTGCATGCATGTATGGTGCTTAGTTTAACCATCACAATCACACATCACAATACTCTTAAGATTTAAAAAAAAAAGAACAAACTCTCATTTGTTGCTAAAATCATAGATCAATAGACATTCAACAATTCAATCCATAGATAATTTAATGAAATAACCTTTTAAAATCTGATTCCTTCTATTGATTCTTATCAAATAAGAAACATTTATGCTACAAAAAACTCACTGGTATACAGACAGATTATGATTCATTAACCTCATCCAGTAAAACTCAATTCCAACATAATATTGTGTAAAAACTCATATTTGTATTCAAATGTAACTAATAATAACAAAGTATCCTTACAAAGCTATGAAATTCCTAACTCCTACTATCAGGTGGCTAATTATATTCTCATCAGCTGACCCTTACAATATGGTACCCCAAAAGTATATATAGACGTACAAAGCATAAAATCCAATCAATCAAAATTGAGATCCACAATCTCAGGAACTAAAATTTTCTTAGAAACTCAAACCGGTTGATCCCCAATTCCAACATTGATCATCTTGTAAAACAAGAGACAATAAAAAGGGAAAAATTCATGCACCCAAAAATACTGCCACTCATCCTTGCGTAGTTCTCTCTGAAGTGTATTCATCATAATTAGAGAAAACCTCTTGAATAAAATCTATATCCAGCCCATCAATCTAGCTATCCTCGAATTTGATTCTCTTTAACTCTGCAGCAAAAAACTCTTTCCTGTCCCTCAATTTGGTCAATTCCCTTCTTGCAGCCTTTACTTCTTCCCTGATATCCATCAATCTATCTAATAGTAGATCTTCTCCATCATCTTTCTTTTTCATAACCTCATGAAATCTACTATCTCATTTCTCTTTTAATTGACTTAGAGGCAGACCTCCTTAACCAGTATATCAACCTTAACTAGAATAGCTAGAACAGCTTCTAGTTCATCAAGTTGTCCATTCAAATCCTTACTAACATCCTAAACTTCATTCCTATGCTTATATATAAAATCAGATCTGAGCCGAATTATACTAGAGGCCTTTTCCAAGAAATCTGCATTGTCTTCCTCAAGGATTCATTGCTCAAGAAGAGTCGACCTTGGCAATTTATTGATATATTTTATCTTCTAGACATATCCCCTATATTCTTCCTCATGTTGTTCTAATGTTTTAGCATGGTGTTTCATTTCCTCTATTAACTGTAATGCTTCCTCATGGATCTCAAAACTGCTTCCTAGTACCTCACCTACCTCCAAGTTAAGCTTATACGTCCATCTGTCCATCATCCCAGCTCTATTCTTTACTTGCATCAGATAATCCACCTCTCTTTTGCTGAGAAAAACTAGTGTTTCTAAGGCAACAATTTGTTGTTATCTAGGAGCAGAAACATCCTTCAAAAAGGTGTGCAACTAATCCAATTGAGCTTTGAGCTCATCCTTTCTCTGGTTGTCCTTTATCATCCTTGACTTGGTGGATGATACTACAACATCAATCAGGTTCATCTGCTGATTTCTTGTAGGCCTTCCCAAATTGATAGTTCCTAATTGGTAATTAGTGACCTGCATATCTCCCATATCTTTATCCACTACTAGTATTGCACATTCTGCAATAATTTCCCCTACCTCAATTAGCCTTGTAGAATGAAGAATCCTAGCCTTCTTCTTGGGACTCTCTTTTTCAATTTCTTTCATCATGTCATCCCAATTAAGACGTTGTGGGGGAGCTATTAGTTTTTTTTGAAGATCAAGCTTCAACTAGATAGGAGCACTCAGAGTATTAGCCATTACAATAGAAGAGGAGGCAACAATTGCAGAGGATAATGATTGTAGTATATTAACCCTAGGTTGAGAATCAACCTCTTGTACATTTTTTTGTTCTTCCTCTACATTCTCTTTCGCAATTTTTTCAGCTTCTTCCTTATCTTTTTGATCTTGTATCCTCTTATCCTCTTGTTCCCTTTTCAATCTATCTTCCTCCAACCTCTTCTCCTCAAGTAGTTTATTTCTTTCTTTTACAAAAACCTTAAGTCTATCTGAAGCTTCCTTCTCTTTTTGTTGTTGCTTAGCCAACTCCTCAAACTCTTTTTCCTTTTGTAGGCACTCTGTTTCCTCCCGTTACTTGAAGGCCTCTTCAATTATTTTGACTTTATCCTTAAGGGCTTCTCTTTCTCTTCTCTGTTTGGCCTTTTCCTCCTCTAGCTCATGTATCTTCTGCACCATTTCTAGCTTGTCATTTTCTTCCTTTGTCTTGAGCTCATGTTCCCTCTATTGTTGCTGCTTGATCACTTCATCAACTCTCTGCTTGGCATCCAACTATTGTGGTTGAAGCACTGCATCAACTTGGGCCTTAGCATCTATTTAATTTTTCTTTTCTATAGGTTCAACATGTGCCTTCACATCTGAAGCTTTCTTTACTTCTTCAAAGAATGCCCACTAGTCTTCCTCTATTAACACATGCTTAGATTTCTCTAGAGGAATCTCTTCTTGTGTATCCCTTTCTGATATAGTATCATCAAAATTTGTTTCAATATCATGAACCTCTATTTCTACTTCCTTCCCCTTCAAGGTTTCAGCTATATCATGGAGAGTCCCCTTAGGCATCTCTCCACCTTGTTGCTCTATAGGAGGGACTTCAGCAGATGATTCACCTATCATGGATGTTGAATCCACAGGTCCTATTGGGACATCCTTCTCATGTGTCCCAGGAAAATCTTGGGTCAAAGTTTCAAGCTCAAATTCCTCAACATCAAGAGGGAATAATTCCAAGGGTTCCTTGGGAGGCATTTTCCTCTTGATTCTCTTATACCCTTACCCTTTTTAGAAGTTGGACCCCCAGGAGCTTTGGCTCTAAGAACAACCCATTGGATACTCCTATCAAAGAGTGGTCTTCCTATCTATTTGATGTCAATTGTCTCCTCAGCATCTCGATCCACCAGGTCCAAACTCTTAGTACCTATGTTCAGTGCCTCATATGAAGGATCCAGCAGTACCCCATCATCTCTTAGTGTATCAGGAACATCAACCTTCACCCCAGATTCCACCATAAGTGGGATAGACAACCTTTCATAATTTCTTTTCCTAAGGTCATATTCATCTTGGAGATCACTCTATAAGTCCTCTAGCAGGTTGAAATTTCTATCAAAGACTGAAGCAAGCAAAGCATTCATCTTTTTCTTTGGATCAAAGTGCTTTTGGGCAGTATATAGTCCCAATTTCAAATGTATCAACTCATTGCAAACCACCTTAGCTCCCATAAGGTGTG
This sequence comes from Sequoiadendron giganteum, assembly GCA_007115665.2. Taxonomy (NCBI): domain Eukaryota; kingdom Viridiplantae; phylum Streptophyta; class Pinopsida; order Cupressales; family Cupressaceae; genus Sequoiadendron; species Sequoiadendron giganteum. Next base: position 467,758,596 of record CM021109.1, read on the forward strand.
GGAAGTTGTACTCACCCAATTGCATGGGGAACTTATGACAACCTGGTTTATGTTTTATTCCTAACCTAGAATTGACCCCCTAATCTTGGTAAATAAACTCCATTAAGACTATTCTGTTGTTGCAGCACCTGGGGAGCAAGTCAGGATGACCCTCAAACCCATCTAGTCTGAAATAAGAAAATTTGGGGTACTAGATATACCAACACCCCCATTCTATAATGAATTCCATGGCCTATTAGCTTAGTCTATACCCTACATCTCCATTAATTTGGTTAATAACCACATACAAAATGCATCATTAACTCTTCTAAAATGTAACTTAGAAATCTACAGGGACAACTGGTCATAATGGTTCCAAAATTTCTTTTTCCCATCAGCTTCTCCCAATACTCCTACTCTGTTTAATCCTAGAAAGATGCCTCCCCTTATTGCTGCATAGACAACATAAGAGGTCATAGAGAAGCTCTTAGTTTCCCTTACTCTAATCAGCTGATCATGTATGCTATCAGAGATAATCATAGGCCAATCAAATTGTTGCCTACCATCCAAGATCATCTGAATGAGTGGAAACACCCATTCCTTAAAATGAAAGGCATCCCTCTTTCCAAAGACTCTAGACAACATCATTATAATATTTGCTACCTCTTTGTAGAATTCTGCCCTTTTTGGCTAATCTGAGAGCTTTGTTAGGGACTTCTTCTCCGTTCTTAACCATATTTTTTTTAAGTGAGCCTTATTGGTCTCGTTGTGATTGCTATACATCTCTAAAGCTTTTGCCTCATTAAACTATGCAAGACTCTTTGGATTAGGGACACTGAACATAAATTGAAACATTTGAGGATTCAAGTCTATGATCACATTATCTTGTGAATCTACACATTGTCTAGTGTCTAGATTGTAAGCTCCAGCTGCTATCATTATTAGTTCAGGTCATTGAATTGATAGAGGAAACACAGTGATGTGAACCAAACTAGACTCAACTATCCTTTCAGTTCTCCCTATCACCTCCTCAGCAAATGTCTCTGAGTACAACTCCTCATAATTGAATGGACCTAGCTTTGTGTTAGTTATAGCAGCTCAATCAGATTCCACCTTGCTAATAGTGATAGAAGGACCCCTATGGTTATACCTCAAGGTATAAGGGAGTTTTCTGGTTTAACCTTCTTAGGCTTAGTTGCTGCCTTCAAAGTTTTTGCATGCTGACTCCTCTAAGAAGCCTCTCCTGATTCTCCTGAAATCCTTTAGCTTCCTACAATAAAACCTTAAATTAGATCTATAAGAAGTATAACAAAAACATGATTAGAGATCCTACCCTTCCATACATACCAGAGGCAGAATCAGGCAAAAAACATCATAAAAATTCTCTCTTAAAAACACTATCAGGATCAGGATTGGAATAGGCATTGAGCTTGTAGTAATAATATGGCAGGACTAGAGTCGGAGTTGGGATGGTATCCAGAATTAGAATTGAAATGAGAACCGATTTGGTTCCATGAAGAATTTTCAATTTTATGTTGAGTTTCGGTTTTGGTTTTGGCTGCGTTACCAATATTTTGAAAGCCTGTTTCTTACTGCAAGCAGAGTTGGAGACGGGATAAAAATGGTAATCGATACTTATTTCAAAAAAAGGTTCAAGATTGAAATCGATTCCGGTCCCGATCCCACTCAAAATAATCATGACATCACAGGTAATTTTAACAGGATGACGAATAACATCATATTCTAAAGACAAGGTCATATCAAAATGAAGGGGCCTAAAAATAATCTATACAAGATCATCCCCATATGACCGAGAGAAACTATAATAATTAGGGCATTATGTTCAATTTAAACAAAAACGTACCAAAAACCCTAATTTACAAACCCTCAACTTCAAACAATTAGGGCACAAATTTAACCTCGTTCAAACTAATCAGATCGAATCGTAACAAAACTTCTAAGAAAAACCACAAATCAACAAACCCTACCAACATAAAGAAGCAACTAATTACATCATTTAAAACCTAGGGCATCATAGTACGGTCATGATTAAAATGCTAACATGACTGTGACAAAACAAACAAACAAGAAACCAAAACACAAGAAAGGAAAAAAAAAATGACAAAACAGAACAAAAAGAGAAGAAAAATGAACAACATGAACTCACAGGAAAATCAAGAGTCATGAATTCATGAGACCAACGACTGAACAAAACGACACGCAAAAAAAAAGAAAAGAGAAGAACATAAACCCTAGCTCTAAATGAAAATAAATAGGTTAGCCCTCTGATGTGATTCCGCACGTAATTATCTTCCTTTCGATCGAATCACACACCCAAATACTCCACTACAGCTTTGGTTTTCCCTTAATCTTTTAAACAATGTTGATAAAATCAATTAATCCATAATTAAGGTTAAAAATTTAGGTTCATACGTGCATGGAACCTGTAATCAATACCATAAATAAAGATGATCGGAGTCAGAACTACAAAGGGAACTGGCACATTACTGTTGTGCAGCTTCAGTAAATTCAAACAAGAAAACAGCGGGAGCAGAATCAGAGTGGGAACTGATTTAGAAACTTTGTCCAAGGTGCTAGCAGCAACAATAGGGGCATCTAAAATTTGATTAGCTTCTCTAGGGATCAGAGTAATCCCAAAAGCATCAAATTCTTTAATTAAGTTCCAAACTTAGTTTCTGTACGTAGCCAATATTTTGTTATGGCATGTATACTAGCTACGTACCTATTTTATGATCACTTCAGAATCCCCCATGACCATGAGAACAGTGACCTTCTGATGAGAAAACATAATTCTGTGAGTGAGTGCTTCATACTCAGCCACATTGTTTGTGCATCCAAACTGCAACCTATAAGATGCAAAGTAAGTTTTCCCTTTTGGGTTGGTTAGTTCAATCCCTGCTCCACTTCCTGCCTTGGATTTGGAGCCATCAAATTTAAGACTCCACAATTGGTCTTTAGCTAGGAGTTATTTATTTTTAGGAATGATAGGGGATGACTTACTTGGGATGTGTGGCAGCTCAGACTTTTGTTGGTTACCAGAAATTGACTTGGGGCAAGGCTCACTTGAAGAATTTTCTATATTCACAGCTTGCTCAAGAATTACTTCCTGGACAACTTCTTGCATCAGATTGCAATCTAATTCATTTTTTATTAATGTCTTGGGCATTGGTAGAGTATTTGGGGTAGGTGTATTGGAAAATAACTGAGACACCTCAATCTTTTCTTGAATGTTGGAGCATAGAACTTGAGCCTGATCAAACCATGAGGAATCTTCCTCTTGAGAAAGGCTAGCCTTAGTGAGAATGGTAGCATCCTTAACTTTAAAAGAAAACTCATTCATGGGTTTTTGGGGTTTTTCTTGACATATTTGTTGAGGCTGGCCTATATGATTTAAGATATCTAGGCATGGTAAGCATGTTAACTCCAAATAATTGTGATAATGAATCCTACACCAATTAGGAAGCAACAGACTGCTCAAATCAGTTTATTCTCCTAATACCAGCCTATCTTGTTGTAATTTCCTTATTAGAACTTGATGGTTGATGTAGATCATTGGGTCACTGTGTTCTAGGGGAAATGTATCCTCAAGATTGAGTATAGAGAAGGTCAGGACTTCCTCTTGCTTGTAAACTCCTATCTCAGTCTCAAAATATGCTACTTCATTTGGAGCATCATATTTTGTAATCATATGCTTGAGCCTTGGTTCACTCTCAATCCTGACATGCATTGCTACCCCGTTCTAGGATAGCCACATGTGAGAGAAATCCAAGGAAAAATATCCCCCAATACTTTTCATTAGCTCTCAACTTAGGAGCATACCATACGTCTCTAGGATGTCAACCACTTGGATATCTATGTAGGTTTGGATCCTTGGATCTAATCCAACCTGTACATGCATGTTCTTTAGTTCTCCTACAACATTGACCTCAATTTTGTCCAACTGAATCACTTTCTTATTGGTCATGGTAGGATTTAATCCTAACTTCTTACATATTGAAAAGGGTATAACAATACCCGATGCTCTAGAGTCCAATAAACAATTATGCAAATTCTTTCCAAAAATCCTTAAACTTAAGAGAAAAGGTGGGGTACTATTCTTACCTTTATAGATGGTTGCATTTGTCTCCTTCACTGGAGTCATTTTTCCTTTTCCCTTTAAGAGGTCTACCTACTCTAGGGCCTTCAATACCACTTCACGTTGAGTTGGGCACCACTTCATAATGTCAAAGAATGATAATGATGTCTTATGTCTCTGTAATTCTGCAATAAAATCAAATTTTGAATCATTCCTCACTTGATATTTAGGAAAAGGATGTGGATTACCTCTATTCTGAGGGTCAGAAGGTCCCTTTGGTGGCAATGGGTTATTATCTCCATTTTGGTTAGGTGGGACCATGTTGTTTGGGGGTGTAGACGTAGTAAATAGGCCCTTATTCTGATTTCTCAAGAAGTGACTACCTTTGGACTAGAAGGCTTGGGCATCATACACATCCTCTTCTGGCTCATTATCTCCCTACATGGGAAATTGGTATTTCTCTTCAATAGTCTCAAAAGTCATAGTAGTACTTACTGGCCCATTATCTTGATTGGAATTTCTTGCTAGAGGATGGGAATCAACTTGTGCAATCTTTACCATTTTCTCCATTTTTGGGCAATTAACCTCAAAATGTGTTGCAGCATTGTGTAGTCTGCACTAATTAGTCATGAATATAAGTTCATCCACATTATCAGTAAGTGATCTATCCTCACCTAACTGGTAATTATGGGAAACTCTCCCATTGTTAGGTACAGTATTCCACTGCCTATTGTTGTTGTTGGACCTCTGGTTATTTCCTATGTTATGATTTTGGTAATTCTGATTAGAGGAGTTCTAATTTTGGAAGTTCTGGTTGGTGTTCTGATTCATATTCTGATTGGAGTAATTCCCCTGGTTGTTGTAACCTCCCTGGTTCTAATAATTCTGGTTTTGGTTGTGGGGAGGGTTATGCCTAAGTTGTTGCATATCATTAGACATTTGAGATAGATTCTTTTTGAGAGTTTCTACCTCATTAGTTAGTCGAACAGTTTGTTCATTTTGTACATTCTGCACTATGGATGGGGAATGAACATGCGTTGATCCTCCCACTTGCTATTGGTGATTTTGAGCTTGTTGGGAAGAATCTTGCATGCCATTTCCAAAAAAGGGCATGGTAGGTGGGGCTTGCAACTTAGACATAGGTCTGTATTAGGAGTAACACATCCATGGGACAATATTGAACAATAGTGGGTTAGGTATCTAATAACCCATGGGAGGGATATTTGCTCCTAAACTTCCTGATTGCAGACTTATCTTCTGTTGCAATTTAATGGCTAGATGATAAACTTTAGACAAAGAGTCAATCTCATTGGCAGCATAGGTTCTCTGCAAGAATAAGTCAATCAAGGGATCAACAAATATTAAATATGCCTGAATGGAAATATTCTCAGCCACTAAGTAAGGATCTTGTAGCTTGTGAAACATCCTTTGGAATCTACTGTTAAATAGAGGTAATGGCTCATGATTTTCTTTCCTTATGGTGGAAAGTTGATGATACAGGATCGCAGGGTCTACATAGACCCGAAACTGATTAATGAATGTGTTTTCTAAATCTGTCCAGCCCAAGATAGATGCTCAGGGTAGATTTAAGTACTAGTTATACGCCATGTCCCTTAAACAATAAGGAAACAATATACATACCATGTCTTGATGAGCCACTTGAGCATGGGTACAAGCATCCTTAAACGCTTGTATATGCTCATCAGCACTTCTTGATTCCCTATGCATATACTTGGGAAAAACCTTTTCTAGATTCTTTGATAGATCATGGATTCCCCCTAGAATAGTCCCTAGTGGAGAGGGGTTATTCACAGAGTAAGCCATGGGTAGGATTGGTTGAGCAGGTGGTGGTGATATAGGTCGAACTAGTGGTGACACTGGTCTAACCGGTAGTGATGATATAGGTCGAATTGGTGGTGACACTGGTCTAACTAGTGGTGGTGATATAGGTCGAACTAGTGGTGACACTGGCCTAACCGATGGTGGTGATGGTTGGATTGGGGGTGGTGTACGTGGATTTGGTTGAAATCCAGGTGGAGTAAGTGGTGGTGGCAATGGTGGGATCAAAATTCTATGAGCGTGAGGTCTACGTCTAACCGAGGTTTGGAGTTCTAGTAATGGTTCAAGGTCAGTAGAGGATCTAGGAATCCTCTTGTACTTTTCCGATGAGAATGACCCAATCTGAGATAGCTTGTTCCTTCAAGGCCCTCCTTCTATCACCACATCTATTGATGGTGAAAATGACACAAACAATGTTAAACATAATATTACTACTCTATTTCTCTTGAAAAAAGAAATACAACATATAGTAGTCTAACTCCCAAGGTCCTGGTAGTTGGTTCTCAACTATCTGGTGTCACTCAATTGGTCCATGCAACTGTAATGTTCAAGGGGCCTTTGCTAGTAATAAGGAATGTAAGAAGCATGGATTCATCAATGTATACTTCACAACAGGGGGTTTTAAATAAATAGAAAAAAAAAAGATAGATCAAGGCATACATCAGTGAAACATGAATAAAAATTATCTAATATCCAGACATACTTTCAATAATGAATGTTCCTTCAATAGATCAACAAAACCATAACATGATGCAATTTACAGAACAATCCATACTATTGCATGCATGTATGGTGCTTAGTTCAACCATCACAATCACACATCATAATACTTTTAAGATTCAAAAAAAAGAACAAACTCTCATTCGTTGCTAAAATCATAGATCAATAGACATTCAACAATTCAATCCATAGATAATTTAATGAAATAACCTTTTAAAATTTGGTTCCTTCTATTGATTCTCATCAAATAAGAAACATTTATGCTACAACAAACTCACTGGCATATAGACAGATTATGATTCATTAACCTCATTCAGTAAAACTCAATTCCAACATAATACTATGTAAAAATATTTGTATTCAACTATAATTAATAATAACAAAGTATCCTTGCAAAGCTATGAAATTCCTAACTCCTACTATCAGGTGGCTAATTCTATTCTCATCAGTCGAACCTTACAATATGGTACCCCAAAAGTATATATAGATGTACAAAGCATAAAATCCTCTCAATCAAAATTGAGATCCACAATCTTAGCAACTAAAACTTTCTTGGAAACTCAGACCGGTTGATCTCCAGTTCCAACGTTGAGCATCTTCTAAAATAGGAGAGAATAAAAAAGGAAAAAGTCATGCGCCCAAAAACACTGCCACTCATCCTTGTGCAGTTTACTCCAAAGTATATTCATCATAACTAGAGAAAACCCATTGAAGAATATCTATATCCAGCCCATCAATCTAGTTGTCCTCGAATTTGATTCTCTTTAACTCTACAAAAAGAAAACTCTTTCATGTCCCTCAATTTTGTCAATTCCCTTCTTGCATCCTTTCCTTCTTCCTTGATATCCATCAATCTATCTAATAGTAGATCTTCTCCATCATCTTTCTTTCGCATAACCTCTTGAAATATATTATCCCATTTCTCTTTTAACTGACTTTGAGGTAGACCCTCCTTAACCGGTATATCAACCTTAACTAGAATAGCTACAACAACTTCTAGTTCATCAAGTTGTCCATTCAAATCCTTACTAGCATCTTGAACTTCATTCCTATGCTTATATATAAAATCAGATCTAAGTTGCATTATACTAGAGGCCTTTTCAAAGGAATCTGCATTGTCTTCCTCAAGGATTGATTGCTCAAGAAGAGTGGACCTTGGTAATTTATGATATCTTTTATCTTCTAGAAATATCCCCTATATTATTCCTCTTGTTGTTCCAATGTTTCAGCATGGTGCTTCATTTCCTCTATTAACTCTAATGCATCCTCATGGATCTCAAAACTGCTTCCTAGCACCTCACCTACCTCCTGGTTAAGCTTATCCATCCAGCTATCCATCATCCCAGCCTTATTCTTTACTTGCATCAGATCATCCACCTCTCTTTTGCTAAGAAAAACTAGTGTTTCTAAGTCAACAATTTTTTGTGATCTAGGAGCAGAAACATCCTTCAAAAAGGTGTGCAACTGATCCAATTGAGCTTTGAGCTCATCCTTTCTCTGCTTGTCCTTTATCATCCTTGACTTGGTGGATGATGCTACAACATCAATCAAGTTGATCTAAGTATTTCTTGTAGGCCTTCCCAAATTGATAGTGCCTAATTGGTAATCAGCGACCTGAATATCTCCCATATACTTATCCACTACTGGTATTGCACATTCTTCAATAATTTCCCCTACCTCAGTTAGCCTTGTAGAATGAAGAATCCTAGCATTCTTCTTGGTCTCTCTCTTTCAATTACTTTCATCATGTCATCCCAATTAAGACGTTGTGGGGAAGCTATTAGTTTCTTTTGAAGATCAAGTGGTGCAGGAGCACCTAGGCTAACCTCTATGTTTTATTATTTTTGGCTTGTATCTAACCTTAGCCAAGTTAGAATGTTTGTGTATTTTCTTTAGACATTAGATGGTCTAATTTTTGTTTGGGCTAGGTGACCTTAGTCCTTAGAACTAAGGTCACACTATTTTGCCATTGTTAGTAAATTAGATTTCTTTATGAGTGTGGTTTAGGGGAGTAGAGTCTTTAAGTTGTTCAAAAACTTAATGAAGGTTGTAATGATGCCTTAAGGCCATTTATGGAGTTTTTTCCTTGAATTATTGAGGGAAGGATGGTCCTAAGAAGTAGGCTCAAGGCATGGAAAAAGATGCCAAAGATTAGAAGGCAGTTTGCATTGTTTGTTGCATGCAAACCGGTTGCCCTTGGATTCCCTTGGGAATAGGAAGTGGAGGAGGAATTCGAAAAAAAAGCCTAGAATCATGGAGTGGGAATCCATTATGACATGATACTTGAATCATTTGGTAGAGATTATTTTTGTGTGAAAGGTGTGAGTCGTTATTGTAAGGAAGCTTTTGTAAATGAGAAAAAAAAGAGAATCCTGCAATATTGTGTTTTTGTGCTAATACCGAATGTTATTGAGTGAATGTGATTGTAGGTAGTTTGAATACATTGACTTAGTGTTAGTAATGTGTTCATAGGGTAGATACAAGTCATTTTTAGTTGATAATCAATTTAGTCTTGAAGAGATATTAGTGTTAGTTGAGTTAGACTATTCTAGAGCTCCTATTGGTCCTGTCCTAACCAGTCGGTGTTCTCATGGCTCCCCCATGAGCTCTAACCTTGGGAAACACCTAAGGAAGGGTGTAATGGTAGGGGAGTCAGTATTGTACATAGTTAGTAGAGTTAGGAAGCATGACAGTGAGTGGAGAAGCTTCTTATAGCTATTGATCTCTAGGCGAGCAGGAGGAGCTCGGTTAGAGAGCTAGAGGAGAAGCATTAAGGTTTCTTGCAGGAAAAGGCTGTAAAATACAGTTTCAGTATAGTTCCAAGAGTGTTAGGGACATGTCTTCATGTGACAAGAGGTTAGAGATCTTAAGAAGACACTAGAGTAATGTTTGAAGAGGAAAAACAATGAATTCCTAGAAACTAGGTCTTCAAACCCTTCATACCCTAGGTTATAGGAACCCCCTGTATGGTCATGGTCAGGATAGAAGAATCATTGGGAAATTTAAAAATCTTAAAAGGGTACTCAAATATGTCTTTATATTTATAGAGTCTTTGGAATTATTTTGCAAACAATAGCAATTTAGGACTGGTAATGACTACTAGAATTAGGCCTAATTTGAGGTCTTCTAAAAGTGAAATCTTGAATCCGACCAGAACAAGGCTCAAGAATCTAATGAAATGGTTCCAAAAGGATATGTTATGAAGGTATTGACAAGGAAAAGCACCCCTGTAATGAAGAGCAATGAAGAATGAGAATTTGGGAGAAAAGACACTTAGAGTTCTCTAAGTGGGGAAGGAAAGTGAGTAGGAATTTGACATTGTAAAATGTTGTTTGACCTCCAAGGTGAAGCACAAAGGGAGAGCTCTTAGAACAGAGCTAAGATTGGACTTAGTTAATCATGTAAGCCAATAAGGACCTAAAGGAGACTAGTTGGGTCTCTTAGCAAGGTGCAAGCAAACCGAGGACCTCATACACCATATTGGTATTAGAGCTTGATTTGATTAGGCTTGTGGTGAATGTTTCAACCTACTGAATCTGTGGGAGAGAATACATCTATGGGAGGTGCTAAAATGGTGACTAATGCAGAGTTAGCTAAGAAGGTAGAGGAACAAGAAGAAGACAACAAGTCTCTAAGAGAAAGGTTGGCCCGAATGGAGCAACTCTTGGATGAAGTCCAAGAAACAACAGATAGAGTAAAAGACAAGGTAGATTAGAAGGAAGAACAAGAAGTAAGTGAAAAGGAAATAGAGCTGGAGGAGGAAGCTCCAACACCTAACCCTGTGATTTCTGAAGAGCCTTTCTTAAAAGCCCTCAAAGCATTGAGTGGCAAAGCATTGGAAGGTGTGCCACTGTTTAGTGGACAAATGGATCCAGATGCAGTTGTGGATTGGATAGATAGCATTGAGAACCATTTTGAATGTGATGGTATCTCAGAGGCACAAAAGGTTATGGTGGCCAAGTCTAGACTAAGAGGTTTAGCTCTTACTTGGTTGAGGTTTGTGCAAATTGAAAGATAAAAGGATGGAAAAGGTCCTATAGTCACTTGGAAAGGTATGGTGAACAAGATAAAGCAGACCTACCTTCCTAATGATTATGAAGTGCAAATGCATAGGAGACACAATCTAAGACAAAAATATTTAGATGTCCAAGCCTACACCGAAGAGTTTCAAAAACAATGTTTGAGATCAAGGGTAGTAGAAGATGAGAGTATTAAGCTTGCAAGATACTTGAATGGTCTCAAGTGGTCTATTCAAGAAGACATCTGTTTGGTGAACTTCAAAACCATTCGCCAATGCTATCAAATGGCCTTGAAGATAGAAGAGAAAAGAAAAAGGAAGCAAGAACAAACCTCCAAAAATAGAGGTAAAGGGAAAGATAATAGAGGACAAAGAGGTGGCTATGGTGGCATAAATTCTGAAACAAAAGCTCAAGGAGACACAAAATACAGTGAGCAGCAAGAAGGAAGCTCAAGTAGAGGTGGTAGAGGAAGGAGTTCTAACTCTAACTCTAGAGGAAGAAATGGTGGATAAGGAGGAAGAGGCAACTACTTTGCCAACATGAAGTGTTACCATTGCAATCAAATGGGACACGCGACCTATAGATGTCCAGAAAAAGGTGGTTCTTCACATGGTGGTGACAAGAGAACTAACCTAGTTCATGAAGAATCCAATGCAACTGATAAAAATTCTGAGGTTCCATTGCATTATGAGGAAGGTGAGAATATCGTGATGAGGAGAACTTTGATCAAAGAACCGGTGAAGGAGGAGCCAAGCCAAAGAAGGTCTTTGTTTAGGATAAAGTGCAAGATGATGGGGAAGGTATGTAGAGTCATCATAGACTCAGGTTCTACTGACAATATTGTGTCAAAGGAAGCAGTCAGCAAGCTGAAGTTGACAAGGATACCCCACACCAATCCTTACAAGGTCACTTGGATCAATAAAGGCCAACATGTGTTAGTGAATGAGCAAGCATGGGTGGAGTTCTCTATTGGGAGGTATAAAGACAAGGTCTTATGTGATGTGCTACCTATGGATGCATGTCACTTGCTCCTAGGTAGACCATGGCAATTTGACCGTCAAGCCATACAAGATGGAGGAAAGAATTCATATTCTTTCAAGAAGGACAATGTGACTTTCAAAATTCAATCACTATTAGAAGATGCTGAGGCAAGGACAACAGGCTCAAACATTCGTGTGGTGAGTGAAAAGGAGTTCTTAGAAGCTTTGGAAGAAGGTGAAGGATTTGGTTATGCATTGGTGCTAAGACCAAGAGAAAGAGATGAAGATAAGGTGGCTAAGAAAACAAAGTTACCAAAGGAGATTCAAGACATGTTGCAGACTTACAAAGATGTAGTAAGTGATGGACAACCAACAACTTTACCCCCTAAAAGAGCCATAAGTCATAGGATAGACCTTATCCTAGGAGATACCCTTCCCAATAAGACAGCTTATAAGATGACCCCTCAACAAAATGAGGAAATTGCTAGACAAATACAAGAACTTCTTGACCAAGGTCTCATCAAAAAGAGTATTAGTCCATGTGCCGTACCCACTGTCCTTGCACCTAAGAAAGAAGGAACTTGGAGGATTTGTACTAATTCAAGAGCCATTAATAGGATTACCATAAGGTATAGGTTCCCAATCCCTAGGATTGAAGACCAAATGGATTGTCTAGGTGGAGCAAAGTACTATAGCAAGATAGACTTGAAGAGTGGCTACCACCAAATAAGAATGCATGAGGGAGATGAGTGGAAAACAGCCTTCAAAACTAATGAGGGTCTATATGAGTGGCTTGTCATTCCATTTGGATTGTCTAATGCCCCCTCCACATTCATGAGACTCATGAATGAAGTACTCAAAGACTAAATTGGAAAATTTGTAGTGGTGTATCTTGATGATATACTGATCTATAGCCAAACAAGAGAAGAGCATCTCAAGCACCTAGAGCTAGTTTTCAAGAAGCTGCAGGAAGAGGAGCTGATGATCAACTTGGAGAAGTGTGAGTTCATCAAGACAGAGTTGGTGTACCTTGGGTTTGTGTTGTCTCAAGGAAATCTACAAATGGATGAAAGCAAAGTGGAGGCTATAATGAATTGGCCTACTCCAAGGACAACAACTGAGGTAAGAATTTTTCATGGTCTTGCACAATACTATAGGAAATTCATAAGGCATTTTAGTGCAATTTGTGCTCCTATGTTAGATACTATTAAGGGAGGCATGAAGACCAAATTTGTATGGAATGAGCATGCTAACAAGAGTTTTGAGTTGCTGAAGGAAAGGATATCTACCCAACCTATTTTAGTGTTTCCAAGTTTTGAGAAACTTTTCACCATTGAGTGTGATGCAAGCAATGTGGCAATAGGGGCTGTTCTAAGTCAAGAGGGCAGACCGGTGGCTTTCCATTCTGAGAAGTTAAGTGAAGCCAAGAAGAAGTACTCTTCTTATGACCTTGAAATGTATGCCTTGGTCCAAGCTCTAAGGAAATGGAGGCACTACTTGCTTCCCAAAGAATTCATTGTGTATTCAGACAATCAAGCACTTAGTTTCCTGAATTCACAAGACAAGTCGAGCCATAAGCACATGAAGTGGGTTGAGTATTTACAAGCTTACACCTTCAATATCAAGCACAAGAAAGGTGTCCTCAACAAATTAGTAGATGCATTATCTAGAAGAGCTCTCACAATTTAGGAAATACTGTTGAAGAGCATGCGAATAGATCACTTTAAGGATCTATATGCAAATGATGAAGATTTTGCAAACATTTATAAGGTATGTGTGGAATACAAGAACCATTTTCATAGTACATATGTTGAGTATACTTTGCAAAGTGGTATATTGTTTAAAGGAAATCAATTATGTGTTCCTAGAGGTTCTATTAGAGAGAATTTGATACAAGAAAAGCATAATGGTGCTTTGAGTGGTCACTTTGAGATCACTAAAACTCAAGAACTTGTTCAAAGGTTTTATTTTTGGCCTAAGATGAATCTTGATGTTAGGAGATATGTGGAAAGTTGTGTAGTGTGTCAAAAATAAAAAAGGCACTTCTTCTAATGCAGGACTTTACCAACCACTACCTATTCCTACTAGGCCATGGGAATGCTTGAGTATGGATTTTGTAGTTGGATTACCCAAGACAAGGCAAGGTATGGACAGTGTTTATGTTGTTGTTGACAGATTCAGCAAGATGGCTCATTTTGTGCCATGTAAGACAACCAATGATGCTAGCCAAATAGCATCTCTTTTCTTCAAGGAGATAGTGAGAATTGTCTGGTTACCTATCAGCATTGTATCAGACCGAGACACTAAGTTTATGAGCCACTTTTGGAAAACACTTAGGCAAAGGTTAGGCACAAATTTGTCCTTTGGATCAGCCTACCATCCATAAATTGATGGTTAGACCGAGGTTGTTAATAGGAGCCTTGGAAATCTATTGAGATGTTTGACAAAAGAGTATGGGCAACAATGGGATCAGCTGATTGGGCAAGCTGAGTATGCCTATAATGACACTATAAACAGATCCATAGGGAAGAGTCCCTTTGAAATTGTCTATGGCCTTCATCCTAGAGGAGTATATGAGCTGAGAACCATGAAGGATGGAGTGAAAGGAAGTGGATATATTGATGACTTTGCCTATGCAATGCAAGAGATACATGAAATAGTGAGGAAGACATTGACAAAGAGCACCATGAAACATAAAGCTAAGGTGGATGAGCATAAGAGGACAATCAAGTTGAATATGGGTGACATGGTTATGGTGCATCTAAACAAGTCAAGACTTCAAAAGGGAGTCCCTCACAAGTTGCAGATGAGGAGGATAGGTCCCTGCCCTATCTTAGCAAAGTATGGTGAGAATGCATTCAAAGTGGAGCTACAGGATGATAGTGGACTATCCCCTATTTTTAATGTTGTAGACTTAGTCCATTATAAAGGACCACAGCTAGACATGGATTAGAACCTTCATGAGGTGATCAAGGATGTGGAAGATCTACACCTACCTACTGCTACAGTCTCAGGACTTGATAGTATACTAGACACTAGGGTCTACAAGAACACTAGAACCAAGGAATACAAAGAACACTTGATCAAGAAACATGGCCAAGCTGATGCTGATGCAGTATGGATAAGAGAAGTTGAGTTCAAGAAGATGGGGAATTAGGCCTAATTTGAGGTCTTCTAAAAGTAAAATCTTGAATTTGACCAGAACAAGGCTCAAGAATCTAATTAAATGGTTCCAAAAGGATATGTTATGAAGGTCTTGAAAAGGAAAAACACCCTTGCAATGAAGAGCAATGAAGAATGAGAATTTGGGAGAAAAGACACTTAGAGTTCTCTAAGTGGGGAAGGAAAGTGAGCAAGAATTTGACATTGTAAAATGTTGTTTGACCTCCAAGGTGAAGCACAAAGGGAGAGCTCTTAGAATAAAGCTAAGATTGGACTTAGTTAATCATCTAAGCCAATCAGGACCTAGAGGAGACTAGGTTCCTAGAAGAGACTAGTTGGGTCTCTTAGCAAGGTGCAAGCAAACCGAGGAGCTCATACATCATCAAGCTTCAACTAGATAGGATCACTCAGAGTAGTAGCCATTACAGTAGAAGAAGAGGCAATAGTTGTAGAGGACAATGGCTGTAGTACATTAACCCTAGGTTGAGAATCAACCTCTTGTACATTTTGTTCTTCTTCTTCTACATTCTCTTTCGCAAGTTTTTCAACTTCTTCCTTATCTTTTTGCTCTTGTATCCTCTTATCCTTTTGTTCCCTTTTCAATCTATCTTCCTCCAACCTATTCTCCTCAAGTAGTTTATTTATTTCTTCTTCCAAAACCTTAAGTCTATTTGAAGCTTCCTTCTCTTTTTGTTGCTGCTTAGCCAGCTCCTCAACATATTTTTCCTTTTGTAGGTGCTATGCTTCCTCCCTTTTCTTGTAGCCCTCTTCAATTATTTTGAATTTAGCCTCAAGGTATTCTCTTTCTCTTCTCTATTTGTTCTTTTCCTCCTCTATCTCATCTATCTTTTGCACCATTTCCATATTTTCATTTTCTTCCTTTATCTTGAGCTCATGTTCCCTTTGTTGTTGTTGCTTGATCACTTCATCAGCTCTCTACTTGACATCTAACTATTTTTGTTGAAGCATTGCATCAGCTTGGGCCTTAGAATCTATTTCTTTTTGCTTTGCTATAGCTTTAGCATGTGCCTTCACATTTGAAGCTTTATTTACTTCTTCAAATAATTCCCATTGGTCTTCCTCTGTTAACACATGCTCAGTTTTCTCCAGAGGAATCTCTTCTTGTGTATCCTTTTCTGATAAAGTATCATCAGAATTTGTTTGAATACCATGAACCTCTGTTTCTACTTCCTTTCCCTTCAAGGTTTCATCTATATCATGGAGAGTCCCCTTAGGCATCTCTCCACCTTGTTGCTCTATAGGAGGGACTTGAGCATATGATTCACCCATAATTGATGCTAAAGCTATAGGTCCTATTGGGACATCCTCCTCATGTGTCCCGGGAAAAGCTTGGGTCAGATGTTCAAGCTCAAATTCCTCAACATCAGGAGGGAAGAATTCCAAGGGTTCCTTGGGAGGCGTTTTCCTCTTGGTTCTCTTATACCCTTTCCCTTTTTTAGAAGTTGGACCCCCAGGAGCTTTGGATTTGAGCACACCCCATTGGATACTCCTATCCAAGACTAGTCTTCCTATCTGTTTGATGTCAATTGTCTCCTTTGCTTCCCAATCCACTGGGTCCAAAATTTAAGTACCTATGTTCAGTGCCTCATATGAAGGATCCAACAGTACCCCATCATCTCTTAGTGTATTAGGAACATCAACCTTCACCCCAGATTCCACCATAAGTGGGAAAGACAACCTTTCATAATTTATTTTCTTGAGGTCATATTCATCCTGGAGATCACTCCAGAAGTCCTCCAGTAGGTTGAAATTTCTATCAAAGACTGAAGCAAGCAAAGCATTCATCTTTTTCTTCGGATCAAAGTGCTTCTGGGCACTATATAGGCCCAATTTCAAATGTATCAATTCACTACAAACCACCTTAGCTCCCACAAGGTGTGGGCAGCTGTACTCACCCAATTGCATGGGTAACTTGTGACAACTTGGTTTATGTTTTATTCCAAACCTTGCCTTGACCCCTAATGCTTGGTAAACAAACTCCATTAAGACTATTTTATTGTTGCAACACCTAGGGAGCAAGTGAGGATGACCCTCAAACCCAACCAATCTAAAATAAGTAAATTTTAGGGTATTGGTTATACCAACACCCCCATTCTCTAATGAATTACATGGCCTCCTGGTTTAGTCTATACCTTACATCTCCATTAAGTTGGTTAATAACCACATACAAAATGCATCATTAACTCTTCTAAAATCTAACTCAGAAATCTACAGGGACAGCTGGTCATAATGGTTCCAAACTTTCTTTTGCCCATCAACTTCTCCCAATACTGCTACTCTGTTTAATCCTAGAAAGATGCCTCACCTTGTTGCTGCATAGAAAACATAAGAGGTCATAAAGAAGCTCTTAGTTTACCTTACTCTGATCTGCTGATCATGTATGCTATCCAATACAATCATAGGCCAATCAAACTATTGTCTACCATCCAAGATTGTCTAAATGAATGGAAACATCCATTCCTTAAAAGGAAAGGAATCCCTCTTTCCAAAGACTCTAGACAACATCATTATAATATCTGCTACCTCTTCATAGAATTCTGCCCTTTTTGGATGATCTGAGAGCTTTTTTAGGGACTTCTTCTCTGTTCTTAACCATTTTTTATTTAAGTGAGCCTTATTGGTCTCCTTGTGATTGTTGTACATCTCTAAATCTTTTGCCTCATTAAGCTGTGCAATACTCTTTGGATTAGGGACATTGAACATAAATTTAAACATTTGAGGAGTCAAGTCTATGATCAAATTATCTTGTGAATCTACACATTGTCTAGTGGTCGGATTGTAAGCTCCAACTGCTGTCATTATCAATTCAGGGCATTGAATTGATAAAGGAAACACAGTGATGTGAGTTAAACCAGACTCAACTAGCCATTCAGTTCTCCCTGTCAACTCCTCAACAAATGTCTCTAAGTACAACTCCTCATAATTTAATGGACCTAGATTTGTGTTAGCTATATTAGCCTAATCAGATTCCACCTTGCTAACAGTGACAGCAAGACCCCTATGGTTATACCTCAAGGTATAAGGGAGTTGTTCTAGTTTAACCTTCTTAGGCTTAGTATTTTCCTTTAAAGTTTCTTTAGGATAACTCTTTTGAGAAGCCTCTCTTGATGCTCCTGAAATCCTTTAGCTTCTTGCAATAAAACCTTAAATTAGATCTATAAGAAGTATAACGAAAACATGATTAGAGATCCTACCCTTCCATACATACCAGAGGTGGAACTAGGTAGAAAAAATCCTAAAAAGTCTCTCTTAAAAACACTACCAGGATCGAGACCGGAATAGGCATTGAGCTTGTAATAATAATATGGTGGGACCAAAGTTGAAGTTAGGATGGTATCCAAAATCGGAATCGGAACGAGAACCGATTTGGTTCCATGAAGAATTTTCAATTTTATGTTCAATTCTAGTTCCAGGTGAGTTACCAATAGATTTAAAGCATATTTCTTATTGCAAGCGGAGTTAGAGAGATGATGAAAATGGTAATCGATACTTATTTCAAAACAAGGTTCAAGATTGAAATCGATTCCGGTCCCGATTCCACTCAAAATTATCATGATGTCACAAGTAATTTTAACAGGATGACGAATAAGATCATATTCTAAAGACAAGGTCATATCAAAATGAAGGGGCTTAAAAATAATCTATACAAGATCATCCCCATATGACCAAGAGAAACTGCAATAATTAGGGCATTATGTTCAATTTAAACAGAAACGCACCAAAAACCCTAATTTACAAACCCTCAACTTCAAACAATTAGGGCACAAATTTAACCCCGTTCAAACTAATCAGATCGACTCGTAACAAAACTTCTTAGCAAAACCACAAATCAACAAACCCTACCAATGTAAAGCAACAACTAATTACGTCATTAAAAACCTAGGGCATCATGGTATAGTCATGATTAAAATGTGAAAATGACCATGACAAAATAAACAAACGAGAAACCAAAACACAAGAAAGGCAAAATGAAAATGAGAAAAAGAACAAAAAGAGAAGAAAAATGAACAACATGAACTCGCAAGAAAACCGAGAGTCACGAATTCATGAGAAACAAACAACCAAAAAAAATGACACGCAAAAACAAATAAAAGAGAAGAACAAAAACCCTACCTCTAAACACAAATAAATAGGTTATCCCTCTAATGTGATTCCATGCGTAATTATCTCCCTTTCGATTGAATCACACACCCAAATGCTCCACTGTAGCTCTGGTTCACCCTTAATCTTTTAAATAATGTTGATAACATCAATTAATCTGTAATTAAGGTTAAAACTATAGCTTCATACGTGCATGGCACCTGCAATCAATGCCATAAATCTGGCAGATCGCAGTTAGAACTACAGAGGGAACTGGCACATTACTGTTGTGCGGATTCAGTAAAGTCAAACAACAAAATGGCAAGAGCGGAATCAGAGTGGGAACTGATTTAGAAACTTTATCCAATTTTGAATCTAGTTCTCGTTCCAACTCGAAAACTGACAACAAAGAAGAAAGCAAAAAAAAAATTCAAAATAAAAACACAAAGACCAAGACGAGGAAACCCAACACAAAATCCTAAGTCTAAACAAATAGACCAAAAGGCGGAGGTGGAGGCAAAATGAACCTTTATTTCAAAACCATGAATAACTTAAGACTTAACTTCCACTCCAGCTTTGGCTCCGACAAAGACAAAACTAAAAGACCACAAAAAGACCATCGGGATCAGGATTGGAATGAAATCTTTGAAACAAGTTTCAAAACCCAACATAGTTTCGGTTCCGATTCCGGTTCCGATAGAAGAAAACAAAAGAAAAACAAAGTGTTGGAAAAGAATAACTCCAAACTTTGTTTGAAAAACAACTGAGGACAAAAACAAAAAGGGGGGCCCATTTTGACCAAGGCAAAAGATGGGGTGGTTATGCAAGGCATAACAAGTATTCCAGCAAAGTTTATGTCAGTCATAAATTCAAAGAAGTTATATTCCAGTGATAGAATTTCAAAGTGCCTAGCGACTTGAATTAAGCCAAAGAGGGAAACACGTACAGGTTTTGATTTTTGACTCCATTGCCCATGTGGATAGAAGGCACTAATCTATCACAACCTAGATGATAAAATTAATAATAAAAAACATATTCAAATTATTTCTTTTATCCAGTAGGAGTAGCAGTCATGATTTTATCTATTCACTTCCAATTGCCATTGTGAATAGATTGTTTGAGCAGGAAATACATTTTAAATCTGCATTATTCACATAGATGCACCCGCCTAAGTTTAGCAGAGCCTGAAGAGCAGAAGGTTCAATTATATTAATTGGCCTTGTACATTGTCCAAAAATGTTGTGAGAGCGTGGCAACATCTTGTGGTTCAAACCTGTGTTTTTGAGACCCAACAATGTGTTCGCTAATGAAATCACAAATGAATAGGACAAGCTTGTTCAAATGGGAACTATAAAATCATATAAGTCCCATGCTTTGGTTGCAAGTTGAGGCACTAAATATTAGAAAGGTAATGAAAAAAAATTAAGAAACAAAAGAATCAAGGATAGAATTCTTCAAATGTATCTTTTTATGCTTCTAATATAGACAATAGACCTTCAAATCAAGGAAAATCTAAGGAGAAGGTAAAATGTACTTATTGTAAGAAACTTGGTCATGATGAACAAAAATATATGAAGAAACACATTGACTACTTCACAAAATATTCTTGAGAAGAGTAATAAAGGGGTCACTAAATCTCCATCTTCATCAAACCAAGAATCTACTAAGAAAATTGTGATCCCACAATGCTACTTTACAATTTATGGGAGATTTTGATTTTTGTTGAAATTACATATTTTTAGAAAATATAATGATTTAAGCCTTCAAAAATGTCAATTTTAAGGATTACAATTGAATAGGTTTTGATCAAACCACCTTAGATCAAACCCCGTTGGATAGAGCCCCGCTAGTTTTAAATCATACCTATAACGGAGTCTCCTTTACACCTATCAAAATGCTAATAAAAAATCACTTTTGATTTACCTTTTGGGGGACCAAATGAATTCATTTAAATTTTATTTCAAATGATCATGGTATTCCTTGAAATGATCTATCCAATGAATATAATTTTAATATGTTTTTGGTTTATTATGTTTTTTTTTTTAGTTGTATTAAACATAGGTTTTTCACCGAAAATCAAGCTCTTTATTCTACACATGTGGAAAAATAGAAGATTATTAAAAAAAAATTCAAAATATGAGTGCACCAAATATTAAAGTCCTTGATTCAACAAAAAAAATTAAATTTTGATACATAAAACAAACATTATGTGTTATACGGTCCACCTCTGTCTAAATTATAATTGGTTTGACTTCGAAACTTGATTAAGGAAAAAATATTTGATAAAACACTATGAAACCAATTGGAAGAACTAGATATTGTAGTTACAACTCTAAATTTAAAAAAAATAGAATTTTATCCTTCATGAAAAAAAATCTATGTGTTATACGGTGAGCTTCACTCCTTAAGAATGGTGTTTACTAAAAATACCAATTTTCGAAGGTGATGTAGCCAACAACATACACTCAATAGAATTGTGCCATTAATCATGTGTGAGAGCCAAAGATTTGAAATAACTAGAAAAATAAAAAATATTCTATTCACCAACTCTGCTGCTACAATGAGAGAAAACTCTCTTATATCCAAAAAATTGAAAAAAAAAACAAAAAACCAAAAAATTTCCTTTTTTTGGCAGATTTCGGCAATTTTAAGATTTTGTCATTTTAGGAATTTTGCATGCATAACTTTGAGAGTCTATTTTTTTCCCAAAAAAATTCCTAAAACTAAGATAGGATGAATTTCCAACTAACATCCTAAATTCAAAACATGATTTTTGAGTTATTAACAAAAACAACTTTTTTAAAATTTGAAAAAAGTAGAAAATTTCCATTTTGAGGGCCAAGCTAAAAGTTTCAAGCCCCAAAAAAGTGCCAAAATGGGGGCCAACCGACTCAAGATCATTGGGAATCCAAATGCAACCTCATAATGCATCCATCTATAAAATCTCAGCCCAAACGGACATCCGAGTCAAAAGTTATGACCTTCGGAAGTCCATGCATCATAGTTATGACCTCTAGAAGAAAAGAATGCAACGCCTGCAAGTGAGTGTCTTCGAATTGTTGCCACTTGTCCGGAGCCAACCTCTGTACTTCCCACTCTATAATCTGTGTGCTATCTATCAGTGGCAATCCTTCCCACTGTACTAAATACCCCTTGTAATTCCCTTGCCAAGTGTTGATAGTTTTCTTATCAAGAATTTGTGCAATATTTTCATTCTTCTTAGGGGG
Source organism: Sequoiadendron giganteum (assembly GCA_007115665.2). Lineage (NCBI taxonomy): Eukaryota > Viridiplantae > Streptophyta > Pinopsida > Cupressales > Cupressaceae > Sequoiadendron > Sequoiadendron giganteum. Next base: position 467,780,719 of record CM021109.1, read on the forward strand.
AATGTGGTCATGCCATGCCACTTCTAGTTCAGTATCTTCAACATCATCCTCACCATGGAATGCATATAAATCATAAATATTAAACACAGGAGAAATATCTAGATCATCTAGTAAAATGACCTCATATGCATTATCATGTTGGATGTTGTGGTTGTATTGTTGATATGTGGTTGTCATTGATGTCAACACTATTAGCATTAATGTATTTAAGATTGTGTATGTCAAGGATATTCAGAAAATTGAAATAACATATGTTACAGGTTGTCTGTGAAGCACTAAAGATCAGTGTACTGGAAAGTTCAATATGTTGTTGATGAGAAATTGTGTATTAAAGGGTTTGCTTGCTTATGTATGAAGTTCCTACTCCATAAGTTTCAGAGGTACGCATGAAGATTTAGCAAGTTATAAAGCTTTGTGTTCTAACAGTTATTATGTTACTAGAAATGGTGTTCACAAAAGAAGATAATGTGTTTTTAGCAATCTGAAGTGTTTTTGGATGTTTCTAGATCATGTTCTATCTATGTTGCACATCCGCATTGATCATTGTGCTCATGGTCCAAGATTTTCTCTTGCATGTTCATGGCCAATAGAATGCTTGTAGCGTGTTGTGGATCTTCAAGGAAGATTAATTAAAGGTTTTTTGTGTTTGGGGACATTTTTTTAGGTCTCTACTTTGTTGTCGTTGACCTTGGTGGATGCGCATTGATAATATTTATTGTTTTGGGCTGATAGTTTGCATTCATTTTATTATCTTGTTGAAGGCGACATGAAGCAATGCAATTTCTTGTTGCAGATATATATAAGCGATTTTTTTCTCATTTGAGAAGCATGAGGTGTGCAGTGTGTGTGTGCTTTGTGTGAAAAAGGTTCAGATCATTCGAAAGTAGAGAAGAGTGTGAAGAAAAGTGAAAGAGAGTGAACAAGTGTTCATGTGCTTAACCATAACTGAACTCAGGCAATTGCAAATGCTACTTTCTCAGTTCAAATTCTTCAGATGGTTTTAATCTGAATATCTTTTGTAAGATAGTGAGTCTTCCTTTGAGAATTGAGCTCTAGGAAGTGTGCCTAAATGCATGTCCATTCCTTATTCATTTCTCCTATCCTTTTAATAGGGTATAACTTGTGGATTAACCTCCACCGTGGTTTTTTCCCTAACAAGTTTTCCACGCAAAAAAATCTTGGTGTTATGTGTGTTTCTGATGTGTTGTTGATTCATGCTTTCATTGTTAATAATCAGATATGAGATTAAAGGTTAATAAGGTTAAATAAGTTTTAAATTCTATGAAAATTGATTCACACCCCTCTCAATTGTCTGCCCTTGTGTTTCCAACAATTGGTATCAAAGTAGGTTCCTTGGAAGAAGTTTAACAACTTGAGGTGATCTAAGATGGAAACATACAAGAAGGATAGTTTGAGATTTGATGGAAAAAACTACACTCTATGGAAGGCTAGAATGGAGTTTCATCTGAAATGCATTGATGAATCCTACTGGAACATTACAAGTCATAGGTATGTTATTCCTCTTAATGGTCCTACTACTACTACTGAGATTAGGGATGTGGAATATAATATCAAAGCTAAGGATGCATTGTTGAGTGCTTTGACTCATACTGAGATGAAAAATGTTATGGATCTGAAAACTTCCTATGAGTTATGGAAAAAGTTGGAAACCTTATATGAAGGTGATGCTAATGTGAAAATGGCCAAGCTACAATGTTTCGAAGGAAAATATGAATTGTTGAAGATGGGTAATGATGAGAATATTGCTACTTACATGAAAAGAGTGAATTAACTTGTGTGTGGTATCAGATTTGTTGGTGGATAGATGGATGAAACAAAGATTATTGCTAAAGTTCTTAGATCCTTGTCGGATGCATACAAAATCAAAGCTATAGCCATTCAAGAGCTCCAGACTATTGTAAATGTAACCAGAGATATGTTGGTTGGGAAACTGACTACTTTTGAGTTGAGTGAATTTGGTGATTCCCTTCCTAAGATAGAATTTGCATTTAAAGCTACTAATTCTAGGAGAGACAAGCAGAGATATGATCTAGGTGAAAGTTCTTCTAGAAAGATATTCAGGTATGAGGAAGAAATGAGAGAGATTAAGAAGAAGAAAGAGAATTGAATGACCTTGAAGAACTTATTGTCAAAAGAGAAGCCAAAGGAGAAGGTAAGTATAAAGTAAAGTTTCCTATAAAATATTTTTCTTGCAATAAGATAGGTCATTTTTCTTCAAGATGTCCAAAAAGAGTTCATAAGCCAAGACCTTACAAGCCTAAATTTAAAAAGAAGTTTTATTGTGCTACTGATGAAGGTGTGACAGATGATGAATCTAACAAAGGGAATTCAAGTGAAGATGATTTTGTGTTTATTTCTATCAAGGAAAATAATCCTGTGTCTACTGAATCTGTCAGTTGTACAAAAGTGGAGAAAGCCCTAGTTGCTTGAGTTGAAGCAAAAGATGAATGGGTAATTGACAGTGGATGTTCACATCACATGACGGGTGATAAAAGTAAGTTTGTAAGCTTGGAAAAGTATGATGGTGGTGTTATAGTATTTGGAGATCGCAATGGTGGAATAATCCGTGGTAGAGAATGTATTTCTTTTGATGGTAAGCATAATACTGATGATGTTCTTTATGTTGAAGGTTTGAAGCATAATCTTCTAGGTGTTGGATAGATGGTTGATAAGGAATACAATCTTCAATTCAAAGATGGAAAGTGTAGAATACTGGGAAGTTCTAGAAATGTGATTGCTTTTGGTACAAAAACAAAAGGTAACATCTTTCATCTGAATGTTTTTAGTAAAAGTTGTCTAATTGCTCAAGTTGATGAGAGTTGGCTATGGCATAGAAGAATGTGTCATGTAAAATTTGACAATATTATCAAGATGAGTGTCTCACAGGTGGTGAGAGATCTTCCTAAGTTGGTGAAGCCTAGTAGTTTCATATGCAAGGAATGTCAGTTGGGAAAACAAACTATAATTTTATTTCACTACAAACAACATTGTACAAATGAATTATTGGAGCTTGTGCATTCTGACTTGTGTGGTCCTGCTAGAATTAGAAGTTTGCAAGGTTATAGGTATTTTATGTTGCTTATTAATGATTACTCTAGGATGATGTGGGTTACTTTCTTAAAGGATAAAATTGAAGCTCTAGAAAATTTCAAGATCTTTAAAGCTATGGTTGAGATAGAGACATGTCTGAAGATTGATTGTCTAAGATTAGATAGAGGTCATGAATTCACTTATGGTAAGTTTAATTCTTTTTGTGAAGAACATGGGATAAAGAGACAGTTATCTGCACTGTGGACCCCTCAACAAAATGTAGTTGTGGAAAGGAAGAACATGACAATTCTAGATGCTGCTAGAATCATGTTGCTGGAAGGAAATGTCCCTCATGTCTATTGGAGAGAAGTTGTAAGTATTGCAGTCTATATCCTTAACTGGGTACAAATCAAAGGTAATACTGGTAAGACTCCTTTTGAGCTATGGTTTGGTCATAATCCAACTATCAAATACTTCAAAATCTTTGGGAGTAAATGCTATATCAAGAGAGATGAATATATAGGAAAGCTTGATGCTAGAAGTGATGAAGGAATATTTCTTGGTTATTCTACTAAGAGCAAGGCCTACTCGTGCTACAACAAGAGATTGAAGAAAATGGTTGAAAGTGAAAATGTTAAGGTTGATGAAGAAATTGGTAGACCCTCTAGAACCTATGGATGTGATTCTAATGATCAGGATGACAGTACAAACAAGAGCCAAAATTTAAATCAAGTTCAGATTGTTTCCGTGAATCAAGAAGATCAGGAACGAGAGACTAGTGAAAGCACGAAAGAGAGATCACAAGAACCTAAAATTAAAGAACAGCCTAAGACTCAAAGGTATGTGAGATTAAATCATTTAAAAAATCAGATTATAGAAGATAAGAATAAAGGTTCCTAGACTAGAAGAAGAATTGCAAAAGAATATTGTTTAATTTCAAAGACTCAGCCAAGTAATGTCAATGGAGCATGCAAAGATGAACATTGGATTGAAGTAATGAAGGAAGAAATACAAAAAATTGAAAATAATAATACATGGATTCTTGTTCCTAGACCTAAAGTCAAAAATGTAATTGGAACTAAATGGGTTTTTAGAAACAAGCTGAATGAACAAGGTGAAGTTATCAGAAATAAATCAAGATTAGTGTGCAAAGGATACTCTTAGATGGAAGGAATTGAATTTGAAGAAAAATTTTCTCATGTTGCTAGAATAGAAGCTATGAGATTGTTTATTGCTTATGCTGCTTACAAAAACTAAAAAGTGTATCAGATGGATGTCAAGTCATCATTTCTAAATGGTGAATTAGAGGAAGAGGTGTATATTGAGGAACCTGATGGATTTCAAATAAATGATCAGGGAGATAGTTTATCAGTTGAAGAAAGCATTGTATGGACTCAAACAAGCCCCTTGAGCTTGGTATGCAAGATTGGATAAATACTTGATGAAACTTGGATTTAGCAGAGGTACTACTAATAGTAATTTGTATTTCAAGATTGAAGATGATAAAGATTTGTTTGTGGAAGTCTTTGTTGATGATATCATTTTTGGAGGATATGATGGTTTGTGCATGAAGTTTTCTAATGAGATGCAAAATGAGTTTGACATTTCAATGGTTGGAGAGCTGAAATTATTTTTGGGACTGCAAATTAGTCAGATAGATAAAGGAATATTTATATCTCAGTCCAAGTATGTGAAGGAATTGCTAAAGAAATTTGGTATGGAAGATTCAAAGCCATTTGGTACACCCATGGTAACCGGATGCAATTTAACACAGAATGATGATTCTGTAAAGGAAAATCACACTAGTAACTGATCATTGATTGGTGGATTGCTCTATTTGACTCAAACTAGACCAGACATCATGAATGTTGTATGCATTGTTGCTAGATTTCAAGTCGATCCTAAGGAATCTCATGTGAGTGTTGTGAAGAGTATTTTTAGATACTTGAAAGGAACAATTGATTTTGGCCTATGGTATCCAAAAGATGACGATCGTACTTTAAGTGCCTTCACTCATGTTGATTGGGTAGTGTTAGAGTAAAAGGTTCTTTACTTAATTATTTTAATTAAGTTACCTTTTATATTTCTCTTAAGATTAACTTAGTTTTCATTTTGTAGGCATTTAATAATTATTTTAATTATTAAATGCTCTCCTTTTAGGTTTCACTTTAGGGTTTCTTGATCTCCTTCATAAGGATTGATCTCATTATATCATCTCATTCTCTCTAATTAATGTTTTTTTAGCTTTCAGAGCACCCTTTGCTTTTTGTCTCCATATCTCCTTTCTGTGACAAGTTATTTGCATGCAGGTGATCTTTGGGTTCTATGAAGTGTGCTTTCTCAACTTCTACATGGTATCAGAGCTCTAGACCTGCTGGTTCTTGTTCATGTTTTCAAGGATTTTTGGAGCATCGAGGGTTTAGGGTTTTATTTGTTGATCCAAGGCATACCTCTTTTATTTGGTGTAGTTTGAGCCCAAACTAACCTCACGGTTGCACTCAAGAGGTCGTTTCCAAGTTTTTTGACATAAAACTTGCCCAGTTTTGATGCAGTTGGCTCGGGATTAAAAATTATTTTTCCCTAGGGCCGTATAGACCCCAAGGCATGCATTTCCATGTGAAAAAATTCAAAAAAAGTAAAAAAATCAATGAAAAGCGCCTAAAACCGGTGCTTCCCATTTACATGGGCAACACCACTACCGCTTTGCCAAGCGACCACTAGCTCTCGCCATTAGGTTGCCACCTCCACTGGTCAGCCTCCCAGCTAGCATTGGTGCCTAGCCTCCATTGGGCACCCACCCACCCACCATCGACACGCTGCCGTAGAGCCACCAGAGTGTCACCAGACTGAGTGGAGCCACTAGAGCTTTTTTTTAAGCCTTTTTTGATGTTTTTTCATGAAATCGGGTGTAAAATGGTCATACAAGCTCAGATTTTTGAAAACAAAATATCGCCAAAAAGATGATTCAAAGCCAAATCCAATGGTGTAGGATTTGGTTTTCTAATTTTTCCATTTTGATGCATTTTTTTCCAGTCAAAGTCAAAACATGTATTTTGCACTCTGGGGGGTGTAACTTTTGCATCTGAACTCCATTTTTCAAAAATGAATAGGCATTGGAAAGGTGTTCGAGTGATATCTTCAGATCTACAATTTATTTCATTAGAAACTTTACTAGGTACACAAAGTATTGTCTGGAGCATATTTTTCTATTTCTTGCTTTTCAGCTTTCAAACTTGTATTGGGGTTTGGGTTCTTGTGTTGTGGGGGGTGTTTTTTTTCTTGCTTTCTATAATTTACATCAAAAAATGAGAAACCTCTTTCATAAAAAATTTTAAAACTCGTACATTATGGTAGACTCTTCTTCTATTGAGAATCTTTCCCCACACAATTATCACACTTGAAAGGCATAAATGACTAGACTTCTCATGTCAAAAGGGTTATGGTCATGTTTGGATGATGTTCAATCTTAATTGACATGACCATTTGGGGTTTTTATCACAGGAACATAATGGGTGAGGCCATGGGTTTACTATCCTTACATGTTTCAAATAGTCTTCTATTCCATATAGAGGGTTGTACAACTCCTTGGGCTATGTGGTTGAAGTTTCAAACTTTATTTGGCACCATTAATCAATTTCGAGCACTTCAGATTGAGGCTAAATTGACTTTCTTAGTACCTAATTCATATCATACCATTGATGATTTTTTGATGAAGTTCAAATCACTGTGATCATTTTTACAGGGTTGTGGTAAGAATGAAACAGATGAAGAGTGCATTTACCTGATTCTCTCTAAGCTTCATGGTTCATATCAGATTTTTTCCTCTACATTCTATTCTACTATGGATGCCTTGGGTGCACACTTTACCATGCCTACTTTTGAGGTGTTCTATGATTGGTTGACATGAGAGTAGACCAATATATCATAGTTGGATGCTCTCCCAGGATCTAAGAGCCAATCACTAGTAGCTCAGTCATCTAAGGGGAAGCATAAAGTAGAAACAAAAGTTGAAGACAGACTTAGCTGGCAATGAGAATTACTCCAAGCCCCCTCTAAAGTCTGATTCAAAACCACAATCCCATCCTAAATAGGGAAAATTTTCTAAGTCTGGTGAGTCTTCCTCCAAGACTAAGAAGAAATTAGGTGATCCTTGCAGTTTTTCTCACAAGGAAGGACATCTAGTTTCCAGGTGTTGCAAATGATTAGAGGCTTTAGAGGAAGCCATGCAACAGTAGCATATCACCTCACCTCAGGATCCTTCTCCACCCATGGAAAAGGTCATGCTCTTTCTTCATGAGCATTATCTTCAAGGTCCACTTGGATTCTAGATTTTGGTGCCTCTCACCATTTGACACACACAGGATTTGGTCACTCAAATTGCCCCTACTAGGACTACACACATTGCAGTTGGTGACTCAGCACAACTTTCAGTTAAGATTTTAGGTACTATTTCATTGGATGGTGGTTATCTTTAGGATGTACTTATTGTTCTTGACATTTTGACGAACCTTCTTTATGTTTATCATATTTTCCATTTTGGCTCTGGTAAGATAGTTGAGTTCTCACCACATGATGTGGTTATTCAAGATCTTCATGATCTTGATCTAGTTGTGGCTACTAGGAGTGTTGATTCTACATCTCACTTATATAGATTTGATGGATTTGAGAGTACAAACAGTTCAGGTTCCTCTCTTATAGCACATGCAGACTCAGTGAGCAGGATTGGCATGATCATTTGGGCCATGTCAATTAGAGATATCTACAATAGATGAGTACTCAGGAACTCATGATTGGGCTCCCTAAGATTTCTTGTACTAATGGTGTTTGTCATGGTTGTGCACTTGGAAAACATCACTGGGATTATTTTCCTATGGATAGAACCATGCTTAGGAACCCTTGGAGTTGGTCCATAATGACCTTATGTATTTTTCAACTCCTTTTTCAAGGGCCCGATATGTGCTCACTTTTATTAACGACTTCTCCAAATGTACATGGGTGTACTTTCTTAAGTACAAGTCTGATGTCTTTGATTTATTCAATATTTTTCTATCAGGAGGATATGCATAGATAATGGGGGGGAATATGTTAATCAGGCTTTCAAGGATTTTTTCACTGAGCATGGTTTAGAGCATCAGTTTATAGTACCTTACACCCCTCAATAGAATGGTGTTGCTAAGAGAAAGAACAGAACCTTATGGGAGATGGCCAATTCTATGATCCAGTCTCAAGCTATGAGTTCTTCATTTTGGGTTCAGGCAGTAATTGTGCCAATTATATTTAGAATCGGATGCCTCATAAGGCATTGTGACATATGACTCCTGAGGAGGCTTGGACTCATGTCAAGCCTAATGTTTCTACATTATGAGTTTTTGGTAGTGAGGCTTGGGAATTTATTCTCGATGCTCAACGGAAAGCCATGGAGAGGAAGAGATGAACACTCATATTTGTTGGCTACTATGAAGATGTTAAGGTATACAATTTTTTTGATCTTGATTCCAGAGAGGTCTTATTTCGACGGGATGTCCAGTTTGATGAGCACTTTCCTTTGATGGATTCTCCATGACCAACTTCTCCCTTACTGCCTACTCCTCCCTCTTCATCTCTTGAGGATGATGCGGATGATGATCCACCATCTCCACCACCACCAAGTAATCAAAATTTTCCCAAGTGGTCCCATGTTATTATTGAGGCAATTGGATCTTTGGTAGGTTATCCTTCAAACACTCATCCTACTCATGCTTAGATAGCTGGTAATAGCCTTTTGAGTCATGCAATTTTGGATGATCCTCAAAAAAATTCAGAGGCGATAGGTCACCTTGAGTGGGATAGGGCCATGGATAAGGAGTATTCTTCTTTGATGAAGAATCATACTTGGGATCTTTGTCCTCTTCCTAAGGGAATAAAGCTGGTTTGGTGCAAGTGGGTGTGCCATACCAAGTATGTTATAGATGGTTTGATTGATAAGTATAAGGCACATCTTGTTGTGAAGGGATTTTCTTGGGTGGAGGGTATTGCATACTCCAAGACCTTTGTCCTTGTTGCCAAGATGAATTCTATTCACTTTATACTTTCACTTGCAACTTTTGGATGTTGTGGTTGTGTTGTTGATACGTGGTTGGAATTGATGTCAACACTATTAGCATTGATGATTCTTAAGGCTATATATGTTGAGGATATTGAGAAAATTAGAGTAAATATGTTGCAAGAAATTTGTGAAGCTGTGAAGATAAGAATGGTGAAAATTTGTGTAAGTTGATATTCATAAGTCATGCATTAAAGGGTTTGTTGTTGAGCCTATCTAGTATGCTTTTTGGAAGTTTTAGAGGTGCACATCAAGATTGGAGAAATTTATTAGTTTTTGAGTTTGTATAGTTATTATGTTACTTTAGTAGATGTTTATGGAAGAAGAGATTACAATTTTGATAAATTGAGTTGTTGCATACATTCTTGAGATGTTTAGTGATGTTTCTAAATTGTGCTCTATCATTTTGGTACGTCTATGTTGACTGGAGTGTTCGTGATTGAATATTTTCCTTTGTGTGTTCAATTTTTCATGTTTTTGGTCAACATGATGGTGGTAGCATGTTGTGGATCCTTGTGGATTAATTTTTGAATGTTTGGCATGTTCGAGGATGTTGATTTGGGTCGTCATTATGTTGTTACTGACTTAGGCTAGTGCACATTAAGATTTGTTCATGTATTGAGGCCGACAATTTCTAATTCATGTTTTTTATATTTGTGGCCGAAAAAGTTGTTGATGTAAATTCATGTAGTGGATATATAAGAGTGATTTTTTCCTCACTTTTAAGTATGCTCGGTGAATGTATGTGAAGTGTATGCAAGATATGTGCAAATAAAGATCAGATCATTCGAGTGTAGAGCAAACTGTGAAGAAGTATTTTTGTGCCTAACCTAAATTGTCATTAGGATTTTGAAGAAGCTAATTTCTTAGTTCAACCTCATCAGATGGATTTAATTTAATTATTTTATGTAAGGTAGTGAGCCTTCCCTTTTGAGCAATGATCTCTAGGTACTATGCCTGAATGCATCTGCATTCCTTATTCATTTATATTATAAATTTAATAGGGTATAATTGTGGATTAACCTCCACCATGGTTTTTCCCCTAATAGGGTTTCCACGCAAAAATCTTGGTGTTGTGTGTTTGTGATGTGTTGTTGATTCTTGATTTCATTGTTAATTATTAGATCTAAGATTAAAGGTTGATAAATTAAGATAAGTTTTAAATTTTTTAACAACTGATTCATCCCCCCTCTCATTTGTCTATCCTTGTTTTGCCAACAATTGGTATCAAAGTTGGTTCCTCTAAAGAAGTTTAATAGCTTAAGGTGATCTAAGATGGCATCATACAAGAATGATAGTCCTAGATTCAATGGTACAAATTATTCTTTGTGGAAGGTTAGAATATAGTGTCATTTGAATTGCATTGGTGAACCCTTCTAGAAGATTACAAAGAACGTTTATACTATTCCTCAAAATGGTCCCTCTACTCTTGATCAGATCAAAGAAGCCAAAACTAATATCAGGGCTATAGAACCATTATCAAGTGCTTTGATAGATTCAAAGATGAAAAATTTGATAGGTTTGAAGACAACACATGAGATCTGGAAGAAATTGGAAACATTGTATGAAGGAGATGCACAAATGATGATTGCTAAACTAACAAGTCTGAAATGCAAGCGGGATAACTTGAAGATGAGTGAAGATGAAAAAATTGTTGCTTTCATGTAGAAGATAAATGAACTAGTGATGGGTATTAGGTGCGTAGGTGGAATTATGGAAGAAGATGAGATTGTGGCTAAAGTGCTTAGATTTGTGCCTACTTCTTACAAAACAAAAGTGCATGCTATTGAAGAGCTCAGGATAGTAACAAATATGACAAGAGACATGCTGTTTGGAAAAATTGTTTCCTTTGAGTTGAGTGAATTTGGTCAGTCTACCCCTAAGATAGAATGTGCATTTAAAGCTACCGTGTCCAGAAGAAGCCAACAAATATATGATTCAGGAGAAAGTTCTAGAAAGACATTCAAATATGAAGATGAGATGAAACATATTGAAGATGAAGAAAGAGAGCTAGAAGAGTTGGAAGGATTGATTGTGAAAAGAGAAGCTAGAGGTCAAGGTAAGTACAAAGGAAAGATTCCTATTAAATGTTTCTCTTCCAGTAAGATAGGTCATTTTGCATCAAGGTGTCCTAAAAGAGTTTCTAAGTACAAACTTGAAAAGTATAGATTTCAAAAGAAATGTTATTATGTTGAAGAAGGTGTTACAAATGATGAATCTGATAAATAAATTGGAAATGAAGATGGATGGGTATTCATTACTATCAAGGAAAATGATTCGGGGTCCACTGAATCTACTAATAATCAGAACATTGAGAAAGCTCTTGTAGCCAAAATAGATGAAAAGGATGAGTGGGTGATTGAAATTGGATGCTCACATCATATGAATGGTGACAAAAGCAAGTTCGTAAGCTTGAAAAAATATGACAGTGGTGTTGTAAGATTTGGAGATAACAATTCAGGTGTGATTTGTGGCAGAGGCACTATTTCTCTTGGTGGTAAATACAATACTGATGATGTCCTATATGTTGAAGGATTGAAGCACAACTTGTTGAGTGTTGGACATATGGTTGACAAGGGATATAATCTTCAATTCAAAGATGGAAAATGTAGGATTTTTGGAAGCTCTAGAAATGTAATTGCTTTAGGTACAAAGACAAGAGGTAATATTTTTCACTTGAGTGTTGCTAGTGATAGTTGCTTAATTTCTCAAGTTGATGTAAGCTGGTTATGTCATAGGAGGTTGTGTCATGTGAATTTTGATAACATTGTCAAAGTAAGCTCCACACAAGCAGTCAGAGATCTACCTAAGTTAGTAAATCCTACTAAAACCATATGCAAGGAATGTCAGATGGGAAATCATACAAGAATTTGTTTTCACAAAAAATAGCATCATTCTAATAGAGTATTGGATTTGGTACATATTGATCTATGTAGTCCATCTATAATCAAAATTCTACAAGGAGAGAGGTACTTTATGTTGCTTATTGATGATTATTCTAGGATGATATGGGTTGCTTTCTTGAGAGAAAAACATGAAGCACTAGGAAATTTCAAATGTTTCAAAGCTATGGTAGAAAATGAAACAAGTCTGAAGGTCAAATGCTTAAGATTAGACAGAGGTGGTGAATTCACTTCCCGAGAGTTCAATTCATTTTGTGAAGAGCATGGAATCAAAAGAAAGTTATCTACTCCCCAGACTCCTCAACATAATAGAGTTGTTGAGAGAAAGAACATAACAGTCCTAGATGCTTCCAGAACTATGGTGTTAGAAGGAAATGTTCCTCATATCTACTAGAGAGAAGCTATAAGCACTGCTGTATATACTATCAACCAAGTAAATGTCAATGGTAATTCTGGTAAGACTCCTTTTGAGTTGTGGTTTGGTCATAAGCCTATTGTTAAGTATTTTAAAATATTTGGAAGTAGATTTTATATCAAGAGAGATGAAGATATTGGCAAGTTTGATGCTAGAAGTGATGAAGGAATATTTCTAGGTTACTCTACTAAGAGAAAATCTTATCGGTGCTATAATAGAAGACTGAAGAAAATAGTTGAAAGTGAAAATGTCAGAGTTGATGAGGATATTGACAGGTCATCCAGATATTATGGATATGACCTAGATGATCAAAAATATAGTAAAAATAAAGGAAATACTACTCAGACACAAAATCAAGTCCAAATTGTTTTGGTGAATCAAGAGAATCATGAAGGAGAATCTAGTGGAAGTGTAGAAGATAGAATAGAAGAATCAAAAGTCAGAGAGAATTCCAAAGTTCCAAGGTATGTAAAGCTAAATCATTCTGAAAGGCATATTATAGGAGACAAGAACAAAGGTGTGCAAACTAGAAGAAAATTTTAGAAGAATATTCCCTAATTTCCAAAACTAAGCCTAGCAATGTCAATGAAGCATGTAAAGATGAATATTGGATGGAAGCTATGAAGGAAGAACTGATGCAGATAGAAAAAATGATACATGAATTCTTCTTCCCAGACCTCGGGATAAAAATGTTAGTGGAACCAAATGGGTCTTTCAGAATAAGCTTAATGAACAAGGTGAAGTGGTAAAAAACAAAACAAGAATGGTATGTAAAGGGTACTCACAGATGGAAGGTATTGGTTTTGAAGAAAAATTTGCCCCTCTTGCTAGAATTTAAGTTGTAAGATTATTTCTTGCTTATGTTGCTTTCAAAAATTACAAATTCTATCAAATGGATGTGAAGTCAACATTTCTGAATGGTGAGTTAGAAGAATTTTATGTTGAGCAACTAGATGGATTTCAATTGAATGATAAAAAAGAGATGGTATGTCGGTTGAAGAAAGCACTATATGGACTTAAGAAAGCCCCTAGAACTTGGTATGCTAGATTGGATAAATACTTGTTGAAGCTTGGATTCAATAAAGGTACTGCTAACAACAATCTGTATTTCAAGGTGGATAAGGATAAAGAGTTGATTATAGAAGTCTTTGTTGATGACATTATTTTTGAAGGTGATGATGACTTATGCATGAAGTTTGTTGATGAAATGAAAAGTGAATTTGAGATGTCAATGATAGGAGAGATGGAATTATTTTTAGGATTGCAAATTACTTAGTTAGATGATGGAATCTTTATATCTCAATCCAAATATGTAAGAGAACTACTGAAAAAGTTTGGCATGGAAGATTCAAATCCTATAGGTACACCCATGGTGACCGGATGCAAGCTAATATAGAATGATGATTATCCTAAGGAAAATCAAACAAGATACATGTCAATGATTGGTGGACTGCTATATTTTACTCAAACTAGACCAGACATCATGAATGTTGTATTCATGGTTGCTAGATATCAAGATGATCCAAAGGAATCACATGTGATTGCAATAAAGAGAATCTTCAGATACTTCAAAGGAATAGTTGATTTTGGGTTAAGGTATCCTAAGGATGATGAATCTAACTTTGAATGCCTTTACAGATGTAGATTGGGTAGGAGATGTGGATGATAGGAAAATTACAAGTGGTGGTGCATTCTTCTTGGGGAAGAAACTAGTGTCTTGGCTAAGTAAAAAGAAGAATTCCATTTCCCTATCTATTGTTGAGCATGAATATATTGCTGTTGCAAACAATTGTACTCAAGTAATGTGGATGAAGCAGATGCTGAGAGATATCAAAATTGATTATGATGAGCCTATTGCTATATTTTATGACAAATCAAATGCCATAAAAATTTCAAAGAATCTGGTGCTACATTCAAAGACAAAGCATATATTTATCAAGTATCACTTTTTGAGAGACAAAGTGAGTGAGAAAGAAGTCAGATTGGAATATGTACCCACTAATTAACAAATTATAGATATATTTACTAAATCATTTCTGAAGGATACTTTTGAGTATCTTAGAAGAAAGTTAGGGGTGATTTCCCCTCCTAATATAAACTAAAGATGCAAGTCTTTTCATCAATCTGTGCAGTTATAGTCAGATCTTGTTTCAAATTGATGTTATAGTGGTTGATACTTAGGGGGAGTAGTCAGATGATTCAGATATGTGGTTTAGAGCTTGTGTACCTTTTCCATTGATGTCAAAGGGGGCGAAGAGTAATGTGAAAAACCTTTGAGGAAGAAAAAGGGAGAAGAGTGCAATATCAAAGGGGGAGACTGTTGGAGAATAGCTAGTTGTGTTGATGGTATTTTTCACATCATGTGTTTCCATCAATGCCAAAGGGGGAGATTGTTGGATGTTGTGGTTGTGTTGTTAATATGTGGTTGTCACTAATTTCAACACTATTAGCATTGATTATTCTGAAAAACTATATATGTCAAGGATATTGAGAAAATTAGAATAAATCTGTTGCAGGTAGTTTGTGAAGCTGTGAAGATCAGAATGGTGGAAATTTGTGTAAGTTGATATTCAAAATTCATGCATGAAAGGGTTTTTTTTCTGAGCCTATCTAGTATGTTGTCTGGAACTTTCAGAGGTGCACATCAAGACTTGAGAAAGTTATGAGTTTCTGAGTTCCTATATTTATTCTATTACTATAGTAGATGTTTCTAGAAGAAGAGATTGCAATTCTAATGAATTGATTTGTTGCATACATTCTTGATATGTTTAGTGATGTTTGTGTATTGTTCTCTATCATTGTGGTACATCCACGTTGATCGGTGTGTTCGTGATTGAATGTTTTCCTTTGTGTGTTTGAGTTTTCATGTTCTTGGCCGACATGATGGTGCTAGCATTTTGTAGATCCTTGTGGATTAATTTTTGAATTCTTGGCATGATTGAGGATGTTTATTTAGGTCTTCACTATGTTGTGACTGACTTAGGTTGGTGCGCATTGAGATTTTTTCATGTATTGAGACTGACAATTTGTAATTCATTTATTTTATATTTGTGGCCAGCAAATTTGTTGATGTAAATTCATGTAGCGGATATATAAGAGAAATGTTTTCCTCATTTTGAAGTATGCTTAGTGAATGTATGTGAAGTGTATGCAATATATGTGTGAATAAATATCAGTTCATTCAAGTGCAAAGCATAGTGTGAAGAAGTTTAAGTGAAGAGTGAAGAAGTATTTATGTGCCTAACTGGAACTCTCATTAGGCTTTTGAAGAAGCTAATTTCTCAGTTCAACCTCATCAGATTAATTTAACCTAATTATTTTATTAAGGCAGTGAACCTTCCGTTTTGAGAAGTGAGCTCTAGGCAGTGTTCCTGAATGCATGTGCATTCCTTATTCATTTCTATTATACTTTTAACAAGGTATAATTGTCGATTAACCTCCACCATAGTTTTTCCCCTAATAGGGTTTCCAAACAAAAATATTGGCGTTGTGTGTTTCTAATGTGTTTTTGATTCTTTCTTTCATTATTAATTATTAGATCTGAGATTAAAGGTTGATAAAGTAAGATAAGTTTTAAATTTTGTAACAACTAGTTCACCCCCCTCTCAATTTTCTATCCTTGTTTTTCCAAAAATAGTTTCACAGGGATGGACAGTTTTTCAGATGGATGTGATGAGTTCCTTCTTGCATGGAAACCTTCATGAGGAGATCTATATGGAGCAACCTCAGGTATTTTTGTAGGATGCTTCTTTGGTTTGCAGACTTTGGCATTCATTATATAGTCTCAAACAAGCCCCTCGGGCTTGGTATGAGAAGATGGAATCTTTCCTGCTTTCCTCTCACTTCACACATTGTCATTCTAATCACATAATGTA
Source organism: Sequoiadendron giganteum (assembly GCA_007115665.2). Taxonomy (NCBI): domain Eukaryota; kingdom Viridiplantae; phylum Streptophyta; class Pinopsida; order Cupressales; family Cupressaceae; genus Sequoiadendron; species Sequoiadendron giganteum. The sequence goes on from CM021109.1 coordinate 467,797,045, forward strand.
CATTCAACATCAGGAGGGTGATATTTTGATTCTTGTGCTGTATGTTGATGATCTCAATATTACAGGTAGCTCATCCTCCATGCTTCAAAGTGTTCAGAGATTTGATGGAGTGGTTTGAGATGACAGATCTCGATCTTCTGCATTTTTTCTGGGCCTACAAGTTATTCAGTCTTTGGATGGGATTTCCAAATTTCAAAAGAAGTATTCTCTTGATATGCTCCAGTGATTTGGCATGCTTGATTGCAAGCTTTCCCCCAAACGATTTCAGTTAGGTCTTGTTTTGTCTTCCACTATCTCTATGCCTCTAGTAGATCCCACTTTATACAGGTAGTTGGTTGGCAGTTTGTTGTACTTGACACATTCTCATCCTGATCTTTCCTTTGTACTTGTCCTTGTATCTTGATTCTCACATGATCCAAATGAGATTCATTGGAAAGCTACCAAATGTATCTTGATGTATATTCGTGGCACCACTCATTATGGTATTCACTACACTTCAAGATCCCCTCACATTGTTGGCTTCACTAACTCAGATTGGGCTAGTGATTTCAATGATCGAAAGTCTACTTTTGGCTTCTTTTTTTTCCTTGGTTTTGGTCCTATCACCTGGTCTTGCAAGAATCAGTCTTCTATTGCATTATCATCTACATAGGATGAGTACTGAGCAACAATGTTAGCTAGTTAGGAGATTCTATGGATTCGGTAGTTGATGAAAAAGTTTTGGTTTCCTCCTGATAGTCCCACTATTCTCTAGTGTGACAATCAGAGTACCATTCACATTTCCCACAACCTAGTGGAGCATCAATAGACTAAGCACATTGAGATCCATATGCACTTCATCAGGTAGTTGATTTAGGATGGTTCTCTCATCTTGGAGTACATTCCTACAAAGGAGCATGTTGTTGACATCTTCACTAAACCTTTGGCATCACTGTGCTATCTTCAGTTACGCTCCATCCTTGGGGTGAAAGAAGTTGTCCTTGGGGTGTTTCTGTGAGGCCTTCCTTCCTTCATGTTTTTTTTTAGCATGTTTTTTCATCTCTTTTTGGAGAGGAGTTTTTCCCACTGGGTTTTCTCCTTTACTTCACTTTACAGAGATTTGGTTGTATTTGGGTACCTAATCAGGCCTAGTTGTCAGGACCCTTGTTTGCTTTCTATCTTGTAGTTGCATTACTTTCATGCATTTAGTTTGTAGATACTCCCTAAGTTCATCTTAAGGGGGGGTGTTAGAGTAAAAGGTTCTTTACTTAATTATTTTAACTAAGTTACATTTTAGATTTCTCTTAAGATAAACTTAGTTTGCATCTTGTATGCATTTAATAATTATTCTAATTATTAATTGCTCTCCTTTTAGGTTTCACTTTAGGGTTTCTTGATCTCCTTCATAAGGATTGATCTCATTGTATTATCTCATTCTCTATGATTAATGCATTCTTAGCTTTCAGAGCACCCTTTGCTTTTTTGTCTCAATCTCTCCTTTCTGTGATAGGTTATTTGCATCTAGGTGATCTTCGGGTTCTATGAAGTTGGTTTTCTCAACTTCTACAAGTAGCAGATGTAAATGACAGGAAAATTACTAGTGGTGGCACATTTTTCTTAGGGAAGAAGTTGATTTCATGGTTGAGTAAAAAGAAGAATGTCATTTCATTTTCTACTGCAGAGGCATAATACATTACTACTACAAACAATTATACTCAAGTATTGTGGATGAAGCTGATGCTCAAATATATTAGAGTTGTGTATGATGAACCTATTGCCATATTCTATGATAATTCAAGTTCTATAAAAGCTTCTAAGAATCTGGTGCTGCATTCAAAGACCAAGCATATATCTATCAAGTACCACTTTCTGAAAGAGAAAGTGAGTGATAAAGAAGTCGGACTGGAGTATGTGCCTACTAAGGAATAGATTGCAAACATATTTACTAAGAATTTTCCTAAGGATACTTTTGAGTATCTTAGAGAGAAGTTAGCAGTGATTACCCCTCCTAATCATAGCTAAGATGCATAGTATTTGCATCAGTCTATGCATTCATAGTCATATTTTGATTCGGATTGATGTTGTGGTGGCTGCTACTCAGGGGGAGTAGTCAGATGATTTAGATATGTGGTTTAGAGCTTGTGTACCTTTTCCATTGATTTCAAAGGGGGAGAAGAATAGTATGAGAAGAGCAATGTAAAGAGGAGATTGTTGGAAGAAGAGTTAGTTGTGTTGATGGTGTATTTTTCACATCATGTGTTGCCATCAATTCCAATGGGGGATATTGTTGGATGTTGTGGTTATATCTATGATATGTGGTTGTCATTGATGTCAATACTATTAGAATTATTGTCTTTAAGACTATATATGTTGAGGATATTGAGAAAATTGAAATAACATATGTTACAGGCTGTCTGTGAAGCAGTGAAGATCAGTGTGCTAGAAAGTTCAATATTTTGTTCATGAGAATTTTCATATTAAAGGTTTTGATTGCCTACGTATGAAGTTCCTATTCCATAAATTTTAGAGGTGCACATGAAGATTTGAGCAAGTTATAAAGCTCTATGTTCTAATAGTTATTTTGTTACTAGAAATGGTGTTCACAGAAGAAGATAATACATTTTTGGCAATTTGAAGTGTTGTGTATGTTCCTAAAGTGTTTGTGGATGTCTCTAGATCATGTTATATCTATGTTGCATGTACGCATTGATCATTGTGCTCGTGATCCAAGATTTTCTTTTGCATGTTCATGTTCATGGCCGACATAATTCTTGTAGCATATTATGGATCTTCGAGGATGATTAATTGAAGGTGTTTTGTGTTCGAGGACATTGTTTTAGGTCTCTAATATGCTGTGGCCGACCTTGGTGGATGCACATTGATAATATTTATTATTTTGGGCCGACAATTTGCATTCATCGTATTATCTTGTTGAAGGCGACATGAAGCAATGCAATTTCTTGTTGCAGATATATATAAGCGATTGTTTCTCATTTGAGAAGAATCAGGTGCGAAGTGTGTGTGTTTTTTGTTTGAAAAATGTTTAGATCATTCAAAAGAAGAGTAGAGTGTGAAGAAGAGTGAAGAAGCATTCATTTGCTTAATTGGAACTGAACTCAGGCATTTGTAGGTGCTACTTTCTCAGTTCAAATTCTTCATATGGTTTTAATCTGAATATTTTTTGTAAGAAAGTGAGTCTTCCTTTGAGCAGTGAGCTCTAGGTAGTGTACTTGAATGCATTTGCATTCCTTATTCATTTCTCTTATACTTTTAATAGGGTATAACTTGTGGATTAACCTCCACCATGGTTTTTCCCCTAACAAGGTTTCCACAAAAAAAATCTTGGTGTTATGTGTGTTTCTAATGTGTTGTTGATTCATGCTTTCACTATTAATAATCAGATCTGAGATTAAAGGTTAATAAGGTCAAATAAGTTTGAAATTATGTGACAACTGATTAACCCCCCCCCACCGCCCCTCTTAGTTGTCTTCCCTTGTGTTTCCAACATATCATTGATCTTCTTTGTAATTTTGCAAGGACCAATTTCCTTGTACTTCAACTTGTGGCATGTTCCAATAGGAAACCTCTCTTTTCTAAAATATACCATCACTAAGTCACCTTTATTGAATGTTCGATGTCACCTACTAGCATTCACTATATTATTGTACCTCTCATTACTATCCTGCAACTTCTATCTCACATATTTTTGAAACTGTTGAAGGTGTTCTACAAATGCTTCTCCATCATCATTGACTCTATCTTTCATCGGTAGTTGTACCAAATCTATAACACCCTTAGGATTCCTTCCATACATAATCTGGAAAGGTGACTTTACTGTTGATTTGTTAATGAAAAAATTATAGGCAAATTCGGCTTGAGGTAATGTCATGTCCCATTGTTTTTTCTTTTCTCCAATAATACACCTCAACAAATTTCCCAGACTCCGATTGACTACCTTTTTTTTCCCATCTATTTGAGGATGATAGGCACTACTAAACTATAAATTGGTCCCCATATTCTTACATAAAGTCCTCTAGAAATGACTAAGGAATTTGGTATCCCTATCAGAGGTAATAGTCTTTGGAACACCATGTAGTTGAACAACTTCTAAAAAAAATAACTCGGCTACCCTCGTTGCATCATTAGTTTTCTTATAGATAATAAAATGAACCGACTTAGAGAGCCTATCAACAACTACAAAAATGGAGCCATTACCTCATTGGGTGTGTGAAAGTACCAACACAAAGTCCATGCTCAAATCTTTCCATGGTGTAGTTGGTACTGGTAATGGTATTTACAACCCTGTATTTTGTGAATGTTCCTTAGCCACTTGGAAAATCCTACACCTTGTTACATACCTAGTTATATCCCATTTCAGCTTTGGCCAGTAATATTTATCTTCTATCAAGGCTATTATCTTGTCTTTTCCAAAATGTCTTTGCCAACCCACTATTATGAAATTCTCTAATATTTTTTTCCCTCATAGATCCATCTGGTATGCATAATTTTTTTCCTTTAAATAGATAAACATCTTGCATAAAATATTCACCCCTAAAGTGATCCAAGTTACCAGATACTGGTGCCTTCAATTGTTCCACAATCTCCCAAAAATCATCATCAGACTCATACAAATTTTTGATGGCATCAAAACCAACCACCTCAGTTTCCATTGTGGTCAAAAGCGCAACATGCCTACTTAATGCATCTGCAACCTGATTTTGTTTTCCAGACTTATGCTTCAACAAAAAATTGTAACCCTACAAGAAAGAGACACACTTGGCATGCCTACTAGTCAAATTTTTCTATGTGTTCATGTATCTCAATGCAATATGATCTATAAACAATACAAACTCCTTGGGAAGTAGATAATGTCTCCAATGTCTCAATGCTTGAAAAATTGCATAAATTCCAAATCATAAGTAGAATAATTCTTTATCACTTTATTCAGATTTTCACTAAAGAAAGCTATAGGTTTTACTATTTGGCTAAGTACAACACCTATTACCATATGGGAGGCATCACATTATACTTCAAATACCTTATCAAAATTTGGCAATGCAAGTATAGGTGCTTCTTTTACCTTTTACTTCAAGTACTTAAAACTCTCCTCAGCATCCTTGGTCCATAAAAGCTCCCTTCCTTTGGTGCAATATTTTATAGGAGATACAATACTACTAAAATTTTGAATGAACTTTCGATAGAAAGTGGCCAAGCCATGAAAAATTCTTACCTCTGTTATTCTACTTGGACTAAGCCATTCTAGAATTTCCCTGACCTTTTATGGATCCATTCTGACACCATATTTAGAAATGGTGAAGCCTAAAAAGACCAAACTATCCTGCATGTGTTGGAAACAAGCTACACTGAGGGGGAGGGGGGTTAATAAGTGTTGTGTAAAAATTAACTTTATTAACCTTTATCTTCAAAGCATTAACAACATTCAATCATAATGCATAAACAGGAAAATAAACACAACACCTAGATTTTTACGTGGAAAGCCTGTTAGGGGAAAAACCATGGTGGATGGCCAATCTACAATTATGATTTGAGTATACTCAAATGAGTATTACAAAAAGGGGAATGCACTTGCATTCAGGTGCACTTCCTAGAGCTCAGTGCTCAAAGAGAAGGCCCACTGCCTTATAAAAGATAATCATATTAAAACCATCTAAGAGTTTAAATTGAGAAAGTTAGCATCTACAAATGCCTAATTACAATTTTGGTTAAGCACAATAATAAATTTGCTGCCTTACAGACTGATTCTATACTTCTACTTTGTTCTGCTCATACACACAACATAGATCTTATATGTGCAAGTGAACCTATGCATTATCTCTCTTCTGCTATGCTCTTATTCGCAATTCGCACCAAATCACACTTCACACATCATACAAAAAGATACAGATGATCTTATATATATCTACAACATAGAATTCAATTACACTTTGTTGGCTTCAATAGAACACAAAAATAATTACAACTATCAGCTAGATCCTTAATTAAATATTTATGTGCATCCTCCAAAGTTGGTTAAGACATAGAGGGGACCCAAACAAACATGATCGAGCACAAAAAAATTTAGTTAAATAATCCTTATACATCCGCGACATAATGCATTCATGAGGTTGACTTCAATAAAAGAGAAACTGGGAATAAACTAACAAGATCTAAATTTCACATGAATTGATACAAGCCATTGCGCTTCTATAGCAACAAAGACAATATGCCAAAAAATTATTTCCTGAGATGCGCAACACAAAGTAATAACCTAAAATCTTCATACAAATCAATGAGCATTGTGCTATTAGATACTCTGTTCTACCTTATTAATCTTCAATCTATCTACCAGTATGATTGAATGATAGTGTGTTATTTGATCATCAATTATAGTTTCCATCAATAACAACACTAAGTGATAATACAGTGTCTTTTTCCAACAATCTCCCCCTTTGGCATTGATGGCAACACTTAGTGAAAAATGACTAAGTGTCGGATCAGTACCAAGATAATCTACACTGCCTACTCCAAAATTCCAAGAATGCAATTCTCCCCTCAAGATGATTAACAATTTTTCACTCCTCTTCTCCCCTTTTGACATCAATGGAAAAGGCAGGGGTGCGCATATCAAAAATGGATCAAACAAAATTGTTATGCAAAAATGATTCTATAACTTACAAAAACTGAAAATGTCTACAAAATATTTCTTCAGCTGAATTAAATTTGCGTCCCAAAATATTTTGAGACTCTCCATGATTGTGATATGGCCACAGATCAAGTAAGATTGTGTCTCTGTAGATTCCAAGTTGGCCAGATCACCAACTGCCATAGAGTCATCTCATTCTTTTAGAGCACTTGACAATATATCAATCTTTGGACTAATTGTCCCTTCGAGTTCACATGTTCTAGAAATAATTTTGTTATTTTCATGTTCCAAGCTTTTTATCTTATCAAAAAAATACATTACTTCATCTTCTATCTTTCCAATACCACCAAATAGAGCATCAAATGCTTCAGAAATAGCACTTAACTATTTTTCTTGATATTTTTTCTTCTTTTCATTAGCTTCGGTAAACTTTGAAAAAGACAAACATGCTTTGTAGATATTACCACCTTCTGATAAAGCATTATGTACATTCTTTATGCATGTGGCTAAAACATTTTTTCTTTGGCAATCAATACCTTCAATCTACCAAACCTTTTAACATAAAATTCTTTTTGTACTTTCGCCAAAGAATATTTTTTGATAGACTCAAAATGAGTACTAACAATGTTTATAAGACTTCTCAATTCACTAGATGAATATCCATTCGAGTATTTCACAAAAGAGGGCATAATATTTTCCAATACTCCAGATGCAAGATTCAACAGTTCACCATCTTCAATGTGAGATTTCAATATCTCTTCTTAGGCTTTTTCTTGAGAAAACAAATCTACTTTCATTTTATGGATTGGGCTTAAGGTGGAAAGGTCAATGGGACCTTCAATTAGTTTCAGTTCAATCTCTTCCTTGTGATCAACCAATAATTTCTTCACTGTCTCAACAGTGTCTCTTGCCTCAATTGGAATTGGCTTCACATCATCTTTCTTTTCCTCAACTATTTATTCCTCAGTTGAAGGTTTTGATTTGTCTTCAGAGATCTCTACCTTGTCAACTGATACATTCTTAGGTGCCTCAAATTCCATAGGGATTTCAGTGTTATCTTCTACAAGAGGAATCTAAGTATCCTCAATCATATCATCATTTATCTTTTCAACTTTAGGATCAGCTACAATATTTTCAACATTTTATTTTTTAGCTTCTCTTTCCAGACCAGATGGAGCAACTTCAACATGTGTTTCTTTCCAAACCATGTGCTTATGGACCTGGAGAATTCGGTTGAAAAATGTAAAGAAACAACCAGTCTTAACCTAAATGAAATTTTACCTCTGCTTCTCCATCAGGGGCTTATCATGAGGCTCTACCATTTTCATTTGGCCTTATGTCCTCCTAGAGCCATTTCTACTTTTCATGTTGAAGAGATTGAGCTCATTTTTGTTGCTAATATCTCCCCTATTGAATCAAGAAGCCCTTTTAGAAAACCCAACCTGGGTACTGCTAAAAACCCCAAACCAAAACATGCTACTAAAAAAATTAAGGGCGGTGCAGGTAATGCACAAACAAGCATTGTGGTCAACCTGTGTGAGCTTAAGGCCACCCCGGCCAAGTCTGCTTATAGAGCCACCCCAAAGAAAAGAGGTAAAGATGATAAAAAAAATTTTATTGGAGTCGATGGTGAAAGAGGACAAAGGAAAGAATATTGTGGGGAAAGACTCTAAAGGTGATATAGTTGTGGAGGCCACAATTATGACTGGAAGAGAGAATACTATCTGAAGGTCTGGGATATTGATGAAAAACAATAAAAAAAGGTAGTTTTTTGTGGACTCGGAGGAGGAGCAGACGAATAGAAAGGAGTATAAGGATGAAGATACCGAGGAGGAAGAGGAAGATAATGTGGAGGGGCCCTATACTATCCTAGATAGAAAAAAAATTCTAAAAGAGAACTCAACCTCTCAATCTTCACACACTCTGAAAGTTGATTCTGCTGAGGGCCCAAATACTATGGATGATGGTGTGGAGCTCCATGCACTGAAGGAGAAGATGGACACGTTGGACAAAAGATTCAGAGGCTTGACCTGTTTCACGGTGAATTTGGTTCATTTTGTTACCAACACCCTATCCATGGTGATCAAAGATGAGCTGGAGGGCAATAACACCTAGGAAAATCAAGATTGGGTTGGGGACAATGCTATGGACCTCCTATCCAAAAACTGGGACAATGCCAGTTAGTTGCTACCTGGGTCTATGTTTTGTGTTTATGTTGTTGACCCATGTTTGATGTGCTATCCTTTTACTATTTCTATTCCTTTTTGGCTTACTATTAGTTTTATGGACCTAATTTTCTTGGCCCTTGAGGCTCATTGTGTAGGGTACAACACCCTATAAATGTTGCTTACTTTATCAAAAACATGCGTTTCTTCAGAAACAACATTAATTCTCTCTTTTATCAAGATATTTCTAAAGATTTGCTTAGTTTCTTTTAAGACTTCATCTGTTTGACCAATCATGAGCTTGTTTACTCTTGATTTTCGCTTGAATTCTCTATTATCTATTTTCACGAATGCATTCTTATCTTCTACATACATTACTAGACATACTTCTACTAGGATTATTTCTCTCATCCTTTCTTCTTTATTTCTAGCATTAACTCTCCTCATTTCCAATATGTCATATAAAATTTTAGGTAGATTTGACATTATTTCAATCAATAATTTATTGAAATTATTCATATGTTTTATCATTGCTTCTTTAAGAATTATTTTGTCAGGTTCATCAAAAGACTCGTACCATTTGCAAAGTGGTTTTAGATTTCCATCCTTAACCAAAGCTTTTTCAACTGCTTGTACTGACATGCCTGGTTTGTCAGTCTTTGCTTTCTTCTTTTCCTGGTTATCTTCACTGGAAGGATCACCTTTTGTGAATATTGTTGGCTTTGTGCCTTGATGCCTTATCTCTTTGACTTCTTCATCAGACTCAATTTTCTCATCATCAAAAATAGCCATATACACTCTCTTTCTCTTTTTCTTCCCTTCCTTTCCAGATCCCTTAGACTCAATTTTTACAAGGGTGGACTTTGTTGTAGGAGCTAAATGAGATACAAAGCTTCTAGTTGCTCTATTTCAGGAAGATTGTGTTGTTGGACCAGCTGATTGAGTTATGGCTACCTCCTTAGCAGCTTGCTTTGTTGCTTCAGCTTCTTCCCTTTTCTGTCTGGCTTCTCTTAATAATTTTGTAGATGCGCCCATACTCTCTACGAGAACTTAGACTTCTTTTCTGACTCTTTTAGTAACCATAGGTTTCTCGAGTTCATTATGGACCTGTATTTCCTTCTCTACATATGTGACAAACCTTTCCTTTTCCGGATCCACTGGTTTGCTCAATATGTGTTGAGCATAAATATCTAGAACTTTCCCATCAACTTCATATCCCATGGGCATGATCTAGATTGTTCTGGGATCATCCACTTCCATCATACACTGATCAACATCCGCCATGAAAAAAAATGAATCTTTGTACTTCTCTACAATAGAAGTAGGAATACTCTCCCTTTATTGCATCATATACTAAAAACCTTTAAAGTATCCCCACATGGTTGCATTCCTTGTTTTGATATTTGCAACATTGTACAACAGATCTCTGATCTGTTCGGCTATCAGCTTGTCCTTTTTCCACTAAACCTTTCCAACTCTCGAAACTTCACCCATGAAATAGCAGAATAAACACAAGAGAAATTTTCCATATTTGAAAGAGTTTTTCTTGTATTTCTTTATTTTTCCAAGATTCTCCATTAATTGAATTCTTAGCAATTCATAGAGGTCGTGATCTGTATTTTCCTTCACCATTTGGTAGGTGGCATAGATTGTTGTGATAGACACAGAGTTGTCTTAGCTAGAGTGATAAATTTTGTATCTAATCACCATTGATGCAAATTTGACATCTATATAAGCAATTCTATCAATAGTCATTGTCCTTCTATCATATGTAGATCCTATAGCATCAGTGACTGTTTGGTTTTTCACAAACTTCAGAATAGGTAATCCATCGGAAGAGTTTAGAATGGTTACTGCACTGATAGATTCCTTTGTAATTTTGAACGAAATTTTGAGCCACATAAATTCATCATGCACTTGAATCAAAACATAAAGGATCCACTCCGACTCTCCAATAAGAGAAATTTGACAATTTGTGTGAACTTCTTTGTTTCCAGGATTTTATGTTCTTGCTTTACACGGTAATCTTCACCAATGATATGATTATTATTAAAAATTCAGTAGTTAACAACTTCCTAGTTCTTCAATATTGGCATGAATATAAACCCTAATGTCCTATGTGTGTAAAAATCCATACAGAATAGACAAAAATTCTCCTAATGGATCGGTCTATAAGACTTGTAAGGATGTCATTTGAATTTAGGATGAGGTTTGTCCTTGACTTCAACTACTAGAGGAGTATTCATTTTGACCATATCACAAGTTCGTGAAGTTTTTATGAAAAAACACCTTTTTCACCGGATCATGATTTGAATGTTGAATCACTCTAATGCTTGAATTTTGCCTCAAATCACCAATGATCGCCTATGAGTTCTCAAAAATTCTTCTCTATCAAATGAAAAGTGACGAATGAAGAGTAGAAATGACTTTTTATCAATTACATACCTAACCCTTTTTGTTGCAATAAATTCTTTAACCCTAATGCATTCAGTTACCCTATTCCTATACCTTATGACGGGTAAAACTTATGCGGACCTCTAGTACATCATACCACTTCCTCCAATGAGTTCAACAATATTTGTTGAGAATATATGCATCTAATGAACAAATTCACATTTGGTGTCACTTACCGATTAGGGGTTTGCATGATTTTCTTGACTGCTCCCCCTAGGCCAAAGGCCTGAGACTAAATCCCAGAGGAATTACCAGAAGTAGGTTATGGTGTTGTCACATTTTCTTCAACAAAAATAGAGGTATATTTCTTCACCCATTTCTTCTACATTTGTTTTCTAACTGCATCTGTAGTGATTTTTCATTTTCCTTTGATATCCTTCTGCATATTTTTCTTTTGACTTACCGAATTTTTTCTGTTCCAACAGAATGTAGCAATTTGTCCAATTTTGTTGTAGTTATAGCACACAACATTTCTTTTTCTAGAACAGTTGTTCCACTGATTTCCTCTTGATCTTCACTGGTTAGGAGTATGGCCAAATCTATTGCATGTATAGCATTTGATATTTCTATGAAATTGATTCTTCACATTTATGCATTCATTTGACTTATGACCAACCTTATGAAAATTAAAACACTGACTTGAGAAAGATGGACCACTTTGATTCATCCTACTTCTACACTGAGAAGCCATGTGTCCAAACTTATTGTAATTTTAATAGTATCCATTAAATCTCTAAGCATTAGGTTTCCTTACCAGATACCTTCCAGATTTGTTCGTTTGATTTCCTTGAATTTCCTTTGCTTGAATCTAGGGCTTTCTCCTTCTTCATATCTGAGACCTCGCTTGTCACCATGAGCCCTTTGGTTGCTAATTAGTTCATTAAGAATAGAAGAGCTAGCTTTGAACTTCTCTTTATACTCATTTGCAGTATCAAGTTCATTTCCAAGATCATCCAATTTCCTTTCAAGTGCCTCTTCATTGTTCTTATATTTTTCTAGTTCATCATCCAATCGGCTACACACTTCAATTTTTTCTTTTAGGGACTGAGCTAGGTTCTCTTCATTTTTCTTTATATGTTCAATCTCCTTGGTCATCTTCATCATGATAGATTCCATCTCATGCTTTAGGACTATATTGTCTTTAGTAAGCTTTTCACATTCCTCTTTTTTTTCTTTCAGGGCTTGACTGAGTTGTTCTTCTTCAATGCTCTTACTATCACTCTATTTAATCTGATCACAGAGTTCCTTTCTCTTCTCTCTGGACTTATTGATTTTTTCTTTTAGAGACTCAATGAATTTCTCAGCATCTGAGAGGTTTTCTTTCAATTTCTAAACTTCAACCTTTGATTGATCAAGATCATCCAAGGCCACCAAAAGTAGTTGTTGAAGACTACTTGAATCCATTGAAACATCTTTCAAGATCTCCTCAACTGATTAGACTAATTTCAGAGGAACTAGTTCTGATACCAATTGTTGGAAACAAGCTACACTAAGAGGGAGGGTGAATGAGTGTTGTGCAAAAATTAACTTTATTAACCTTTATCTTCAAATCATTAACAAAATTCAATCATAATACATAAACATGAAAATAAACACAACACCAAGATTTTTATGTGGAAACCCTGTTAGGGGAAAAACCATGGTGGATGGCCAATCCACAATTATGATCTGAGTATACTCAAATGAAGATTGAAAAAAGGGGAATGCACTTGCATTCAGGTGCACTGCTTAGAGCTCACTGCTCAAAGGGAAGGCTCACTACCTTATAAAAGATAATTAGATTAAAACCATCTGAGATTTTAAACTGAGAAAGTTAGCATCTACAAATGCCTAATTATAGTTTTGGTTAAGCACAATAATAGATTTGTTGCCTTATAAACTGATTCTATACTTTTTCTCTATTTTGATCATACACACAACACATATCTTCTATGTGCAAGTGAAACTGTGCATTATCACTCTTCTACTCTACTCTTATTCACAATTCGCACCAAATCACACTTCATACATCATAAAAAAATATACGAACGATCTTCTATATATATCTGCAACATAGAATTCAATTACACTTTGTCGGCTTCAATAGAACACAAAAATAATTACAACTGTTGGCTAGATCCTTAATTAAGTATTTATGTGCATCCTCCAAAGTTGGTTAAGACATAGAGGCGACCCAAACATACATGATCTAGTATGAAAACATTTAGTTAAATACTCTTTATACATCTATAACATGATGTTTTCATGAGGTCAGCTTCAATACAAGAAAAACTGGGAATAAGCTAACCCGATCTTCTAACTTTCACATGAATTGATACAAGCCACTGAGCTTCTGTAGTAACATAGATAATATGCAGAAAAATAATTTACTAAGATCCACAACACAAAGTAATAACCTAAAATCCTCATATAAATCAATGAACACTGTGCTACCGGATACTTAGTTTTTCCTTATTAATATTCAATCTATCTTCTGATATGATCAAATGATGGTGTGCATATCTGATCATCAATTATAGTTGTCATCAATGAAAAAAATAAGTGATACTATAGTGTCTCTTGCCAACAACATGAACCTACAATTCTTCAAATTTTCATAGAGCTTCTCCTTCCTTAACACACCAAAGATGATCCTCAAGTGTTGTAGGTGCTCTTCTTTGCTATTACTAAATACCAAAATATCATCAAAATAAACTACCACAAACTTACCAATGTAAGGTCACAGTACAGTTTTCATCAATCACATAAATGTGCTAGGTGCATTTGATAACCTGAATTGCATAACCATCTACTCATATAATCCATCTCTATTCTTAAAGGTTTTCTTCCACTCATCCCCTTCTCGGATCTGGATTTGGTGGTAACCACTTCATAGGTTGATGTTGCAGAAATATTTGGCCCCTGCAAGGACATCCATCATGTCCTCCATACGAGGTATAGGAAACCGATACTTGATGGTAATCTTATTAATTTATCTACTATCAGTGCACATCCTCCATGTTCCATCTTTTTTTGAGGTTAACAATGCAGGTACAATACATGGGCTCATGCTCTCTCTCACCACATCTTTACTTATGAGTGATGTTACTTGCTTATTCAACTCTACATGTTATTTTGGATTCATCCTATAAGCTTCTTGGTTGGGTAGAGTTTCTCCTAGAATCAAATCAATATGATGTTGAATATCTCTCTTTAGCAGTAGACCATCAAGTAATTCATCAAGCACAACATCAAAAAATTATTCCAATAGCTTTGCTAATTCTAGGGATACTGAAATATCTTCCTCTTTGCCTTTTTTCACTACTAATGCATAACAACACCTTGTCACCTTCATTTCTTTAACAAGATATCTTTTAGAAAACATGGTCTCACCTTTTCCTCCATCCTTAAGAGGCAAAAAAATAAACTTAGAGTCATCTTTTTAAAAGGTGTATGTGTTTTTCTCTCCATAATGCATAACTTTTCTATCATACTACCCTGACCTTCCCAATAACACATGATAGGCATCCATTGGGACAACATCACACCATATCTCATCCCAATAGATCTTCCCTATGCTAAACTTAATTAGGCATCTTCTATCAACAGTGACTTCATTTCCCTTTTTAAACCATGCAATGCGGTATGGATGGGGATGTTTTTCATAGTGTAAATTCAATTTTTCTACCATTTCTTTAGAAACCATATTTTCACAACTACCTCCATCAACAATAACTTGAAATACCTTGCCACCTAAAGTGCATCTGGTTTTGAAGATATTGGTTCAAAGCCATGAACCATCAGAGCTTTTGGCTTGTGTTTTCTCCTTCTCTAGAATCACAATTTCTCTTCTCATCATGAGACTTTCTCCTACATCTGGTGGAACCTCTAGTTCTATCCCTTTCACTTCATGTTGAGTTTGAATCAGGTTCACCCTAGGTTTTCCTCCTTTATTTATTTCTTGCATGTTATAATTTGAGCATTCAAATTCTCTATGACCTTCTCCACATCTGAAACAAGTGAAAGGCCTTCTCTAGTTTTGACATCCTCTACCACTGCCATAGCCTCTACCTCTTTGAAATCCCCTTCCTCGTTCTTGATTCAGAGGATCTTGTCAAGTGTCTACTTATTTTTCCAATCTATGGGATGATTCTCCCCTATCATAATTCGAACATCCTCAAAATGGGGTTGATGTACCCCTTCTTCCTCCTCTATTCCTCTGATGATATTGTTTGTTTTTTTTTCTTTAGCCTTTAGAGCCAATTGGTAAGTCTCCTCAATAATGTCGACTCGATGCATGCTTAATTCATCTTGAATAGATAATTTTAGTCCATTCACATATCTAGCAATCATCTATTCATCATTTTATTGATTCTCTACACGTATAAACAACGTATATAACTCATTTGTATAATCTTGCACAAAAGAGAGGTTCTGCTTTAAATTTTGAAACCTATGAAAAAGGGTTTGCACATAATCTATGGGAAAAAAAATTCTATCAACTTCTTCTCCATTTTATTCTGTGTCCTGATCTTATCCTTGTCTTTCCTTGTTCATTCCTTTTGAAGATGATCCCACTAGATCATTGCATGAACCTTTAATTTGGTGCATGCAAATTTCACCTTCTTTTCCTTTGTCATGGATCTCCATTCAAAAAAAATTCTCATGTCATTCAACCAATCTATCAACTCCTCTGGTTTAAGACTACCCACATAATCTGAAACATCAACCTTGATTCCTTCATTTTTTCCTTCTAAGGCCCTGAGCATCCTCTCTTCAAAACTCATGCCTTCTAATTCTTCTTCTTCATGTTTTGTATCTTGATCTGCACCTCCTCGACCTATCTCTTCATCAGATTTGTTACCTCCTCTACCCAATTTTTGGTTTTCCATTCGTGTTATAAGTTCTGCTACTTGCCTTTGCAAATTTCTCATTTCTCTATGCATCTAGTCAAGACCACCTCTTCCTCTTCCTGCCCCAACCATCTTCCCACTCTGATACCAGATGATGTAGCCAACAACATACACTCAACAGAATTGTGCCATTAATCATGTGTGAGAGCCAAAGATTCAAAATATATGGAAAATGAAAATTTTCTATTCACCAACATTGCTACTATAATGAGATAAAACTCTCTTATATCCAAAAAACTTTAAAAAAAACAAAAAATTACCTTTTTTGGTAGATTTCGACAATTGTTAGATTTTACCGTTTTAGGAATTTTGCATGTATAACTTTGAGAGTCCAGTGTTTTCCCAAAAACTTTCTAAAACTAAGGCAGGATGAATTACCAACTAACATCCTAAATTCAAAACATGAGTTTCGAGTTATTAGCAAAAACAACTTTTTAAAAACTAGAAAAAAATAGTAAATTGTCATTTTGAAGGCCAAGATGAAATTTTCAATCCCTGAAAAACTGCCAAAATGGGGGCCAATTGACGTAGGGTTGGGAATCCACATGCCACCTCATAATGTATCGACCTGTAAAATTTCAGCCCAAATAGACATCTGAGTCAAAAGTTATGACTTCTGGAAGTTTCTACATCATAGTTATGACCTCTGGAAGTCCCTGCATCAGTGTACGGGAAATCCTGCAAACCCAAAAATATATTTTTCCTTAATTTTCTTTTTGGTTGTGTTTTGTTTTGTAGACATGTTATTATTTTAATCTAATTTCTTCTCCAACTCCCTAAAAATTGAATTCAATTTGAAAGGTTAATTTTTTAAATTGGATTTGGGATTAAAATGCTAGGAATTGTTGATTTTACAATTTATTATATTGCACATAGCCCCACGCCTAAGATGGAGGAGGTCATTTTTGGAATTTGTAACTCCTCTTGAATTTGAATTTGACATTCAATGACCATGCAAGAGAAATATGTGCACTTGGAGGTGAAAAAGTGGAATGATGGGAGTCTAAATTAGGAAAGAAATTTAAAAATTCTTGCTAGGAAAATAATGGGGAGTTACAAGAGAATATTGAACGCCCAAGGAAGGAGGAAAAGAGTTTAAAAATGCAGCAATATTGGCAAGGAAAAAGACATGCCCAACTTGAGGGAGGAAAATATCAAAATGAAGAGAAAAGATGAAAGTTTTGAGGAAGAATTACTTGTAATATCAACTAGGGATGCCCAGAGGTGGAGAAAGAGGATTGTATGGTTGTAGTTGTTGTTTTGGTATTTTTTAGAGGACTCTTGTAACAGGTTTCCAATCATAGAATGCAAATTTCATGCTTGTAGTTGATTTCTTGTTCATAGTTTGACTTTTGAAATAATTGTTGTAAGCTCTTGCAGGATTATAATTAATAAAATCATGTTATTCTTGAATTTCTCGTTAATTCCTATGTTGGAGAATTTGAATTGAGCTCATTTAATTTTATTATAAAAAGCTAATTTTCCTATTTTTGAGTGAGGGGGTTACAACAACTAACAATCCAATATGATTCTTGGTTGTTGATTTGCATCATTGTGCTTATTACAAATCTAAGAGAAAAAGACTTACACCATTCTCCAAGGTGAATAGAGGACAGAAATGGAGTTATGATAGAGTAAATTGAGTGTTTCAGTGCTTACATGTTTCTATTTCATTTTGAATTAGTTTTCCTTATTTACTTTATTTTTGTGATATTTGATTGTGATTATCATTTATTCATGCTTATGTTTCAATTTTACAATCATATTTTGAGGCCATACACTAAGAGTTAGTATATACAAAAAAAAATATAAAGATTATATATGAAAAATAAGATAAATATTTAAAATTTAACTAATCAGATTTTAAAATAAAAGGAGTTGAACATTAAACAACAATACTTCATTTTTTATTATTTAGATAGTAAAATTAATTAATTACATATATTTTTGAAACTTAAATTTTTTATAAACATATATATATATAATTGATAGTATAGTATGTTTAATTTAATCTAGAATTTTGATAAAAAAAATTTTGGATTGTAAAAATTTTTATTGTTTTATATCTTAAATTAAAAGCAAATAAAAACACTTAATATAATAATCTATCTAGTATAATGAAGTTTATTAATCAAATTTTTATATTAGAATGAAAACTTGTATCTTTACGAACCTTAGAAATTAAAGTATAATAATAGAATGATAACTTAGATCCTAAAAAATAATGAATTAAAATCATTTAGAAGTATCAATCTTAGTGATAAAATTATATTATTTTTCTTTATTGAAATATGTAATTGATAGATTTTTACTTTAAAATATTATCCATAGAGTATAATTAGTTTAAAAAGTTTTAATTTAAGATTTTGTTGTTATTAAATGTTTATATGATTTTTTTTAATATGCATTTCTTTCTACAAACTATTAAAGATAAATTAATTTTTGGAAATTTTAGTGTTTATAAATTAACTTAAATGAAATATTAAAATAAATATAAAATTTATTTGTTAAAGTATTTATATTAGTTGATAACATTTACATTCTTGTTAATTGACTAGTTTTTCTTTAAAACTTTTAAATTTTACATACAATTTTAAATTAGGTAATTTTTTATTTTTATTTTTTGATGAATAGGCAAATATCTATATTAATATAAAGATAAAATTACAAATTCACAAAAAAAAGAGCGGGTATTTTAATTTTAACCTTGTAAGTCTTATTTTTTCTTTAAAGATTTTAAATTTTACATCTAATTATAATAGAATATTTATTTCCAATGTTTAAGTTGAATATGTAATTTTAATTTATTGTATTAAATAAAAGTAATTAGTATTAGATTTTATATTTCATAGTTCTTTTTTGGTGAAAGGCTAAAATCTGATATATATATATATATATTAATATATAATAAAAGTTACAAAATAAGCTTTACAATGGTTCTTGAGAACCAAGATTGCTGTCATGTTTACTTGCTGCAATCAAAATTGATAAAAAAATTCCTTATATGATCTATACTTCCACTGACTATGAGTATCTACAATATTCTCAAATAAGAACATTGACTATAAAAATTTACAAGTTAGTTTAGGTTCCGTAGCATATGGGACACTCGATCAACCAATCCCTGAAGGTCTTTAGTATCAAAGTCTTTGTTTCATAAAAAGGGCCCCATCCTTTATATTATCAGAAAGTTGCCTTAGTCAGAGTTTTAGCCTATAATATCTTGTGGGATCCAAACCTAATTTTAACCCAATTCACTAATCACCCAATAGCCCAACCATCGATACTAGTCAATCTTTTAGATTCCGTCAAAGGGGGTCCTCAAAAGCCCATAATATTGGCCAACATTAACAAATCCTTAGAGACGTAGGCTTAGATGCCACTATCACCAACCTCACAAGGGTATATCGGGCGCTAGGACCAATCAGGTCCGACACCATATGAACAATATGTTGTGTACACCCAGTGTGTCGATATCACCTACCTCACAAATGCTTATCAGGTGATAGGATGTTCTGATGTCACCGACCTCACAAAGGCTTATTGGGCGATAAGACCAATTGGGTCTGACGCCATATGAACAATATGTTGTGTACACCTAATGTGCCAATATTGCCGACCTCACAAAGGTTTATCGGGTGATAGGACCAATCTAGACCAATTCCATATGAACAATATGCTATGTACACCTGATGTGTTAACAACCAAACACCAGATACTCCATAAAGCAAGGATAAAAAGTTGATGTCAAAGGAGCCACCTATGGAAAATATGCATGAAGGACTGGAGGAACAAAGGAGATGACAACCAACAACCCAATATTGTGTGTACACTCGATGTGTTGACACCAAAATCTTGATACTCCATATAACAAGGATTTGAAGAAGCTGCCAAAGGACCCACATGATATCATGCTCATGCTTTTCAATCTCAGTGTATATTTTCTAAGCTTTCTCGATCTATAATTTCTTGCAAATCAGGAAAAACTTTTAGATCATCATTGTTTTCCATTATTGTTACCTCTATTTTTTGATATCCCATATTTGTTAAATAATTTGCAAGCTTGTTCCCCCTTTCATAGTTAATAAACATTAAATAGGATTAAAATTATAAACTATTTACACTATTGTATATTAACAATGTCTTTGGTTCACATTTACTAGTAATATTATCATGCTTTGAACTACTACATCTATAACTTAGCATAGTTGCAACACTGAAATCTATGAAATCATCTTTATAAATAATATAAGATTAATAAGGAATCATCTTGATAATAAAACGAAGGAACATGAAATATTTGTCGAATAACTAACACTATTCTAACATTAAAATAAAGATTAAAAACTTCTATTAATTTTATATTTTTATTGAAATATAAATTTCAAGAAAACCTTACCCAAGGGGAATACATTTGATTGTTTATTTTATTCATCTATATCAAAATTTTGAGGATGAAATGATTTAATTATATGTATAAAATAATAAATAAATATTAGTTAAAGTGACTAAGTACTCAGTTAGAAATATGATTAAAATTTATTAGTAAACAAGTATTGGTCAATATGACTAATTAATTAATGAATTAATGTTTTCCTTTGTGGGTAGTAGTCATAAAGGAACTATTTGAGGAAAAAGATTCCTAGTAAGGGCTACATATTACACCCTGTGTGTTATTACCTATTTACTATTACCTTGTTTGGTAAATTGAATTAATAAATGTGAATTTGTTTTTATGAATTTTGATGGAAATATGATGAATGAATGTTTGATTCAATTTAATGTTTTATAATGATTCTATATATGAAATATATGTGATGCATATGAATGTATTGATCTCTCTAACTACTATTATGATGTACTAAGCTGAATGCAGGAACATGTTCAAACCTCTAGAAGAGAGGGGAAGTATCACTTAGGAGAAGAACTTGATTTGGTAACCTTATCCTTCAAATAGCCTTTCCTGAGAATAGTGATGTTTTATGATGTTATGCTATAATCATATTTGATAATTAAAAATCATCGAGGATGATGATTCACAAGGGGGAATATGTTACACCCCATGTGTTATTACCTATTTACTATTACCTTGTTTGGTAAATTGCATTAATATATGTGAATGTGTTTTTATGAATTCTAATGGAAATATGTTGAATGAATGTTTGATTCAATTTAATTTTTCATAATGATTGATATATGAAATATATGTGATGCATATTAATATATTGATTTGGCTAACTACTATTATGATGTACTAAGTTGAATACAGGAATAGGTTCAAACCTCCAAAAGGGAGGGTAAGTATCACTTAGGAAAAGAACTTGGTCTAGTAGTCTTTAATTCAGCCTTATTGAGCATTCACACACTCACACCTTAGTTGTTCTTAGTTGAGTCAAGTTATTTCGGGTAATAGGTAAGTGATCTTTATTTTTGGTTGTGAATATTTATATTGGTTGTGATCTTGTTTTATGAATGTTTAAATTGAGGAATGTGATGAAGTCATGATGTCAAATGGAAGTCCTATCTTGTGTGTTTATTGTTA
The DNA here is from genome assembly GCA_007115665.2 of Sequoiadendron giganteum. Lineage (NCBI taxonomy): Eukaryota > Viridiplantae > Streptophyta > Pinopsida > Cupressales > Cupressaceae > Sequoiadendron > Sequoiadendron giganteum. Next base: position 467,818,720 of record CM021109.1, read on the forward strand.
TATCGATGAGATATATGCATAAATGTATATATATGTATATATGTGCATGTCTACAACAAACTCATACATGTGAGAAAATATGTATGTGAGTATACATAGGTAGATGTACCTACACATTCTCATAGATAGATTACCCATATGCATGGGAATATCGATTGGACTAAGGTGACATATATATGTATGTATACATTTCATGTATATATGTCAATCAATGGTTATGAGTATGAGTGTTTTTATAAAGATATTAAAATAATATTATGTATATATATATATATATATATATATATATATATATATATATATATATATATATATATATAATATATAATTATATACAATTGTATGTATATGTAATGTTATTCTTTATATATGTTTGATAATTGACAATTAATGTATTTGATAACCGTATGAAATGAATATATAAATATATATATTGGGCATGAGCCCGTGGTGCATTGGGTGAGTGGTGGTGTTATTGTGCCCACTATGGTTCAAGTTTTTGGACTTGACCCATAGCATTGTTGCTATTGTTGCTGGAAAAAGGGTGGTGTTGTTGTTGTGACCACCAGGGTCCAAATCTCGGGACTTGACCATAGCATTGCTATTGTTGTTGGAGTTACCATCATTGTACTAGGCATTAGTATCTGGGGCCCATTCCCTTGTTGGGATGGTGTGCTTATGGGCCTCATGCCCTTGCTAGGCTACCTTTCTCATGGGAGTGGTGGTTGTTGGGTTCATGGGCATTGTGCCCTTGTTGGGATTCCCACTTGCTGGAGTGGTGATTTTTGTGCATCCATGTTGGGATGAGGTCCCTATTTGTGGCCTCATTGGTTCAAAGATCTATTCAAAAGTGCTTAGCTTTGGCTAAGAATTATGGATCAATATATATATATATATATATATATATTGATATATATGTGCATACATATACATATATATATATATATATATATATATAGTTGATAATCATTTGAGATAGTTTTAAAGTGCAATACATAGTGATATGGTTATTAATAGTGAAGCACATAATAGAAGAATAGGCACATATGAAGTGGTGCATTGTAGACCTACACTATTCTCAAGGGTGCCAACTTATGAAATACAACACCGATATAGAAGTGAGTGGAATGCATAAGAAGTTTGTATACTATGTAGAAGTATGATAATACAATATATTAGCCTTGAGACTCAGTCAAAAATAAACTTGGCAGCAATATGAGAAGGAATTTAATTTAAGAAACCTTCTTTTGAGCTTGTTGTTCATTTGACTTAGTAAAAGAGTCGTGTTGTCCCATGTAACAAGTCAGCTGAGCCATTTGAATGGTGAGGATTGTTATATGTTGCAAACCTATAAGTTAGTTTGATGAGTCATTGCATGTGGTTAGAAAGGTGGCATAAATATTAACTTGTTTGTAGCCTTTGGTTACTCACAAATTAGTATAAATAGAGGTTCTCATTCTACCAATTGCTACACTTTTCAATCTAATTACCTTGTGTTATTCTGCTACAATTTTTTGTGCAAAGTGAGTTGATATTTTATGAGTTAGAGATTTTTTTAGTTTATTTACATTGGTATTTTTGAGAGATTTAGTGAGAAGCTAGTAGAGGAATTTGGGTTGTTCTTTGAGGAATTTGCAAGAAATATTGAGAAATTAAGCTAGGAGGGAAGATTAATCAGTTAGAGCTTTGAATAGGCATGCTGATTTCTAATCCTTTGTTATTATGTTGGAAATATTGTTTATTATGTTTTCATGTTTGGAAAGATTATCTTTTATGTGTGTTATGATGCTTGTATGTCTTTTGAATGTTTCTTTATTACTTATTGTATTGGGAAACCTTTCTGTTGGGTTTATATTTATATAGATATTTATACTATATTGGGTTTTAAATGAATGTATATTATTTATACTATACATAGAATGTTAGTACTATACATAGTATGACAACACTCTAGGTATGTAGCATAAGATATAGTTGTTTTAAGATACTTGTAGCAATGCCATTTTGATATAAGTTAATGGGAAGGTTCTTCTTGGGGTTAAGATAATCCACGTGAAAGGGGATAACCTTAGAATAGAATACTAATGGTCAATACAAATCGATCAATTAAATGTGGTGAATAGATGACCTCACTCAAATTTACTGAGTGATGAATATTTGGCCAAAGTAGTGTAGGTAGCCACTATCTACACTGTCAATTCATTGTGTGATCCAATTTACATTCTAGGTTGAGGTGATCATACATGTAGAAGTAGACATTATGGTAGCTCTAGATATGTCAAAAAACATCACTATGCTCAGGAAAGGATATTTAAAGGATGAGGTTACCAAACCAATCTCTATTGAAAGAATGAAGAATTAACCATTTTTTGTGTTGTCATTGATGCCAACAATGTCTGTTGTCAATTATGCATGATCTGGTAAAATAGTTTTTGCGTCATCTTGATCCAATAATTTGGTCTAGATTCGCTCATGTTTTAAGATTAGCTTGTGTGGTTATAGTATGTTGTTTGGGATAGTTAAATACATCTATGTTCAAGGTTTCAATAATTTTGGTTAATTTGGCTAAAATTTATATATGAAAGTTCAAAAAACTATATTTTGGCTTATACAACACAAGTTGAGAAGTATTATCTAGGCTACATTCCTTTGGTGCTTGGTTTCAAAATCTACAATTTTGGGAGAAATCTTACATGTGTCAACATTACACATATTCTATATGACAATTGATTATATGCTTACACCAATGATTGGTGTTGGGTGGATTGGCCTATTTTTTGGTTAAGTCTAATCCCTGGCCGACCTAATGCTTGAAGTTATGATATGAAGATTAATATGTATTGTGGATGTTAAGGGGATTTAATTTAGATCTATGATGACCTTAATTCAAAGTTTTGCATGCTTGTTTTGAGAGTGAAGAAATTTATTTTCATATATGAAGTCGACAAAGTGTTTTCAATTGAAATGGGGTTATATCTAATTAGGCTGACCTAATTGATGTATGTGGATGCAATAGCTGTATATATGAAAAAAAAAATATCACAAAGTGATGAAAAAAAGGATGCGAAAGATATTGTGTGTGTGTGAAATCTGATTTTGGGTATTCTTGCGAATTCATATGGTTGAATTTAGTATAAGGGTAGAATTGCAGTATATGTTAAGTGACTACTAAGCAGAGTAGTGTTTTAGTTTTAGAACTTCATTGGAACTAAATTCAACACTAGGAAGGTGAATTTTGTATCAATTCAAAACTTGGCTATGTAGCCATTTTTGTCTTGTATCTATCTTTAGGTTGTGAGCCTTTAAAGGATAACGAATCCTGATAGTGAGCCCTATAATATCTTACAATTGGTTATAATATATTGTGAGTTAATCCTCACCATGATTTTTCCCTCCTTGATTTTTCCACATAAAAATCTTGGTGTTCATGTGTTATATTATGTTGTGTCTTTCTTCATGTACTCATTCATTTCAGTAGTTAAATATGTTTTGATAATTGGCTGGATTATGAATAATTGGTGTAATAGAACACTGATTCACCCCCCTCTTAGTATTATGGGTGTTCAACAATTGGTATCAGAGTCTTGTTCCTTTTGAAAATTCTAACAGCTTGAGGAAGATCTTGGAGGTTGAACACATGGTTGAGAAAAGGTATTATATTCCTCTAGAAGAAATTTTTGTAATTGAATATGAAGAAGATGACTGCATGTTTGAAAAAGAAGAACTCAAAGTTGATCTTGAAGATCTTGAAAAAGTTGAAAGTGAGAACAAAATCTTGAAGGAAAGCATATGAGAAGCAAATGAATGCATCAAAAAGATGAGAAAAAAAACAAGAAGTTCAAAGAAAGACATAGAGAAGTTAGTGAATATTTGAAGAAGGAAAATGAAGACATCACTAGACTAAAAGTGCATGTGGAAGAAAAGAAGAGGATTGAGGATTGTCTAAATGCTAAGATACAAAGAAAGGCTAATGAATGTAAAAATCTGGAGCAAGAGGTGGTAATTCTAAGATGTGATCTAGATAAAGTGAGAGCTCATGAGGAAAAATTCAAAACAAGTAATATAATGCTTGATGAATTGATCGCAACTCAGAAACCTTCTAAGGACAAAAGTGGTTTAGGACTTGAAGAAGGACAAAGTTCAAGGAAAAAACACACATCTAACAAGGTTGACATTCAGAAGCAGACTCAAGGAAATGAGAGAAATTGCAAAAATCAAAGAAGCAACATTTGAAGACCTCCCATTAGACAACCAAATTCTCAAAGGTACCCACATTTCAATGGTATTTGTTTTTCATGCAATAAATTTGGACATAAGGCTATATAATGTAGAATTAAAATGAATCAGAATGTTGGATCCTTTTTTGGATAATGTTTTACATGTAAGAAATTTGGACATAGAGCTACTGAGTGCAAAAGTCAGATGATAAATAGATTCAATATTGGTAGAATGTTTCAATACTTCAATCGATACTATTATACATGTAATGTATTTGAAGATAAGGCTAACCAGTGCAAATCAAGAATGAATAGAAGTCAATTTGTTTAGAGAAATTTTGTGTGCTATAATTGCAACAATGTAGTGCCTCACCAGGGAACCCCATAGGACAACGCATAACATGAATAAATAACAGAACAATTATTTTTTATAAGAATAACATTGAAATGAATAACATAACATAACATACAATCTAATTCCAAGTCCTCTAAGGTTCCATGACTACGCTACTAACATATCTATTAATAAAAAACTAGAATCATTTCATTAATCATGATTTACCTAAAAATTAAGAGTTCATTTTAATACACCACATTAAATGATTCTACATTATATAATTCTATTACATGCCATCAGATAAATAACATTAAGGATAATTTATAATAAGTACATAAACAAATTTAATTATAGGAGATTACATCATAATTTGTTACATCATTACATTGTTTACAATAATGCTTCTGAGAATACAATTGGAAAGAATACATCAATATTACAATAAATGGTAAAACTAAGATATAGTCCTTTACATATACATATAAGACTGTCTTCTTGAGTTGTTACATGAACTGGAATCCACTACACAGGGTACAACCTCCATGCAAATGAACAAGTAGCAAGGGAAACCCAATGGAGGAAACCACACCAACCTCTCAACCATGTAGAACCTAAAAGGTCCACCCCCGTGCTAGGAGATAACATAAAGTCCCACTACAAACAAATAGTTAAGGAGACAACAAACTAACATATACAGGGCTATACATGGCTCCCACACAACACTATAACAACATTAACATCACATAGATTGCTTCTAGAGGTACACACACAACAAAAGGAGATACCATAACTAGGGAGTGCTAGACTATAATAGGGAAGAGTGTCATCGCTTGGTCCTGGCCTAGGTTACCCTAATAGTTTCTCACTAGATGTTGACCCCCATCTATGGTTACCCTGACAGTCTCTCACTACATGTCTACCCCATAGGGTGACACATGCAAAACCAACATTCCTTTAGTGAGGAAAAAGAAGTTGATCTTGCCAACCAGGCCTTCTCAACCCATCCTTAGCCTAAACGAGCACTATAGGCATGGGTGAGGCATCCAATTATCTTGATTAATGTGAAATCTGTCCAACCCCCTAATTCATTAATCGGGTTATCACTGAATTAAGAAACTCAATGGGTTACCTTGGACACCACTTTGGGTTTTGGCCCCCATTGAGAGCCACTCCCCCTACTTGCAACTAGTAGACCCTACACAACAAGCAAGGTAAAATCAATCTTGCACACTTAACAAAACCACATGGATCCCAGACACAGAGAAAGGCATTGACCATCTCACTCACATATCCCAATCACAAGAAAGTATAAACAATGCAAGGCATAGACCCTCTTGCACACATCCCAAGCACAATACCAACCACTTCCAAAATGAACAACCATAAAACTCATACAAACAAAAATACTCCCTCCTAACCTTTGGAAGACAACCTTAATCCACTTTGAGCAAAAGACTCCCACTTTGATCAATAACCAAAATTCAATTCACTTCCACTAATCAAACACATAGCTCAAAATAAGCACCCAAATAAACAATGCAACCATGAAATCAACATATATTAGCAAATTGGCTATTAGATGATTATGAAGGAATCAACATATTAAATGCACTTCCTAATGGCATATAACTCGAACATACTTTACATAGACCAATCCATCTTAAACAAAGTCATAAGCACTTAATCAAGAAACATTATGCAGTCCAAGTATTTAATCATCATATTATATTTATGAAGACATTCCTTAAATCAAAGCATTATTAAAACTTTCTTATCACTCATCCTAACTTAATCCATTTAATTTGATTGATAGACCATTTACTACAAATAATTATATGTACAAAGTAATTATATCATTATTAACACAACCATAATAACAATACTCTAATTTAATCATTTCACAAAACAAATCTATCATTCATTTATATTAATTTAATCCTAAAAATAGTTAGCATTCCCTTACCTATTAGTTAACAATGAGAAATCCAAGTCGTCAGAATTATTTAAATTAATTAACCCATTTATTTAAATTAATTCACATTAACTTCATACCCAATTAAATACTCATTACCCACTACTAAGGATAAGATAATCTTTCTCTTATTAGACTATACAATAATAAACTCATTAAATAAGATTTACATATCAATACGAATAATGAGATTACCATTTACATTGCACACATTACCATTTAGCATAGGTAACCCAAATAGCAACCCTGAATAAAAACCAATACAAAGTGAGAACATACATACAATATACCCAAATAAAGTTCTAACATTTACTTTTTGTAAAGATAAGTTTCTACACTGGTTCTTTACAAGGGGTGGATCTCCATGTTTTTACCAAAACTAGCATGAGAGGAAAGACATTCACTTTAAATCATCAAATAATAAAATGACCTATTTATTTTTCTTCAATTCACTCATCTAACACAACAATAAAGTACATAGCAAAAATATTCCATACTATAACCATAATATATATGTATGTATATATATATATATATATATATATATAATAATTGAATGTTAACTTAATTTATATTCATCCAATGAAATGAGGTGAATACTCATTGAAAGTATCGAATACAAAGTATATAGTATGTTGAATGGAACACAATACAAAGTATAAGCATAATGTAAGTTCAATGAAGTGAAACACAAAAAACAAAATCAAATTTCCTGACATAGAATACATGCAATTCAAAACATCAAACACCAAATATAAGACATAAGACATGAAATTCATGATATCAAATTCCTATATAAAACATACCATTGATATAAAATAACAATGCATAAAATCGAATACCAGTCATATGTTATATTCCCCGATTATCTACATATAGTGTGTATTAAATGAATTCCCAAACACAATGTACATGCATCAAATACTAAAGGTAGAAACATTGAAATATTCAATATCATTGTATAACGCATGGTACAAATTTGCACTTACCTAATACCGAATGCCAACCATAAAATGCAACCATCAAAATAAAATTAAAAAACAATACAAGCATCGACTGAAAGCTTAAACTATAGCTATAAAGATAATCCGTAGTTCATAAAGTAAACTGCTATACATAAGAAACACCCATCAAATGGAATCAAAATAGCAAGCATGAAACACAATATAGTCGTCGAATGCAATTCTCAAGTACATTCATTGAAATGCAACAAATGGAAAAGTATTGAATATCAATCAAATCAAAATGCAAGCACAATGCAAACGCAATGCATGGGATAAGTCTGTCACAATACAAAGATCGAATACCCTTAAACAGACCCATTAATTACCAAAATCCAAGGGAAGAGTACTAAAAATAGAATGAAACCTTCAATGACAATATAAAATGCAAGGATAATATAGTTGTCGCATTAAATAAAATCAAATGCCCAACCCAAAACCATCAATCACCAAACATAAAGTGTAAGAGAATTAAACAATCCAATCCCAACTAAGATAATATATATAATTTATCAAACTATGATGATAATCGAATGCAGAAGGAACCAATGTTATCCATACATCTACCAATCTTATTCAATGCAACAAAAACATGTAGAATAAAACTCTAATCATATGCAAAATGGGAGCGCTCTGCACAGGCAGTGACAAAAACTCAATCAGGGTAGGACGTGTGCGAATCGTCCTTCAGGCAGAGCGCACTCAATAATCAACAGGGGGCTCCAAAGAGGATGCGCCTCATTAGTGAAGGCATAACGACGGGTGTGCCAAACAAATAATGTAGAGGCTTAAGAAACCATTTAGCAAATGTGCTTGACTGTGAGGAATACAAGACCACCTATTATGTACAAATAATTTTATTGAGAAGTCTATTAAACTTCCAAGCAAAAGCGATGGGCTGGAGTGATTCCATACTCCTCTATATAGATGTGTGTGATGTAAAGATCTAATTTGGTTGTTATAATAATTGCCCTGGTGATTATGTATACAATGGATGTAAAATACGCACAAGGGTGGATTCGCTGAAGAAGCTTAAGAACTAACAAGAAATGTAAATGGCAAGAGAAGAATACAACATCTCAAGGAATATGAAGGTTGCAAAATATGCACAAAACAATTTACAAAGAAGGTTTTAGGAAATATTAGAAATTACATTTATTAATTGTTTCAAATCGAAAATAAGGAAACAAGAAAATATTCAATTCTAGATAGCATAAACATTCAAGCATTCATTTTCTAAATAAATAAAAAAATCAGAAAGAAAAAAACAATGGAACTTTGTTGAGAAATGATGTCTCAATTATCAGCTTGAACCTCTGTCAGACAAAGATTTGACGAAAAAATTCACTCTTTCAGCCTTTATCGTCATACCGCAAGTACCTTCTATTCTGCTTCGGCGGTACCGCAATGACAGTCTGGGTGGTTACCACCTCACCACGCGCAGTGAGTTCACTCACCGCGGTGGCGCGGTAAAGCCAACAACGACCTGTTTTGTCGGTCACTGCCGTACCACAGACGGTGAAGGGTCCGACTGCGGTGGCCACGGTGAAACCGCCAGCAGTGGTCTGGCGGTCATTTCCCCACCGCGGACGGTGATTTGGCTCACTGTGGTGGCCGCAGTGAGACAACTAACGGTCAGTCTGAGCGGTCACCGCTCTATCACGGTGAGACCTGGTGGTCTCCACGGTAGCACAGTGAGACCGCTGATGGACTGGCTGGTGGTCACCGCCTTACCTCGGGTCCACTCGAACTGCTCAGCAATAGTGCGATGAAGTGAAGGGTGAGCTCGGACGAGCTCACCGCTTTACCACGGCCTGACTCGGTCAGGGCAAGGGTAGTGTAGGGAAGGTGAGACAAAGCTCAAAGAAGACAAGGGTGATCTTGGATGAGCTCACCACATTACCACGGCCTCGTTGAATGGACTCGACGGTGACACAGTAGATGACAGAACGAGCTCGAAGCTCGGTTGATTGAGCTGGACCGAAGGTCAGAGAAAGCAATGAATGCAGAGCGGACACATGGCATGGTGACAAGGATCTAATTGGCCGAAGACTGAAAAGGTAAAGACAGTTATTGCAAGTCGTTCTTTTAGCTGAAGATAGAACTTGATTAAGGTGATGAAGTTATTGCATGGGTGGCTTGATGCAATCAGTGCAGATTGATTTCTTGCTTGAATGTTCGATGCATAAACTTGGGGACTATGGGATTGGTTGAAATTTAATGAGATGTAAGACTATGTCAGTCAATTACATTATTATATTTGTTTACCAAGAGGTGACGGTTTTGACATGTAAGTTGCAAGTCGGTGTAAGTATGAGGATTCATTGTATACTTTGAAAGAAGTATTGTAAGAGTGAGAGATTAACTTGAGAGCTATTGTGAGTTGATCAGAGAGTGAAGACTGAACATTGTATGTAATTATTTATTACTGTAATACAATTGTTTTTGCTTGGTGTGGTGGGTTTTTTACCTGAAAAGGTTTTCCCACATAAATACTTGTGTCAATCTCTGAATGCTTATTCTGCTATCTCTTTTATGTTGTTTGTATTCATCTCAGTAGTTTTTAGAAGCTATTAGAACTTGTTTTTGCTCTTCTTCCCTGTTGTATTAGTGTCAAGGAAATGTATTCCGCACTGTTGGGTCTTGTTATGCCTTGCATAACCACCCCATCTTTTGCCTTGGTCAAAATAGGTCCCCCTTTTATGTTTTTATACTTAATTATTTTTCAAACAAAGTTTGGAGTCTTTCTTTTCCAATACTTTGTTTTTCTTTGATTTATTCTTTCGGAACTAGAACTGAATCGGGTTTTGAAACTTCTTTCAAAAACTCATTCCGATCCCCATCCCGACAGTCTTTCTTTTGAACTTTTTGTTTTGTCTTTGTCGGAGCCAAAGCCGGAGTGGAAGTTAAGTTGGTATTTATTCAAAATTTCAAAATCCATTTTCATCCCGCCTCCGCCTCTGCTTTTTGGTCTTTCATTTTAAACTAGGCTTTGTATGTTTTCTTATTTCAATCTTTTTTTAATTTTATGTTTGGTTTTGTTTTAATGGGTCAGTTCTTTCTCCAGTTCTGACTCTGCTCAACTGAATTTATTGCATTAATGACAGGTGTCATGCATGCGTGAAACTCTTGAGTTTTTTACCTTAATTAGGGATTAACGTGTAGTTATTACCATTACTGTTAAGAGATTAAAGAGTGAACTAGAGTCCCACTGAAGCTTTTGGGCAAGTGAATCGATTGATAGAGAGACAGTTGTGCATGGATTGCTTTAGAAGGTTAGCCTATTTATTTGTGTTCGAGGTAGGGTTTTCTATTCTCGTTCTTCTTTTTACTTTTGCGTTTTCCATTTATGTTCGTTTTGGAGTGTTTTGCTTTGGGAAAGTTCGTGATTCTCAATAAGTTTACATGTTTTGTTTTTCTTTCTTTGTTTGTTTAGATTTATTGTCTTCTTTTTTGCTTTTGTATCTAGTTTGTTTGTTTTCAACACAGTCGTTTTCATATTTTAGTCGTGATTGAATCATGCTAGTTTTTAATGCGTAGGTTAAATTACGGTTCCACAATGAGTAGGGTTTGTTAAATATTGTTTTTACTTAGGAATCTTGTTTTGAATTTAATCTGGTTAAAATAAATAGGGTTAAATTTGTACCCTATTTTTTATATCGGGTTTTTTAGTTTAGGGTTTTTTACACATTTCTGTGTTTGTGTTTTAATTTAAATATGATGTCGTAGAAAGTATAGTCGCCTCTCATTCATATGGGGATGGTTTTATTAGGTTACATTTAAGCCCCTTTTTCGTTTTGATATGACCTAGTCCTCAAATCATGAAGTTATCTATCAAACTATTAAAAAACAGTTATCTCATCATGGATATTTTAGGCGGAAGCAAGATCGGAATCAATCTAGACTTTGAACCATGTTCTCCAATAGGTATCAATTCCATTTTCCATCTCGTCTCTGACTCCGCTTATAGTGAGAAGTCTTCTTTCAAAATGGCGATAACCTAGGCAGAGGCGGAAGCGGAACCGAAACTGATTATGAAAATAGAAAATCTAAAAGAAACCAAATCAGTTTCCATTCCAGTTCCGGTTCTGATCACCATGATAGTTTTGACTCTGATCCCGCTTTTTATTATTGAAATCTCAATAATAGTGTTGGCCCCAAGCCCGACAGTGTTTTGGAAGAGATTGTTTAGAATGTTTCATGTTTGGTTCCGCCTCCAATATATATATGAAGGGTAAGGTTGTAAAGCATATTTTGTGATATTTATTCAAGGATGTAATTGGGGTTTTCGTTGTAGGAAAGCTAAAGGATGTTAGGAGTATCAGGAGAAGCCTCCCAAAGGAATCGACCAGCAGAAACATCAAAAGCAGCAACTAAACCAAAGAAGATAAAGCCGGAGTATCTACCTTATACTTTGAGGTATAATCATAGGGGTTCTTTTATCACTACAAGCAAAGTGGAATCGGATTGGTCTGATATAACTGACACCAATCTGGGCTCATACAATTTTGGGGAGCTGTATTCGGAAACATTCACTGAAGATATAATAGGGAGAACTCAAAGAATAGTTGATTTTGGTTTGGCTCACATCACCTTATTTCCTTTATATATCCAATGCCTGGAGTTGATTATGACAGCAGCAGGAGGTTACAATCCAGCCACTAGCCAGTGTGTGGATTCACAAGATAATGTAATTATAGATCTCACTCCTCAAATGTTTCAACACATGTTTAGTGTTCCGGATCCAAAGACCTTGGTACAGTTAAAGGAGGCAGAAGCTTTAGAGAAATATAGCAAATACAAGGGGGCCAACAAAGCTCACTTGAACAAGAAATAGTTGAGAACAGAGAAGTCTCTAACCAAACTCCATGATCAACCAAAGAGGACAGAATTCTACAAAGCAGTATCAGACCTGATCATGATGTTGTCTAGAGTATTTGGGAAGAGGGATGCATTTCACTTCAAGGAGTGGATGTTTCCCTTCATTCAGACCATCTTTAATGGCAAAAAACAATTTCATTGGCCAATGGTTGTCTCTGATGCTATTCATGACCAGTTAACAAGGATAAGGGAAACGAAATGCTTCTTTATGACTTCTTATGTTGTTTATGCAGCAACTAGAGGAGGTATATTTCTACGTTTTAAGAGAGTGGGGATATTGGGAGAGGTATATGGACAAAGGAAAGTGTGGGACCATTATGATCAGTTATCTCTACAAGTATCTGAAATAAAATTTAGAAGGGTTAATGATGCATTTCTATATGTAATCATTAACCAGCTTAACGGAGATGCAGGATATAGACTGAACCAAGAAGCTATGAAGTTTATCACGGAATGGGGATGTTGGTATATCCAATACCCCAAGTTCACATACTTCAGGCTGGCTGGATTTGAGGGTCATCCCCACTTACTGCCAAGATGTTGTAGCAATACGATGGTTCTAATGGAATTTGTATATCAAACTCTAGGGGTTAATGCCTGGTTTGGATTGAAGCACAAAATAGGATGTCATATGTACCCCATGCAATTGGGTGAATATAGTTGTCAACATCTGGTGGGAGCTAAGGTAGTGTGCAGTGAGTTGATACATCTGAAACTAGGTTTGTACACAGCTCGGAAATACTTTGACCCAAGGAAGAAAATGAATGCCTTGTTACCTTCTATTTTTGATAAAAATTTCAATTTGTTGGAATATTTCTTGAGTGACCTTCAAGATGAGTATGATCTCAGGAAGAAAAATTATGAGAGGTTACCCATTGCACTTATGGTAGAATTCAGGATCAAAGATGATATCCCTGACACATTAGTAGATGATGGAGTGGTGTTAGATCCATCATATGAGGCATTAAATATTGGCACCAAAATTTTGGATCCGGTGGACTGGGATGGTGAGGAGACCATTGACATAAAGCAAATAGGGAGGCCAGTTTTGGATAGAAGTATTCACTGGGCTGTCCTGAGAACCAAAACTCCTCAGGAACCAGCTCCTAAGAAGGGGAAGGGATACAAAACAATCAAGAGGAAATTTCCTTCTAAGGAGCGCTTGGAATTTTTCCCTCCTGAAATTGAAGAGATTGAGTTTGAAGCCTCTACTCAAGATGAACCAGAGGCATAGGAGGAGGAGGCCCAAAAAGGACCTGTTGCTTCAACGCCTGCATTAGGTGAGTCCACTACTCAAGTCCCACTTACAAAGCAGCAAGGTGAAGAGATGCCTAAAGGGAATCGTCATGATATTGCTGAATCCATGAATGGAAAAGGAGTAAAGGTGGAGATTCATGATATTGGAATGGACTCTGATGAGACTTTGTCATAGAATGCACAATAAAATATGCCTCTAGAGGAGGATACTGAACATGTGTTGACAAATGAGGATCAGTGGGCACTATTTGAGTAGGCAAAGAAGGCCTCAGATGATCAAGCACATGCTGCAGCAATAGAGAAGCAAAAGGTAATTGATGCCAAGGTACAAGCTGATACCTTACTCCAACAACAATAGGTAGAAGTGCAAAAAAGAGTTGATGAAATGGAAAAGTAGCAAAGGGAAAAGGAGCAAGAGCTTAGGATCAAAGAAGAAAATGATAAGCTGAAGTTAATACAGGAAATTCATGATTTGGAGGAAGAGAAGGCAAAGCAGCGAAGAGAGAGAGAAGTTCTTGTGGCTAAGTTGAAGCTTGTTGAAGAGGCTTATAAAGAGAAAGAGTACGTAGAACGAGTGCAAAAAGAGAAATATGTTGAGGAACTGATCAAGCAGCAACAAAAGGAAAAGGAAGATGCAGAAAGACTTAAGGCATTAGAGGAAGAGAGAAGTCAGGAACTAGAGAAGAAGAGATTAGAAGAAGACAAGTTGAAAAGGGAAGAAGAAGAGAAAAGGATAAAAGAATAGAAGGATAGAGAGGAAGCTGAAAAGATTGCTCAAACAAATGTGGAGAAAGGACAACAAGAGAAACAAGGGGTTGATTCTCAATCTCAAGTAAATGTGCAACCACCCTCTACTACTACTATTGCTTCTATCTCAACTATAATGACCACTACTCCAAGTGCTCCCACTTGGTTAAAATTGGATCTTCAGAAGAGATCAGTGTCACCTTCACAGCCTCTCAATTGGGATGACATTATGAAGTAAATTGTGAAAGAAAGGCCCAAGAAGAAGGCAAAGATCCTACATTCCACCAGACTCACCGACATGGGAGAAATTATTGCTAAATGTGCCATACCAATGATGGAAAAGGATATAGGAGACATGCAATTGGCTGATTACCAATTGGGTACTATTAATTTGGGGAGATCAACAGATAAATTTGATAGATGTGGTAGCTTCATCCACTAAATCCAGAATGATGAAAGACAAGAAGATAAAGGATGAGCTTAAGGCTCAGTTAGATCAGTTGCATTCTTTCTTGAAAAGTGTTTCTACTCTGAGGTCACAACAAATTGCCACCATTGAAACACCAATTTTGTTTAGTAAGAAAGAGGTGGATGATTTGGTATAGGTAAGGAGTAAGGCCGAGATGTTGGATAGGTGGAATGATAAGATAAATGAGGAAATAAGTGAAGTACAAGATGACAGTTTTGGGGTTCATAAAATGATTGAGGAGCTAATAGAGGAAATGAACTAGTATGTCAAAGTATTGGGAGAACGGGAGGAGGAATATAGAGGATATAGTCAGAAGTTGAAGGAGGTTAGCAGATTGTCAAAGTCCACTCTTCTAAAATAGTCAATACTTGAAGAGGACAATAAACATTTCTTGTCAAAGACTTCTAGCATACTTTGATTTAGGTATGATTTTCTATACACACATAAAATTGAATTTCAGGATTCTGTTAAGGATTTGAATGAACAGATTGAGGAGTTGGAAGCAATTATTGTTCTTATAGTAAACGTTGATATACCAATAAAGGAGGGTCTTCCTTTGAACCAAATAAAGGAAAAATGGGATGATAGTTTTAAAGAGGTCATGAAAAAAGGAGATGATGGTGAAGATCTACTATTAGATTGATTAATGGATATTAAAGAAGAGATAAGGGCAGCTAAGAGGGAGTTGACCAAGCTAAAGGACATGAGAGGATTTGCTGTTACGGAGCTAGAAAGGATTAATTTGAAGATAGCTGGGTTGATGGGATGGATTTGGAGGTGCTTCAACAAGTCTTCTCCAATTATGACGAGTACATTGCAGAGCAAGCTTCGCATGCATAATTGGTAGCCTCATGCATGCATGGTTTTCTTTTTTCTTCTTTGCATGCACAACTGGTAGTTTGAAGGTGCATGGCTTTCTTTTCTCCTCTCCATTCTTTTCTTCCAATTTAATTGAGTTTCCAAGAAGACTTTAATCCCTAAAAAGGTGGATCGACCTAAAATAGAGAGGACTTCAGATATTTGTATATCTATAAATACCCTTGGGGTATCATATTGTAAGGGTCAGCTAATAGAGAATAGAATTGGCCACCTGATAGTAGGAGATATAATTTTTTCGTAGTTGTTACAAAGATACTTTTTTATTTACAGTTGAATAAAATTATAGGTTTTTATGCAATATGGTGTTAGAATTGAGTCTTACTTGATAAGGTTGATGAATTATAATCTATCTGTATGCCATTGATTGTGTTGAAGCATGAGTGTTTCTTATGTGATGAAAGTCATTAGAAGAAACCAAATTTAAGGATTATCTCATTAGATTATCGGTGAATTGAATTTATTGAAGTTTGTTGATCTATGATCTTGGCGATGAATGAAAGTGTGTTCTTTTGGAATCTTTGAAATATTTATGATGTGTGATTGTGACGTTAAATTAAGCACCTTAGATGCATGCAATAGTACGGATTATTCTGTAAATTGTATCATGCTATGGTTTTCTTGATCTATTGGAAAAACATTCATTGTTGAAGATATATGTCCAGATGCTAGATAAGTTTTATTCATGTTTACTAATTTACCCTCTGATCTATCTTTTTCATTTGTTTAACACCCCCCTTTCTTTATTAAGAATAGCACAATCAATAAGTCATTGCTTGTATTCCTTGTTACCAGCATAGGCCCCTTGAATATTAAAGTTGCATGGACCGATTGAGTGACACCAGCCATTTGAGAACCAACTACCAGGACCTTGGGAGTTAGGCTACTATATGTTGTCTTTCTTTTTCAGGATAAATAGAGTAGAAATATTATGTTTAAACGTTGTTTGTGTCATTTTCACCATCAAAAGGTCCATAGATCCATGCTTGTTTTCCCTTCAAGTGGTATCAGAGATTGGCCAGTTGTGTTATGCTTGTTCGAAAGGTCAATTTTTTGTGCTAATACTATTTCAGTGAGAGTCTTTCATTGTTAAAACTTGTTTCTGTTTGAGATGGCGAGTACATCAGGTACAGTAGAGATTCAAAAATTCAATGGCAGCAACTTTATGTTATGGAAACTCAAAATGAAAGACTTGCTCGTGGATAGAGATCTTTGGATAGCAGTGTCTTGAACTATGCCACAAAGTATGAAGCAAGAGGATTGGTACATTGCTGATAGAAAAGCAAGAGGTCTGATAATACTGAGTCTAGCCGATTTTGTACTCTTGAACGTCCATGATGAGAATTCTGCAACTTCTTTGTGGGAGAAGCTTGGTGAAATTTATGAGGGAAAGTCTTCGGTAAATAAGTTATTCCCGAGGAAGAAGTTGTACTCCTTGAAAATGGAAGAAGGTGCATCTGTTGAAGACCATCTGAACTCGTTTAATATGACTGTTACTCAGTTCGCGTCTATAGGTGTAAATACTGAGGAGGAGGATCGTTTCATACTCATGTTGTGTTCATTACCTGACAGTTGGGATCATCTTGTGATGTCTATTGGAAGTACTACCACTACATTCAAGATGGAAGACATTGTTGCCTCATTGTTGTCTGAAGAGATGTAGAGGAAGTTTTCAGAGATGGCCAAAGAGGCTCTTGTTGTTCGAGGTAGACCAAAGGAGAAAGGAAAGAAGAAGGACAAGAATTTGAAATCTAATTATGCAGGGAGATCAAAGTCTCTTGGTAAAAAGATCAATGTGAGATGCTAGAACCATGGGAAAACTGGTCATATCCAGAAAGATTGTAAGGAGAAGAAGAAGAAGAATGCTTCAGATAATGACTCTTCCTAAAGTGATGCAGTCTCCTTCATTGCAGCAGCCTTGACAACTTAGGCACCAGATGATGTATGGCTAGTTGACTCAGGTGTGTCCTTTCACATGACATCCCATAGAGAATGATTCTCTAAGTATGAGAAGTATGATGCTGGAAAGGCATACCTGATAAGTGATTCAATCTTGGAGATTGTTGGTAGAGGAAGAGTCAGAATTCAGTTTCCTGATGAAAGAGTCAAAGGAATTGGTGGTGTAAAGCACATACCAGGTCTGGCTCGTAATCTTCTTTTTTTTAGTAAGTTAAATGATGCTAGTGTAGAAGTTTATTTCTTAAGTAAAGGATGCAAAATGGCTAGAGGTGCAATGGATTTGGCTAAGGGTGTTCATACTAGAACTCTGTATAAGTTGGATGCATGTCTTGTTCAATGTAACAGTGCCTTTGCAAAGTCAAGCAAAGTTGCTCCTGTAGAGGAAGATGAACACTCTTCTCTGTCTACAAATTCTTTGGAAGTAAAAATCCTAGCTGAGAAAACTATGTTGTGGCCTCATAGACTAGGTCACATAGGTGAGAAAAGTTTAAAAACCTTGAAGAAAAAAAAATCTTGTAGAAGGGCTTGATGATTGTAACCTTGAGTTCGATTTTTGTGAACACTGTATTAATGGAAAATAACACCATATTTCATTTTACTCGAGTCCTCATAAATATTCTGGTATACTGGATTATGTTCATTCTGACGTGTTTGGTCCAATTAATGTTCCTTCGTTATCGAAGTCTAGATATTATGTTTCTTTTATTGATGATTGTTTGAGAAGGGCATTTGTATACTTTCTTAAAAGTAAATCAGAAGTGTTCAGTTGGTTTAAAGAATTTAAAACTTTGGTAGAGAATTAGACTAGAAAGAAAATTAAATGTTTGAGGACAGACAATGGCAGTGAGTTTTGTTCTGCATATTTTGAAAGTTATTGCACAGATCATGGAATTAAAAGGCATAAAACAACACCTTATACTCCATAGCAGAATGGAGTTGCTGAAAAGTTGAACATGATGCTGATGGAAAAGGTGAGGTGTATGTTGAGCGGTGCTGGTCTGGAGCATAAGTTCTGGGCTGAGGTTGTGGCTACAACATGTTATCTGATAAATCATTCTCCTTGCTCTACTCTTGTTGATAAGACACCTTTGGAAGCATGGTCTAGTAAGAAGCCCTCTCTCAGAAACGTTCGTGTATTTGGCTAAGGCATATTTTTATGTGCCAAAAGAGAAAATATCAAAGTTGGATAACAAGGGTATTAAATGTATTCTCATCGGCTATAGAGTTGGTGTGAAGGGATACAAGCTTTAGAACCCTGTTACTAAGAAGGTTTTGTACAACACAAGCATGATATTTCATGAGCTAAAACCTTCAATAAGTGATCAACAGCTTGAGGTAGATCAGAGAGACAAGAATAATGATGCACTTGATATCCTTCAAACTGCACAAAAGGAAGAACTACATGGTGTACCTGAAACTGAGGAGAGTTCAAGCAACTCTGAAAGTTCTAATGATGAAGAACCACAACCTCAGCAAGTAAGGAGGTCTACACAAGAAAAATGACAACCTGAAAGGTATGGTTTCTCATTGTTAGATTCGAACTATGCATATGCCTTAATTACTAGCATTGATGAGCCTAGGACTGTAAAAGAAGCAATCAACATGTCTGATTCGAATTCTTGGCTGGAAGCCATGAATGAAGAAACAGATTCATTGAAGAAGAATGAAATATGGGATTTGGTACCATTGCCTAAAGGGCGAAAGCATGTTGGCTGTAAGTGGGTATTCAAAAAGAAGACTAGTACTGATAGCAGTGTTGAGAAGTATAAGGCAAAACTGGTTGCAAAGGGATTTTTCCAAATTGAGGGAATTGTTTATGGAGAATTTTTTCCTCTGTAGCAAAGCTGACATCCATCAAATTTTTGTTTTCATTGGAATTTGTGTATGAATTTGAAATTGAGTAGATGGATGTGAAGAGAGTGTTTCTCATGGTGAGCTAGAAGAAGAAATTTATATGTCCCAACCTAAGAATTTTTTTGAAAAAGGTAAACAAAATTTGGTCTGTAAGTTAAAGAAATCTTTGTATGGTTTGAAGCAGTCTCCTAGAATGTGGTACCAGAAATTTGACACTTTTGTGTTGTCTATGGGATTTTTGAGATCAAAATGTGATCATTTTGTTTATTATAAATTTTAAAATGATCGTTTTGTTCTTATTACCCCGTACGTGGATGATATGTTATTCATAGGAAATAGCAATACTATGAATTCTGATCTTAAATCTCAGTTGTCTCCAAAGTTCAAAATGAAAGATCTTGGTGCAACAAAGTATATTATGGGAATGGAGATAACCAAGGACAAAACAAGTAGAAAGCTTTGGGTAAGTCAGAGTAAGTATGTCAATAATTTTCTGGAGAGATTTGGTATGAATGACTGCAAGAAGTTAGTTGTTCTAGTTATGCAGGGAACGAAGCTATCTGTTGAACACTATCCACAATCTTCTACTGAGATGGAGGACATGACCGGGGTTCCTTATGAAAGTGTGTTGGCAGTTTAATGTATGTGATGGTGTATACAAGACCAGACATTACCCAAGCAATGGGAGTTCTTAGCCAGTTAATGGAAAATCGAGGAAGATCACATTGGGATGTTGTGAAGAGAGTGTTCAGATATTTGAAGGTGACTTCAGACTATGCATTATGTTACCATAGCAGTTTGGTTGCATCACAAAGAACACTCAGCATTCAGGGATATGATGATTCTGATTGGGCAAGGGACATTGATAGTAGGAGATCCACCAGTGGATACATGTTCATGTTAAATGGTGTAGCAATCAGTTGGATGAGCAAGCAACAAGTTGTAGTTATTTTATCCACTACTAAGGCGGAGTACATGGCTGCAACTCATGCTTGCAAGGAAGCAATTTGGCTGAGTAGATTGTGTTCAGATATAGGTTTTAATGCAAGGCAGATTACTATTTTCTGTAATAGTCAAAGTGCCATTTGTTTGGAAAAGAACCCGACTTTCCATGCGAGGACGAAGCACATTGATGTGCAGTATCACTTCGTCAGGGACATGGTTGAATATGGAAAGGTTTGTCTTGAAAAGGTTGACACTTTGAAGAATGTTGTAGACGCATTAACAAAGCCGGTGAGCACAGACAAGTTCAGATGGTGCGCAGAATCGATGGGCCTTGGGGCCTATAACCGTCAATGAATTTTCGAAGCTAAGAGCAAGATGGAAATCTTCGTCAAGTGGGAGCTTGTTGAGAAACAATGCCTCAATTACCAACTTGAAACTCTGTCAAAAAAAGACTTGGCGAAAAAACTCACTCTTTCAATCTTTACCACCATACCGCAGCTGCCTTCTATTCTACTCTGGTGGTACCGTGGTGACAGTCTGGGCGGTTATCACCTTACCTCGCAAGGTGAGTTCACTCACCGCAGTGGCACGGTAAAGCCGCCAGTGGCCTATTTTTTCGATCACCGCCACACAGCGGGTGGTGAAGGGTCCAACCGTGGTGGCCGCAATGAAGCCACTAGTAGTGGCCTGGCAGTCACCGCCCCACCGCAAACGGTGAGTTGGCACACCGTGGTGGCCATGGTGAGATCGCTAACGGTCAGTCTGAGTGGTCACCACTCTACCGCGGTGAGACTTGGTGGTGTTTGCTCTATCGTGATGAGACCTGGCAGTCTCCACGGTAGTACGGTGAGACCGCTGACGGACTGGTTGGCGGTCACCACCTTACCATGGGTCAATTCGAACTGCGCAGTGGTAGTGGGGTGAAGTGAACTCAGGAGAGCTCACCGCTTTACTGCAGCATGACTCGGTCAGGGTAGTGGTAGCACGGGGAAGGTGAGATAGAGCTCGAAGAAGACAAGGGTGAGCTCGAACAAGCTCACCGCATTACTACAGACTGGTTGAATGGACTCGGTGGTGATGCAGTAGATGACAAAATGAGCTTGAAGCTTGGTTGACCGAACTGGACCGAAGGTTAGAGCAAATAACAAATGCAAAGAGGACACGTGGCATGGTGACAGTGATTTGATTGGCTGAAGACCAAAAAGGTAAAGACAGTTATTGCAGGTCATTCTTTTAGTTGACGACAGAGCCCGATTAAGGTGATGAAGTTATTGCATGGGTGGCTCGATGCAATCAGTGCAGATTGATTGCTTGCTTGAATTTTCGATGCATGAACCTGGGGGTCATGGGATTGGTTGAAATTTAATGAGATGTAATACTATGTCAGTCGATTACATTATTATATTCGTTAACCAAGAGGTGACGGTTTTGACATGTAAGTTGCAAGTTGATGTAAGTTTGAGGATTCATTGTATACTTTGAGAGAAGTATTGTAACAGTGAGAGATTAACTTCAGAGCTATTGTGAGCTGATCAAAGAGTGAAGACTGAACATTGTATGTAATTTTTTATTACTATAATACAATTGTTTTTGCTTGGTGTGGTGGGTTTTTTACCTAAAAAGGTTTTCCCACGTAAATACTTGTGTCAATCTATGAATGCTTATTTTTTTATCTCTTTTATGTTGTTTGTATTCATCTCAGTAGTTTTTAGAAGCTATTAGAACTTGTTTTTTCTCTTCTTCCATGTTGTATTAGTGTTAAGGGAATGTATTCCTCACTGTTGGGTCCATAAATCCATGCCTATTTTCCCTTCAAACCTGGACCCAATCGCTTGGATGGGTTGGAGATTCAATATTGATTTCAAAATATATAGCTTGCAAATCCAAAATCCCCAAATCCCCAATCAATATTTTTAGAACCCCAATCCAAAATCATTACTCTTTAGAATTTTTGTAATAGAATTTAGAAATTTTATAGGCAAGTTACTTTTTTAGCAAAACCCCCCATGAAAAACATCTCAGGAACACAATATTTACAGAATGAGGAGATTGTTTGTATTCCCCAAAAACCCAAATCAATAATCATGAAAACCTCTCGAAAAGATAATTATTTACAAAAGGAAGGCTTTTTTATTTTTGAAATTTAAAATTCAAATAAAATTTCTAAAATCTCCAATACACATCAAGTTTCCCTTTTTGACAATCAATTCAAAACTATGCATGTGCTCCACAAAAATTTCTTTCTATCTTTTTAATTATTTTTACTATTTATCATTATCGTATTTAATTATAATTCTATTTTATTTTATTTTATTTAATATTACATTACACTTTTAAATTTATTATAAACCATGAATATTAATAACTATATTTATATTAATTACCAAAATACTTGTTACTTGATAATTTAATATTAATGAATCAATTAATCAAGAACAACATTTATCAAACAAATTTAAATTAAATAAACCAAATATCAACAAAAATTACCTAAACCATAACCAACGTTGTAAAGCAAGACCAACTAACCACAGACAATAGAAAACATTGACAAGGTGTCGGACCAGATACTCATCCTCTTCAAGGATGATGGCTACGGTAGGGGACTAAATTCTATCTCCGTTCAACAATTCCATTGGGTTTAAGGCACACTCAAACCTGCCAATTTAGATATATTCATTGCATAGTACCTGCAACCTACAACACACAAAATGGTCAAGCATATACATAATCATACAATTAGGCACACCGTGAAAAGAGAAATTACAACATCACAGGGTACTCACACATGAGTAGTGCAACACTATCATTTTCACCCAAACACATCAAAAGACAACACACTATAATAAAATAAACACGTAAAAAATTAGATACATAGCAATCAAAATGATAATCACATAATGATCATGACAGAATAATCACATACTAATCATAACAATGCATCTAACATCATATGTTACATCATAAAACATATCAACTGCTTAACATCGTTAGCACATATCTTTAATTATCCCTATTATTCTACCTTCACCTCCAAGTTCCAAGGCCGCCTACCTACACATCCATGATGAGAATGGAGGGGGCACTACCAAAAATCCTAGACACATTTCAAGATTATGTAGAAGCAAGAATGAAAGACAAACTAATCTGAAATAGAGGAATAATCCAGTGAAGAAAATTGATCCTACTGAATTCAAGAAGGAAATGGAGAAGATTTGGAAGAAAAAGGGGAACCTAAGAACAAGGATGAATCAAATACATATATACCTACATCTAGTGTATATTTTCTTCTGGAAACTAAGCCCATGATAGGCTTAGGGGGAGCAGTGAAAAGAAAATTGAACAACCCCCTAGAATATTGAGGTGTTAAGCATTGAAACAAAGGTATATGATGCATACTGGTATGCTTAAACTTTTAGAAAATATTCCAATAGAAAATATAAAAATCCAAGATATTATAGAGACTTTTAGGTTTTACGGTGTTTCAAAGAAGTGCTTACCAGCTTTTGGAAGTTTGAGGCATTAAATGCAAATTTAGGGTAGATTAGTAAAGTATAAAGTGAAGTCCCTGGTCGATTTTAATCTATTTTTCACATTTGAAAGAAAGTAGAGTGAATTGAGGAGTGATTGAAGGAGATACAAAGCAAATTGGTTCAAACTCTAGTTCCTGTTGAAGTACGAAAAAGGAATTTATTGCTATCTGTTCTTTATGGGTTCATATTTGAAGCAATTTTACAAGAATTTGAAGATAGAATTGAGGCTGCAATGGCTACTCCAACCGTAGTTGAGGTTATTGAAATACCTAGATTGAATTTTAAGAGATTTTCATGGAAAGTTTTCGAGAATGACCCCAATGGTGCATCTTCAAAGATCCCAATTTAAGGTTTTTCCCATTGAAGACACAAGAATCTATATACATTGAAAATTGGATGAGTGTAATCACCATGTTCTCAAGGATTTATGGTCTGATGAGTTAACTGGAGATTTTTTTGTGGTGAAACTAGAATATGAAAACCTAGTGTGAAAGAAGTTAGACATTTGGAACTGGTTTGCTAACTTTAGCAGTGATTTGGATGCAAAATATGTTAAGATTTACCCAAGGATAATGCATGAAAAATTTATGTGGACTGATGTGCTTGGATTAATTTCAAAGGATGCAATTAAGGCTGTGACTGGATCATGTGATACTGGACCCATACATGAGTTGAAGTTTGTAAAGAATATGTAGTTATGAAGCTAATTAGTGCCACATTTGATAGAAGGGTATTAACTACTAAACCAATCATCAATCCTAATGTGAAGTACGCATCTATCATGATTGGCCTCAAAATATATTTCTAGAACAAATATAACTCAATATCTGCAACTGCAATATATGTTGCCCATGACATGGTGGTAAATGGGAATTATTATGATTTGTGTGAGTTGCTTCGAAAGAAATTTTTGGAGAACTTGTAGTAGACTAAAACAAAGAAATATTCTTTCAATTATGGAACACTAATTGCTTGCTTTATTTTTTACTTTATGAGAGAGCTAGCTAGATGCAAGAAAATTACAAGGGATAGAAGCAAACCAGTTGCACATCAATTTTTTGATTACTTACACAATATTGGAAACTATGATGCATAGGTCAATGTAATGACCGTTGTGATCAGGAGAAATACACTAATCTAAAATGCAAAATGAAGTACAATGCAAGATAAGAACATAACACCTAACACCTCAACGATTAGCCTAGTTGGATTCAAAACAAGGAAAGATGAAAATAATGAAAAAAATGATTATACCTTGTCTTCAATCGATCCTTTGGTTGGACCTTGATATCATTTTGATGTGTGCTCCTTGGATGATAGATTTGTAATGATGGTGGTAGATGGATGATCAATGGAGGTGGGTGAATGCAATAATGGATTCTAAGCTGAAAATGCAAATACTAAGAGATCGCAATAAATAACTAAGATGGCTTAAATGGCTTGAGAGCATAAGTTTGGTATGCATGCACTAACTAACTCAATTAATGAGAAGAGGGGGCTATTTATAGAAGAAATTGAATTCTCTAGAGGATTCAATGGTCAAGATTGAGCCACCATGACCAAGATGGAGGGCTATGGTGAGTTGAGGACTCACAAGCCCTCACATCTTGCCATGTGGCGGGTGAAGTATCCAAAGGACAAGGTGAGATGGCAAGGGTACAAGTGACATGGAAGAGGCCATGTGGTCCCAAGGTACTTGCAAGTACCTTGGGATGAGAGAGGATCTCCATAAAAAGTAATCCCTTGTCCCCAAGTGAGGCTGAAAGTGACAAATGAGGAATTTTAGAAAGTCCACCCTTGTCACCATGGGGATTGGAGATGGCCTTGGAGGAATAAAAGTAAATTTTTAATTCACTTTTTGGAAAAGACCAAAGGGTAAGACAAGATTCCTCTAAAAGGGCTCTTTGTCCTATGAGTACGATGTGACATATGAGATGTCATGGCGAAGACAAATGCAGGGGGGGAATAAATGAATTATTAATTCACATGGGGAATAGGTCAACACAAAAAAGGTAAGTACCAAGAAAGGTTGACCTAAGGACATGCTAGAAAAGGTAAGTGATTAGGAATAGGATTGTGAAAACAAGTAATTAGGCTAATTAATGATGATTAGAGGCAAGTGGCTAGATTTGGAGGATGTGAAATTAATCCTAATTAAAGAAATGCACATCTTAATGAAAGATTAATTAAATTAATCCAGTTTAGTGAAAGGGTTATGGAGGATGTGACAAGGAGACAGAAAGAATGAATTAAAAATTGAAAAGGATAATTGACTAAATTAAATAAATTGATTGCATTTATTTAATTTAGAGATGAAGTGGGATAATGTATAAAGAATTTAATTAATTAGATTAAATACCTTAGGAACGTTAGGGAAAGGGGGAACATTGATTAAATAAATAATTTAATTAACATTTGATGAAGGGGATGAAGTGGATTAATGAAAGGGATAAATTTGACCTTGTGTAAGGGGTCAAATTTAGGTGTCTACATTTTTCCCCTCTTCGAAATATTGTTAGAATAACAATGTTTCAAAGAAAAATAAAATGCAGATGACTCTATAGAGGAAGCGAATGGAAAAAGATGCCCTAGCACGGGAGAAGTTGTTTGAGCCACCCAACTAGAGGGCAGTGAAAGGGGATGCCCTAATCAAGTGGGAAGATGACAAGGAAATAGGTGTGGATAGATTGGTAGGATATGCCCCCTCGAGAGGGTAGTAGGGGAAGAAAAAGGGGACCCAAGAGACTTCCTGATATGAAGAAACAGAGGGTATCATTGGAAAGGGCTCAAAAAATCAAGCATGTTTTCCTTTTGAACGGATTCAAATGGACACATGGTGTGCAAATGGCGGCTCGCAGAAGTTTGAGGATAAACTGGAGGAAAAAAAAGTTAAATAAAGGGAAAAATTTCATTGAATTTAAAAAAAAAGGGGGAAAGTTATAAATAGTAATTTTAGAATTACTATTCCTCATTTGGAAAGTTGTCAGTTGAGAGAGAGAGGACAGGAGAGGACATGAAGAAGAAGAGAGAGATGATTCCAAATGATTATGATCATGACATCATCCACCACAAGGATGAGGTGCAAAGTTTCTATGTTGAGCGCACCGTTCCACGCTAGGTTAGGCCCAAAACCCCCTTTTGTGATTTAGCATGTTTGGATGTATTTTGAAGTTTAATGCATGTTTGAAAATATGGGTTTTTGTTTTGGGGTAGATTAGGAAAATGGGTAGGAAATAAAATTTAATTTCCTCAAGCAAGTTGGGAAAAATGGCCAATAAGGATAGGGTTGAAAAACAAGGGTTTACAAGAAGGGTTAGAAGAAAATTGCTACAATTTTCCCTATATAAGGGCGGCCAAGCCCAAAAAATGGGGGTCCCAGTTCGAGAAAGGGTGGTCGCACCCCATGGATGGGAAGCCATAACACGAAGGGGTGGCCACACCCCATAGAGGGGTGGCCTAGCCCAAGACAGGGGCAACCGCACCCGAGGGGTGGTTGTGTCCCACAGAGGGGCGGTCGTACCCAAGAGTGGCGGCCACACCCCAAGAAAGGGACGGTCATGCCCAAGCAAGGTGACCCTACCCCGGGCAGGGGTGACCACCCCTTGTCAGGTGGGCTCGCCCTCAACGAGGATGGCCCCGCCCAATGGGTGGTGGTGCCCAAAATAGGGGTATCCCTGCCAAACAGGAAGCCCCACCCATCGGGTGGCTATGCCTTGGATAGTGGCGACCATGACCGATGGGTGGTGGCACCCTAGAAAGAGGTGGCCGCGCTTGACAGGTGACCGCAAACTGGGAAGGGGTGGCCCTGCCCAATGAGTGGCACCGCCCTAGGAAGGGGTGGCCCTGCCCGTCAGGCAGCGATGCACATAAAAGGGGTGGTCATGCCCCGGAACAAGGGCAGCCATGCCCCGAAAAAGAAGACGCAAAGGGCATGAAGGAAAAAGGAGGAAAAAAGAGAGAAAATGGAAAACAAAGTAGCCGACGGAAGAAAGAGTGTTAGAAAAAATTAGTGCGAACTGGAACCTAGGGCCTAGAAATAAAGGAAGGGAAGGTGTGGTAAGGGTTGGAAAATGTGAGTGAGAAAGGTGTCCGGAGTTGGGAAATAATTAAAGGGAATTATGTGGTGATTGACAGATTGAGTGGTTTCACTGCAGAGGTTCGATACCTTGTGAACGTGCGAGAGGAGATCAGAGGTGCTCGCAGCGAGCAATGACCGGAGCAGACCATCAATGTTTGGCGCAGGTAGGGCTGCTGCATTTCTTAGGGTATCCATCCATCAAGGCACATCGAGCAATGCTCACAACCCAGATCGAGCACTAAGATTCAGCAACATCGACATTACATCTCCCGATAGGGAGATGATAGTGACGCTAGAGGATGTCTAGTGGATTTTGAGATTGCCTATAGTAGGTTGGCTGGTGAGCGAGTTGAGATCAAAGGGACAGGAGCTGGATCATACCATATGGGTCTTGTCCAGGCGAGAGGACTTTTCAATAGAGAAGAATGGATTAGACGTGGATAGATGCTTGGGGCTGGGAGTACCACCATTGTCATTGTATCTTTGTGGGTTGATCAACGAGATACTCATTCTGGATAGGAGAGGGAGACGCTGCAACTTTGGCTACATGGAGGTTATCTGACATATCATCAAGGGGAGGGATGGATAGTTCACCTGGGTCCATGCATCCTAGCACAGCTATATAGAGACATGCATGGGATCTTCTATCAGGGAGTGATCAATGTGTGTCATGTGACATTGTTGCAGGTGTGGGCCTAGGAGCACATTAGTGTGACCATACCAGATGTGGTGCAATTGGGGCATGAGGATATGACATGGCTAGTGGGCTAGTGGTACGGTGCAAAGTATGAGTGGGTTTTCCAGTATCGGGGGGCAGGAGATATAGATAGATGGAGGAGGTTTTTTGATGATCTGGAGGAGGAGGACATAGAGTGGAGTTTGTATATGATACAAATCTTTAGGAAATGGAGGGAGGATGAGGTAAGACACAAAGGATACTTTATGACTCACTATTACATAGTTAGGAGAGAGCCGCGGATAGTAGAGTCACAAAGGCTAGATTGGGTGACGAGGCAGTATGGATTGGTACAGGATATTCCAAGTGCCCTAGATATGTTTAGACAAATTACATGGGAGCAACCATGGGGTGATGTGATTTCAGAAGATTTTGCATGGGAGCACAGGGCGACACTAGGGAAAGATACAATAGAGTACCCAGGGAAGGCTGAGGGATTGGTAGATGCAAGGCTAATTGTGAGATATGCGACATATTTTGTGTGACACAATCCTATATGAATTACACTTGAGGTCCCGATCGTAGAGGCATTAGGAGTCAGAGTGGAGGATGAGGCTAGAGTAGCAAGAGGGGGGAGGAGATGATAGGCAGACAGGGCTAGGGGTTGGTGAAGGAGAGGGGCATGGGAAGCCCAAGCAGGAGAAGAGGAGTAGCTAGGGGTAGCCTTAGCAGGAGGAGGTGAGTAGAGAGGGCTAGAGGCAGGCAAAGTCAAAGGATGGTGGAGGCGAGTACCAAAAGTAGGCAGAGTAGCACAGCAATAGGAGAGAGTACTAGAGGTAGCCAAAGTAAGTGAACATTACGAGGTGTCAAAGGCAGACATAGTAGGGGGACAAGGGGAGGATCCGGTGGGGGGTCAGCAGAGATCGGGTAGGAGGAGGAGATAGAAGGCTTGGGTCCAACTTGAGGAGGACAGACAGGATACTGAGGCGATGGAGATGGATGAGGCCGAGGTGATGGTCAATGAAGCTAAGAAGGTACCCAATGAGGCATAGATGGAGATGCGGGAGGAGAGAGAGGACCTTGAGATGACATGACAGATGAGGGTTGGGTGGAGGGGACAACCGAGGAGAGTTCGGGTCGCAATCGGGGTTTAGCAGGAGCTCGAGAGACCAAAGATCGAGATGCTCTAGAGGATGTCATGGATGTGGATGTCCTAGTGGTGGAGCCACTAGCGGCTATACGATATGTACCACTTGAGGACCCTGTCATATTATTGAGGGGGGCCCAGGCGAGGCTCTAGATGATAGAGTAGAGGCTAAGGATTGTAGAGGAAGAGATTATCAAACTTGAGGCTAAGGGGAGGAGGCTTCATGTAGAGGTATTTAGGTTGGAGGTCATAGGACAGAGGGATTATGGCTTCATGGTTCAGCTCCTAACTTCACAGGTATATGATGTAGAGAGGGAGAGAGATGATCTATGTAGTAAGCTAGACAGGGTGACCTGGGATTGTGACAGATTACAAGCAATGATGACTATATCACAGGGCACAAGATAGGATTCTAGAGAGGATGGGCAATAGGCCAAGAGGGAGATGGAGGAGCTGAGGGCACAAGTGAAAGGGTTTGTGAGGGAGAGGACTAAGCTCCAAGATAGGGCATCCATGATAGATACAACACTTGGGGATGTGAGGTTGAGGGTAGAGGCCTAGTTAGAGATGGATTAAAGAGAGGGATATGATGCATGCAGAGATATAGCCCTTGCGGGCATAGGCTCAAGCAATGCAGGGGGAGAGGGATACTACACAACTAGAGATAGTGATACTTCAGAGTGGTGGTGATAGATCAAGGGTAGTGGTGCAGAGGCTATAGGGAGAGGGAGATACCTCAGAGATATGAATAGTGGAGAAGGTGAGAGATTGACTACAAGCGGGGATTGATCAGCTAAGACAACACTTGGGGATCTGAGGTTGAGGGCAGAGGCCCAGTTAGAGATGGATTAGAGAGAGGGATATGATGCATGCAGAGATATAGGCCTTGTGGGCATACGATCGGGCAATGTAGGGGGAGAGGGATACTACACAACCACAGATAGTGATACTTCAGAGTGGTGGTGATAGATCAAGGGTAGTGGTGTAGAGGCTACAGGGAGAGGGAGATGCCTCAAAGATATGAGCAGTGGAGAAGGTGAGAGATTGACTACAGATGGGGATTGATCAGCTGAGGGTGGCATAGGAGGCATGGGTAGAGGAGAGGAGAGTCATTACCAGAGCTCGAGACAGATATAGATGGGAGTGGAACATTCTTTGGGTTCAAGCCACAAAAAGAGATGTGTATATGAGAGAGGCATTATTCTGGATGGTTTCATATCAGAATGTAGTTCCAGATCTGACTCAATGCACATTTCACTTTGAGTGACGGGATCCTTAGATGCCCGTTCCATCCTAGTCACTAGGGACATAGACCCTAGGATACAGTGGCTCTCAATCGACCATCCTTTGTAGAGGGCCGGTGCCTGAGTCCCCATAGAGGTCATATTTGGGAAGCTCATGGTTCATATGACTAGATGGAT
Source organism: Sequoiadendron giganteum (assembly GCA_007115665.2). Taxonomy (NCBI): domain Eukaryota; kingdom Viridiplantae; phylum Streptophyta; class Pinopsida; order Cupressales; family Cupressaceae; genus Sequoiadendron; species Sequoiadendron giganteum. The sequence goes on from CM021109.1 coordinate 467,850,090, forward strand.
AGGATCCCGGCTATTGATAGGTGTAGGATGGGACATAGTGAAAAGTAGCAGAGATCATAGCAGATTCATAGCCTTGTATTTGTACTTTATTTTTGGTGACAAATGATATATATGTATTGTGATTATGATAGATATTATCATGGATGTCATCATGGATATTGTATTTTTTTTATTTTTGAATATGATATGCGAGAGCCCTTATTGAAACTATATGATTCTTATGTGATGGATGATTTATTTATGCATGTATGTTTTATGATTTTATGATGGCTGATGTGATGTATGAATATTCCTATATCTGGATTTATTGTTATGCCTATATGTATGTATGATTATAATGCATAATGATTATGTTGATTCCTAACGTTTATGACACAGGATGTGATGGATGGTTTTTGTGTGCATGATGTCTAATTTCTATGATGCAGAATGCGATGGATGATGTAATATGTAAAATGCATGATGTCTAATGGATATGATGTTATGGATTTTATGATTATTTCTATTGTGGATGATTTATTATGAAATGTATGATGTGGTAATGAACCTAATGATATGAACTAAGATGAATATGTGAATGAATTTTAAGATGCATAGGATGAAAATTAACCTACTCAACTTAAAATGGTTATGAACCTAAAATGTAAATGCAAGATGATCCTAAATGCCAATAAGGGTCTGCATAATGATGGAGGAAAATAAAGTGATGTGTGTGTGACTACACCTATCAAGAACCATAGGACTCCTGAGAAGAAAGGGAAAGGTGGAGGGAATCACCGTTTGCAAAATCCAAAATCCTAAGTCAGGGGAAAGAAGGGATGAAGGATACACGAATGCAATGGGAGAAAAATGAAATGTAGTCCTACTGCAAGTTATCATCTTTGGAGCACTAATTTTTTCTATAGCATAAGACACCAGTTACCATGGTATATATGGACCAAGGTGGATTAGTGTCTAATGCATAACCAAACACAACAAATAGGAAGGTCATCCCAATACCCCAAAGTCACGATGACTTCGGTCGGGCCAAGTATTGGGATAACCACAAGCACAGAATGATGTACAAGTGTAATGCAAGACCTTAGGGGTCTTGGTGGGTACTACGCAAGACAACCAGGAAAGCAAAAAAAATAAAAATCAAGATATGCCCCTATGTAAACCAGTCAAAATACACCACAATATGAGAAAGTATGGCGGCCTTGATGAGTGATGATAGGGGGCTCAGGTGATAAACAAAAACAAAAATTATCAAAAATATTGCAATCAATTTCAAAACATCTATTTCCATAGGATCAAGATGATGGATGGCGTTGATGCGGTCTATTACGAAGTATACATCTTGTTGAGACCAAAGATGGGTGCTAAACTAAAAGATTGATTAGTGATGCATGATATTTGAAAACTGATTAAACCTCGTGATACAAATGGATTCCATTTGTGAGGTACCAGCGAGATAAGGACATACCTTGATGAAAAGACACAAGACACAAGACATGAGACTCAACCTAAAGACCTAGGGTCTCGGGGGTTAATCCAAGATCAGCCTTTCCTACGTGAAAGAACAAAGCCCTCGTAGTTCTGGAAAATACCATGATAAAAGAAGAAGGAGGACAATGAAGAAAAATGATGGAAGACGATGATCAGACAGACTGACCACCAAAGGGAAAAGGAAAGAAAATTCTTGGGGGTGGATCAAATGATCAACCTTGCCTACATGCAAGTGCAGGGGCAACGTATTTCAGAAAGTACAAAAGACCAATGATGATTAAGATCAAAAAGTAGACAATGTTGATGGATGATGAAGGATAGAATACTCTGGGGGTGGATCAAGTGATCGACCTTGCCTACGTGAAAGCATAGGGGAAGTGTAGTTTGCTAAAGATAGAATGGGATCTAGATGGAGACATACACGATGGATGATCCGAGATGGAGATGACCAGAGCTCAGATTAGGATAAAAGCTCAAGATGTTGGATAGCGGATGATGCTTGTCCAATGCTCAACCAGAAATATACCAAGTGACCATGGGATTAAAATGGATGGGAGGATAGGATCGATAAGATGATAAGGATATTGAGATCTGGATGGATAAATCATAAAGTGATTAGGATGCGAGGTAGATAATGATTAAGCCCTATACAAAATGTGCCTATTGCAAGGTTTTCACAAATCGTACATATCCAAGGTGCCACACAGGGGTGGTTTTCACCATAGGATGAATTATTGCTCATTACTTTTTTTGGATTTTCTTGATTTTTATTTTTATTTTTATTTTTTTTTTTGATAATTTTTTTGCTTTTTTTGTATTTTTGATATTTTACCAGGAGGGATACCTTGGCTGACCTAAGTATAGAATTTATTTAGATGCATTATGTTGATGGGTTCTTCCAGGGGCTCTCCTTCAGGGGTAGATAACCTATACACTCTAGAACCATACTTGGTGGTGATGACATAAGGGCCTGACCAATTAGCTTCATATTTACCCTTCTTATCTCGATCTTACTGATTCTACTGATTTTCTTTGAGAACTAAGTTGACAACATTGAATTGGTGAGGGCGGACCTTCTTATTGTAGCTTCTCTTGAGTTGATGCTAATAGAATTGTAGATGGTTATAATCCTTGATCCATTTTTCATCCATTAATTCTAACTGTGCAAGTCGTGTCACTCGAGTGTCTTCATCAGTGATCGGATTCTTTAGTGATATTCAAAGTGAGGGGATTTCGACTTCAAATAGGAAGATGGCTTTAGCGCCATAGACAAGTGAGTAAGGAGTAGCGTCGGTGGGTGTATAGATGGATGTGCGGTAGGCCCAAAGGGCAGGATGGAGATGGAAGTGCCAATCTCGACCAGTGCTATTAACCATCTTCTTAATGATTTTGATTAGTGTTTTTTTTTGTTTCCTCTACATGACCATTACCCTAGGGGTAATAGGGGGTGGACCAACAAAGTTGGATATGATATGTTTCATAGAGGAATTTCATGCACTTATTCTTGAATGGATTTCTATTATCAATGATGATGGTGGAGGGGATTCCACACCTGTAGAGGATATGGTAGAGGATGAACTTAGAGATCTGAACATCGGTGATTTGAGTGAGTGGTATGGCTTCCACCAATTTGGCAACGTATTCAGTGGTTGTGATGATGAACGTGTGACCATTGGACGATGGAGGGTAGATCTTTCCAACCAAGTTGAAACCCCAGTGTGAAAATGGCCAAGGTGTCATGATAGGTTGTAACTCTTGTGTTGGGGCATGAATCAAATTTACATGTTGTTGACAAGGAAGAAACCTTTTGATGAACTCACAAGCATAATGCTCCATGGTGGGCCAGTAATACCCTGCTCTTAGAATCCTTTTAGCTAAGGCCATACCATAAGAATGGGCCCCATAAATACCACTATGCACTTTTTCTAATGCAGTGTGGGCTTCGATTTCATCTAAACACCAGAGGAGAGTTCCATAATATCCACATCGATAAAGTGTATCACTGATGATGGTGCAGAATGCGGTGCATTGGATAAATGATTTTCGTTGGTTTCTTGTGAGGTTAGATGGTAGGGTGTTATCACGAAGATAGGTGTAAATATCTTGGTGCCAAGGGGATTCAAGGCCTATAATGTCACAAACCATTTCACTCTTAGGGATGTCATATGTGGGGATTAACAATTTTTCTACTAGGAACTCGCATTCGGTATGATCTCTGACCATGCCTAGCAGGGAACCAATAGTGGCCATGACATTGAAAAATTTATTCTATATCCTAGGGATTTGGTCAAAATGGATGGAGATGAAATATTTCTTGAAATCATCCACCATGTGTTTGTAGGGCAACAACTTGTCATCTTTTGTGAGGAATTCATCATTAACTTGCTTGATCACCAGTTGAGAGTCACCAACGACATTCAAGTGTGAGATACTCCATTGAACAAAAATCCTAAGGCTTGTGAGGAGAGCCTCATACTCAGCAATATTGTTGGTGCAAGGAAAATCTATTCTGAATGATTTGGGTATGTAGTCACCTTGGGAGGTGATGAGCAATACTCCTACTCCGATCCGTTGTTAGTGTGGGACCCCTCAAAATATAATGTCCATGTAGTGGCTTCAAAAATCAAAAAGACCCCTTCATCTAGAAACTATGTCTCTAAAGGATAGGCATCGACGAGTGGAGCATCTGCTAATTCATCTGTAATAACTTTCCCTTTGATTGCTTTGCGGTCTATGTATTCTATGAAAAATTCACTAAGTAGCATGACCCATTTAGCCATGCAACCTGTCAATGTTATTCTTCATAGCAAATATTTTAGCGGATCAACTTTGGAGATGAGCTTAACTAGATGGTTGAGCATGTAGTGTCTGAGTTTCTGGGAGCTAAATATGATGGCAAGGTAGGCCTTTTCCATTGGAGAATAATTGAACTCATAACCAACCAAATTCCTACTATTATAGTAAATTGCTCGCTCTTTGGAGGATTCATCTTGATGTGCCAATAATGCCCCCAATTCCATGGAAGTAGCTAAAATGTAAAGGAGGAGGGGCTTTCCTAGGATAGGTGGCATGAGAATAGGTGGGTGAGCCAAGTATTCCTTAATCTGATCAAAACCAAGCTAAAATTGTGGGCTCCACTTAAAGACAATGTCTTTCTTTAGGAGGTGTGTGAATGACTGACATTTATCGACAAGTTGAGAAATGAATCTGCAAATGGACTGGAGCTTACCTTGTAAACTTCGTATTTTTTTTAGATTATGGGGCGGAGGCTTTTCCATGATGGCCTTAACCTTAGCAAGATCAACCTCAATTCCTCTATGGGAGACAATGAAACCCAAGAGTTTATCGATGGTTACACCGAACATGCATTTCTTTGGATTGAGTCATAGCTTATATTATTTCAGGCGTTCAAAGATATTTTTAAGGATGGCAGGGTTCTCTTCCCTTGTTCTTGACTTTTCTAATAAATCGTCAACATAATCTTCCATTATTATGTGGATAAGGTCATGGAAGATAACTTTCATAGCCCATTGGTATGTTACCCCCACGTTCTTAAGGCTAAAAGGCATGACATTGTAGCAGAATGTACCCCAGAGTATTGTGAAGGCAGTCTTGTGTTGGTCCTTAAGGGAAATCTTAATTTGGTTATAGCTAGAGAAACCATCCATGAGAGACAACATCTCGTGTCCTGCAGTGAGGTCGACTAGCATATCAATGTTTGGTGGAGGGAAGTCATCCTTAGGACAAGCCTTATTGAGATCTTTATATTATGTTCAACTTCTAATGTCTCCACTAGGTTTAGCGACTGGGACTATATTGGATATCCAATCAGAGTAGTCAATCGGTCGGATGAACCCTACTTCTAATAACCTTTCTAATTCTTTCTTCACCAAGAGGGCCACTTGAGGGTGCATTTTTCTAAGCTTTTATTTAACAGGATTTGCATCAAGATAGACATCTAGGTGATGTACCACCAAATTTGGATCAAAGTCGAGCATATTTGAGTATATCTAGGAAAAAATGATGATTCCTTCTTTCAAGAGATTGATGATCATAGAATTTTTTGCTTTTGATAGTGCCTTAGCCACATAAGTGATCTTGGGGTTCTCTTCTATTCCCAAGTTTACATCTTGTGTTTCTTCGATCAGGATAGATGATCGACTGAATAAGTGAGTTCCTACAAGAGGAAGATGAATGTCCCCATCTTCTAATGCCTCTTTGAGGTTTTCACTAGTAGATAAACCATTTGTTTTTACTATTTCTAAATCACAAAGTGCCTCATGGAGGTTTTCACTAGGTGACCCTTTTTTATTTTGTTTCTTTTCTCTTTTGCGACTAAGGCGTTCATCTTCCTCCAATCCCATAAGATGCACATACTGGTCCATTGAGGGAAAGGTGTTTGGAGGTGTGGTACCTTGTAGGTCATAATCTATGAGTTTGGGATGTTTGAGGTATAATGTGATGGTGCAAATGGATAGGCATTCAAACATGGTAGGGAGGTCAACATGATCCAGGTCATTGTACACATGTATGATGGCCTCCTCCTTTGCTATGTCTTCGAGGGAACCATTATTAACACTAACATTGCTATAAGTGCTAGAGGATGTCATAGGACCCTTCTATTTAGTATCATTTCCCAATCATATCTTCTTTGGGCATATGGATGCTTCCATGGGTTGTCATTTTCCTTGCTCTTCTATACCGAGACCTCAACCTTGGTAGTTTCACTATTCAACAAACTTGGGCGCATGTGGATATGCCTCCTAGAAATATTCTAGGAGGGGGCGTGATGGCTCAGGTTCTTCTCTATAAATCCATTGACTGATATCTTCTTCCATTTGATCCTGAAGGGAACCTAGATCTTTGAATGTGGTTCAACCAATGTTCTTGGAAGTTAGTGTGAGTGTCTTCTCTTCTGCCATGGAGACAAATGGAGAGGGTTGACCATATGTATGTGGTGAGGGTGGCATGGTTGGCACATTCAATGTTGTACATATTTCATACTCACCACATCCTTGTTAATGATCTGGACCTTGGTGATGGTGGAACCAGGTGTGGATGATGAAGGTGGGGATGATGGGGTATTTAATGTGTTAGTGGAAGGATGTGAATCAGATTTTTGAGGTGCCCCCATTTCTACTCTAGGGTAGTAATTTGAATGTGGAAAGGAAACTTCTAGGGCACGAAAATATTTGAATGGATGAGGGTCAACCTGTATGGTTACTTCCATTCCTTGAAGTGGGAACTTCAAACATTGATGGTAGGTTGATGGGGTGGCTTGCATAGAATGAATCCATGGATGACCAAGGAGGATGTTGTATGGAAGTTCTCGGTCCAAAACATGACACATAGTATATTGTACAATGGGACCCACCTGAATAGGAAGACATATCGTGCCCTCAAAATCTCTTTCTACATTTTCATATACCTTAATGGTGATCACATGATTATTTAGGTCAGCCTGGGTGTATCCTATCTGTTGTATAAACTTTAGTGTACAAAGATTTAGGGCTGAACCATTATCTACCAATACCCTTTTCACTTTATGAAAATTCACCCCAACCTCAAGGTGAAGGGGACGGTTATGGCTTGAGTCCAAGTGTGGCATGTCCTTTTGACTGAAACCTAATTGATAGGTTGTGGATAGATTTCCTACCAACTTTTGGAATTGTGTAGGATAGATATTGTCAGGGACTTGGGTGTTTTTTAAGGCTTTATGCAAGATGTTTTGATGCACAGGGGAAGACCTAAGAAAATCTACGATAGGAATATGAGTTGAAGGCTTGCCCAAGTGGTCAAGTATGTTGTATTGTCAACTAACGGATGGTTGTTGGATGGATGCAGGAGCAGTTGGGACTGTGATGTGGGTCCGTCAAGTAGTAACAACACATTGTGGATCTTTTTCCTTCGATGTGTATCATAGATACATGTGGCTCCACTTGTTCAACATATGTGACCACACCTTGGTAATTGTATGGCACATGTTTATAAATAATATTATTTGTGTTTTCATTTTGGTTACTATTGTTGCTAAGGCCAGGATTGGAATAGGACGTACTGGGACCCTGATTGTATTTAGGAAAATAATTTTGATATATTTGGAGCTGGTCATTGGACGAAGATGTCATGTTAGCTTCCACATTGATTTTGCCCTGATTGATTAGACCTTGAATGTAAGTTTCTAGTCCTTGACATTTTTCCAATGTGTTCCCTTTGATCTTGTGGAAGTCATAGTACTCGTTCTCTTTGAACCAAGTCCGCTTGGGCTTGGACTCAATGACGGGATTGGTTATAGGGTAAGTAATGGGGAAATTGGCTTGCAGAATTTTGTTAAACACAACGCAAAGAGGTTCTCCCAACTGAGTGAATTGTCATGTATTCCCCCTTGGTTTTTTTGGTTTGACTGTTACCGAGGTGCTCCTTGGGGATCAAATATGGCATTCAGGATTGATTGATGTTGTTGAGGAGGATATTTCTATGAGGTGGTGGCTACCTAAACATGTTTGGTGTCAGTGACACCATCATTAACAACATTTTAATTTTTATTCCTATATCGAGGCTTATCCCTAGAGGATTTCTCTTTATCAGAATTGAAAAGTTTGACTTTCCCTTTGGCAACAAGGGCTCGTTCTAAGATGGGACCCTTCTCCACGAGTGCTGCAAAGGTGGTGATGCAGTGGAGCCAGAAATTATGAGCCATGTCTGGATGAGAATTTTCAATGAACAATGTAACCATGTCCTTTTCTGACAGTGGGGATTTCATTCGACTAGCTAAGGCACACCATCTTTGTAGATAGCTAGCGAAGGTCTCTTCATCACGTTGTTTCTCTTTTAGGAGATCAAGTGTGTCAATGTCCTTCTCCAAATTGAAAGAGAAGTGGGAGACATATTGCTCGGATAGTTGTGAAAAGGATTTCATAGATCCTTTTTCAAGGCCCATGAACCAGTTAAGCATGATCCCCTGTAGACTCTTAGGTAAGATTCAGATGAGATAATTATCGTTCTGCATGACCTCTTCGCAATGGGCATAAAATTCTTGCAGATGGGCTCTAGGGTCCTTGGTTCCCTTATAATTGTTGAATTTCAGTATCTCAAAGTTCTTGGGAAAGGGAACTAAGGAGATGGAGGGATCAAAAGGATAAGGACAGATGTTCTCAAACTTGAATGTCTGCTTGCCTGCTCCAGCCTGTAAATCCTTCAATGTAGCTTTAACCTCTTCCAAGTTTTTTTTAGAGTTGTTGCAAGAGTCGGAGTGGATATGATGAGGATGGCCCTCTCGTGGTTGGATCATAGGCGGGTTGAGATGGATGCAAATGTGTTTTCTGATTTTGATTGATATAAGAAGGTGGATAAGAGGATGATGGATTGTGATGAGTGGAAGCCACTTGTTGGTAGGGTGGTTTCTGTTGATAATAAGAAGTGGATGAAGCACCCTACTATTGTATAGGATTTTGGTAATACAAAGGCATAGGACCCCCTTGTTGATGTGATGATCATTGTTTGTAATAGAGGATGGAAGGTGCACCCTCTTGGTAGGTTTTTTCTTGCTAGAGGTAGTCTAGATAAGATTGGTATTGTTGCACAATGGTGGGTTGTTGTGTAATGTATGGCAGTGGATTTGATGGCTATTGGTAGGGATGATTATGTGACTACAGAGGATTGTTGTAAGGTGGTGGTTGGGTCCACGTTTGGTTTTGAGCATTCTGATGAGAGTTCAAATTGAGGTGGGATGGAGAAGTGTATGTGCTAGAGGGATGATAAAGGTATTTTGTAAGTGGATTATTTTGTGTTTGTGGAGGCATATGTACATGCTACTATGGGGGTCATTGATGTGGATATTGTGGGTGAGATGGGTGAGATGGAATTTCTTGTTGCTGGGGGATGGCTACGGAAGTGCCATGTGGCGGTTGTGGCTGCTGGGATGCTACTTGTATTACCTAATGTGGCAATTGTGTGTGAGCCAAGACATTTTTTTATGGGATGGAAATGTTATGCTAGGGTGGTTGTTGATGAGGTGTTAGAGACGAAGCAACAACCATAGTAGTGTGTTGGTGGGGATTGATTGGAGGTTGTTGGAATGTAGATTGTGATAAATTGTTAGCATGTGTAGACCCTAGAGGTGACATTAAAGAAAGGGTAGGTGTGCCCCCAGTGTTGATAGGTGGTTGTTGAGATGGAAGCGGGGGAGTGGATGGGATGTATGAAGGCATGTTGTAGACATACAGATTGTGGGGTTTGGGTTGTGCTACTGAAGTTGCAGTTGGGAGACGGGGATAGCTAGCGACTTGGTGTATTATAGCAATGCCAAACTTGGGGTTATCCTAGTTATTTGTGGGTGCACCTTCGGGGATATATGAATTCCTAGGGACATTTTGGGAAGTTGGTGGATCAGTATGTGTGGGAAGAATGTGAGCAGTACCATATTGTGATGCATTGAAGTCAGATGGCGGATTGACTCCTCTCATAAGCAAGGTGGTGAGAATTTTTTCTCCACATTCATTTAGGAGATGATCTATCATCTGGACATTAATAGGATCATTAAGGTATTCATCAATGGTGACTTGAGGTTGGTTAACCATGTTCTCATCAACGGGTGGTGTGGTATTCTAGATGTCAGTATTCGATTGGGATGAGGCACCATTATGGGGATCTTGCAGATAGCTTGGAATGTTATTCGGATCTTGAAAGATATTTGGTTGGGAACCTTGGGTTTGTTGGTCTGCCATTTTCTTTTTCATTTGTGAACAGGTTTGAATAGGAATGAACGTGCAAAATCACTAAGTGCTCTAAGATACACCTAAGCTTCTAAATGATGATGATTTGGATTGATTGATTTGGATTGGATAAATATTGTTGGATTGGATGTTTGATTGATTGATAGGATGATGGATCAATTGATGATGTATCAATTAATTAGATTCTTTTATAAGGATTGGATTTGATTAGATTTAATCAACAAAATGATTGATAAGATTTGATCAAATCGAATTGAAGATAAAATGATTGGATGATTGGAAGGGTTTCTAAAATGGGTTTAGAAATCACCCTAGGTGATGTAAGGTGTTGATCGATCAGATTAAGGGATGAAATGATGATCACAAAACCGAATCTGCCTTAAGATGGAAGGGGATTGATAGGGTCGAGGATGATAATCAACATAGGATGGATAGTGATCCTAAGTGGATGTTCAAGGATGACGATCAGGTTTAGGTACCTAGGTCAATTCAGATAACAACTTCAAAAAAAGTTTAGAAGATTCAAATCGGTACAATGATATTAGATATATAACCTAAGGATTATTATGAATGAAACCTATATGATTTGGATGATTATGTGGATGAAAATAGATTGTGATTCAAGCGAATGAGATGCACAAACAATGAGATAGTCAACGGGCATTTTAGAAACCGCAAGAGGCTAGATTTTTGAATCAGATTTGGAAACAGGTGCAGTTTTAGGGCGGGGCCACCCAAAATCTTGGGCAAGGTCACCCCTTTTGGATAAGGCCGCCCAAACAGGTCTCAGTTTTGACTTAGAGCAAAAAATGGTTAAACGACACTGATAAACGGACTTCCATAATGGGTAATTGGATTTGTAGAACAGGAAAAAGACAACTTGGAATGGGTGAACAAATGTATGAGGCTAGGGAATGGTACTCGGAATAGGAAAATAAGTTCCCAAACTGGGTGAACAACTGGGTGAAAAAGGGGAGTGTTGTTTGAAATGGGAAAATTTTTATTCGAAATGGACAGACGAATGGTCGAGATAGGTAAATGGGTACCTCAAGTGAGGGAGCAGTGCTCAAAATTGAAAAAAAAATCCTGAAACAAGGTAATGGCAAGTGAACAAAGGTCAAAAAAAGGTTGTTTGGGGGGGACAGGGCCACCCCTTTAGGGAAAGGCCACCCAAAATTACTGCAAGGTTGCCCAAATAGTGGGCAAGGTCATCCAAACAGGGGGCAAGGTTGCCCAAGCAGAGAAAACTGGGAAAAGTTTGACTTATGCAAGACAAACAATAGTTAAGGCAGGGGGCAGGGCCACCTATTTAGGTCAAGGTCACCCCTCGAAGGCAAGGTCACCTCTCTAGACTGATCTAAACCTAATTTAGTCAAAAACAGTGATGACAAAGGATGAAAACAACAAGTGAAAGGCCAAAACTGAATGACAAGTACTGGTTTTTCACAAGAAAACACTTCAAACAACACAAGCCTAGTTCTATTGTTAAGGGTATGGTCAACACGGTTCTTTATCTAGGCTGAACAAGGTTGATAAGGGCATCCCCAATATACACATGATACATGGGGCCCAAACCATGAACACCAATCCATCACAAGTGTGAGTAAGGAGCAGCCAGCGAGAGATTGGGAGCTCTGACCAACTCTTCATGTCTATCTAGGTATCACCCTAGCTTCGATGCTCCACCAACTATGACACAATTAGATTGAGGTATAGATTTCACCTCCCCCCTTTATATACCTCGCTGATACACGTGGTTGGGATCGTCCCTTGGGGTGTTGAAATCCCCAAGAAGGTCTCAATAATAAAATTAAAAAAAGGGTAAAAAAAACTAATTGAGCTACAATTTTCTTCACCTAAGATTGCCAAATGGTGCAACGGGATTAGATACATCAATAGCCCACTTTCAAACATGGAAAGCAGATTCTTTGACCCTTTAATTAGTCCTATGTTCCTAGTTTAAAGAAAATGAAAGCACAAGACTAGTTGAACACAGTTTCTCCACCTACAACACACTTGTTAGTAGTTTTGTTTTTTGTCTTTGACAAGTGGATTCTATTTTTGGGTGTGGTTGCCTCTGTGTTTTGGTCATGGCCACCCCTTTGTGATCATGCAGACAAACAGTGATAAGAAATAGTGAAAAAAACAACAAAAACAGTCTGTTGATTGGGCAAGGTCGCCCCTCTTGGGCAATGTCACCCCTCTTGGGCAAGGTCCCCCTTCTGTGAACCTACAGACAAACAACGATCATAAATAGTGAAAAAAAATAGAAAAAATAGTCTGATGTTTGGGTAAGGTCGCCCCTCTTAGGCAAGGTCACCCTTCTATGAACTTACAGACAAACAGTGAAACCAACAAAAAAAACAATCTATTGTTTGGGCAAGGTTGCCCCTCCTAGGCAACGTCGCCCTTCTGTGAACTTGCAGGAAAATAGTGATTAGAAAAAGTGAAAATAATAGCAAAAGTAGTTCATTGTTTGGGCAAGGTCACACTTCTGTGAACCTCCAGGAAAATAGTGATAATAAATAGTGAAAACAACAGCAAAAAATAGTTTGTTATTTGGGCAAGGTTGCCCCTCTTGGGCAAGTTTTCTCTTCTACGAACCTGCAGACAAATAGTGATAAAAAATAGTGAAAACAATAGCAAAAATAGTTTGTTGTTTGGGAAAGAATGCCCCTCCTGGGCAAGGTTGCCCTTCTGTAAAGCTATAGGAAAATAGTGATAAAAGAAATGAAAACAATAGCAAAAACAATCTATTGTTTGGGAAAGGTTGCCCCTCCTAAGCAAGCTCAACCTTCTGTGAACATGCAGGCAAACAGTGAAAACAATAGCAAAAAAAGTCTGATGTTTGGGCAAGGTCGCCCTTCTATGGCCCTATAGAGAAACAATGAAAATAATAGCAAAAATAGTATGTTGTTTGGGCAAGGCCGCCCCTCCTGGGCAAGGTCACCCTTCTGTGAACCTGCAAGAAAATAGTGATCAAAAATAGTAAAAATAATAACAAAAATAGTTTGTTGTTTGGGCAAGGCCGCCCTTCCTAGGCAAGGTCGCCCCTCTATTCCAGAATCTGCAAAACTGCAAAAAATAGCAAACTTTAATGCAATGGACCCATGATGTGGGTCCCACCGGGTGTGCCAAAAATGTCATCAAGAGAAATACACTAATCTAAAATGCAAAATGAAGTAGAATGCAAGATAAGCACATAACACCTAGCACCTCAATGATTAGCCTAGTTGGATTCAAAACAAAGAAATATGGAAATAATGAAAATAATGACTATACCTTGTCTTGTGTTGATCCTTTGGTTGGCCCTTGATATCATTTTGATGTGTGCTCCTTGGATGATAGATTTGCAATGATGGTGGTAGATGGATGATCAATGGAGGTGGGTGAATGCAATAATGGATTCTAAGATGAAAATGCAAATACTAAGAGATTGCAATAAATGACTAGGATGGATTAAATGGCTTGAGAGCATAAGATTGGTATGCATGCACTAACTAACTCAATTAATGAGAAAAAGGGGGATATTTATAGAAGAAATTGAATTCTCTAGAGGATTCAATGGTCAAGATTGAGCCACCATGGCCAAGATGGAGGGCTATGGTGAGTTGAGGACTCACAAGCCCTCACATCTTGCCATGTGGCGGGTGAAGTGTCCAAAGGACAAGGTGGGATGGCAAGGGTACAAATGACATGGAAAAGCCAATGTGGTCCCAAGGTACTTGCAAATACCTTGGGATGAGAGAGGATCTCCACAAAAATTAATCCCTTGTCCCCAAGTGGGGCTGAAAGTGACAAGTGAGGACTTTTAGAAAGTCCACCCTTGTCACCATGGGGATTGGAGATGGCCTTGGAGGAATAAAAGTAATTTTTTAATTCACTTTTTGGAAGAGACCAAAGGGTAAAATAAGATTCCTCTAAAAGGGGTCTTTTTCCTATGGGTACGATGTGACATATGATATGTCATGGCGAAGACAAATGCATGGGGGGAATAAGTGTGAATTTTTAATTCACATGGAGAAGAGGTCAACCCAAAAAAGGTAAGTACCAAGAAAGGTTGATCTAAGGACATGCTAGAAAAGGTAAGTGATTATGATTAAGATTGTGCAAATAGGTGATTAGGCTAATTAATGATGATTAGAGGCAAGTGGCTAGATTTGGAGGATGTGACATATATCCTAATTAAGGAAATGCATATCTTACTAAATGATTAATTAAATTAATCTAGTTTAGTGAAAGGGTTATGGAGGATGTGACAAGGAGAGAGAAATAATGAATTAAAAATTGAAAAGGATAATTGACTAAATTAAATAAATTGATTGCATTTATTTAATTTAGAGATGAAGTGGGCTAATGTATAAAGTATTTATTTAATTAAATTAAATACCTTAGGAACGTTAGGGAAAAGGGGAATATTAATTAAATAAATAATTTAATTAATGTTTGATGAAGGGGATGAAGTGGATTAATGAAAGGGATAAATTTAACCTTGTGTAAAGGGTCAAATTTAGGTTTCTACAACAACATTTTTCTATGTATTCCAAAGAAACATGTATGAGAGAGAAATAATTCCTAAGAGTTTAGTGGAGAAGTATGAAAATGACATAACCTTTCTTATCTCCACAGATGAATGTATAATAGAGGTGGTAGAACCTAGAACAATATGGATTGAACCTCTGGGATATGAAATTGATGAAAAAGTGGTTGAGAGATACATTGAAATATTGTTATGCATCCCTAAGGACCCCTCTCTACCTAGACATGTAACATATGATGAGAAATCTACTAAAGTATACTTATAAACTACAACACTTGCTAGAACCAAAAGGGTAAAGAAACAAGTTGATAAACTCTTTGGACTCTATAAATTTTTGAATGAAGATGTTGATAGATTGAGGGAAGTTGCAGTAGAGAGAAAAGCTGAAGAAGTTGAGACTGCTAGTGAGTCCTACAAACCACGTAGATCAAGAAGACCAGCTTCCACCCCTGCCTCTGCAATGCAAAAACCATTGTTGCAGTTGTACCTAATGCTTTGGCTATAGTTGTTGTACCTATACCCTCCAGACCTAACAACTAAACCTCAAAGAGGAAGAATGTACCTCTGGTAGCACCTCCTACTACCTCTAGAAGAAGACAAAAACATAAAGAATCTAGAGATCAAACATAAGTGATGTTGTGGAAGAATCAATTGAACTTGGATTAAAGACAAAGGAAGACAATTGAAAAGAATAAGAAAAAAGTAGTGTTTCCACTACTGGTGAAGGTGCCTCACAAGAGGCTAGTACAAAATAAAAAAGGGTCAAATTTAATATTGAGGATTCCTCTAAAGAAGATGAGATGGAAAAGGAGAGAGAATATTTCAAAATTCATATGCACAAGAAGAAAGAGGAAAATAAAATAGATGAAGGGACATCCAAAACTAAAAATAAGAAGTCCAAGAGTCCTCTAGTAAGTGCTCGTCCACTTATAAGTTTGGAATGCCTGGTTAAAAATATGTTAGAAGATGATGGCTTACTAAAAACCACTACCAAATTATATGATTAAGTTGATGAGGCAAATAATAAAACCCTTTTAGATGCATTTGTTCAATAAATGATAATTATGGATGAAAATATGGACAACATGAAGGAGAAGTTAACTGATGTTGTATGGAAAGCTCTGCTGAAAAGAAGACATAGAGCTTTCAAAGATGACAAAAAGATCAAATATGATGCTTTGAACAAGATTGGATCCTCTTTGTCTGAGGATGATAAGGCCACCCTTCTAGAAGCATACATGCAATAGTTCAAGGTAAAATAGAGAGTTACTATTCTTATTACCAGAAGAAGGACAACACAAAAAAGTTGAATCAAGAAACTTTTGACACAGTAAGAAACATGGCGCTACAATATGGAATGATTGTTGGTTTTTGCATTAAATACAACACAAGTCAAGGAGCTTAGTGAAGATAATGCTACTGTTGAAGTGGAAAATATTCCTCCCATATCTGATTCACTTTTTTTTTCAAAAAGTAGTAGCAAAAGAGGTAAATGTTTACTCTACAGATGAGACTCCACACATGGATATTCTAGGAAATATGGTTGATGATACATATGCACCTCTAGAGACATCCGCTCCTTCGAGTAACATCAAAAACACAATCAGAGAAAATAATGAAGATCAGAATAAGAATGATGTCAATGATATTGCTAAAAATCGGCATGACAAATAAAATGAAGATGCCATAAATGAAGGTGAAGAAAACAAAAATGAAGAAGAAGAAAAAATTAAAGATGAAAAGAATAATGATGATAAGGATGATAAAGATAAAAGGGAGGATGAGAAGAAAGATAGGAAAAAGGAAAACACCTCTAAAAAGGAATAAGAAGAAGAGAAAGAAGAGAACAAAGAAGAATCCTAGAAGACCGTAGAACCAAAAAATTCACTCAAAGAATCCTTCGACAACACTCTCAAGGGTCATCTTGCAAAGAAAATCAAGATTCAACTAGTCATTCATCCCCAACTGCTTTAGCTCCAATCACAACAAGGCTATGGTGATCTAAACAAAATCCCTCCTATTTAGAGAATGGAGACTAGAGGAACTTTTATCACCTCTGAGAGAAAAGAAATAATATAAACTCATCAGAAGGGGACTGGGCTAATCAATGATGCCATCAAAATTTTACAGGATGCAACCCCTGGTACCACTATTGATTATTATTTAACACCTGTTGAGAACTTAAATTTTTTGATTGATGGATTGAGGGAACATACTTCTAGCCTAATGGAGCAGGCCACAAAAGAAGCCGAGTGTAGAATTGCGGAGAAAATATTTCTTGAAATTTAGGACATATGTGCAACTACACATAGAAAGGTTATGAAATTCTTGGAAGAAGTGAAAGAATGTGAAGATGAGGCTCAAAACTACTCTTACAATGCATGAGATCGATAGATGCTACTCAAGGAATTAAGGACTTAATGCACTCAATAGAGTCACAGTTAACCAATGCCTCCAAAATTTATGACCTTACAAAAGATAGAAACTATTCCTCTTGAACTGCAATTTCAAACTTGCAAAACAATTTTTTCACCCTTCAAAGATAGAAAGAGGATGTTATAAGCCGATTCAGTCATCTTGGAGACTTGGGAAAGTGAAAGCACATAGTTATAGCAAGTTCTCTCATTGAAGCTGAAAAACTTGAGAAGATAAATCCTTATCCGACTACCTCAAAAAAAGGAGATGAATGTTTGGTGGAGTTGGAATCAATGCATAAGGCATTTGTTACAGATAATATTTGGGATGAAGGGAAATGTGCTTGAGAAGCTATTCTAAAGGAACTTGAAGGTGATTCCCCCTCTGAGTGAACATATTTCACCTTGTATATCTTTATTTAGTTGCTTTCAGTTTTTATTTCCTGTACATATGATCAGATGTAATTTTGGGGATAACCTCCTTTAGGGGGAGCCAATCATTTCACTTTAGTTATATTTCTATTTGTGTGACTTTGTGTCACACCCTTTTTCCTTTATGTCAAAGGGGGAGATGGTTAGACATTCTAGTATTCAAAATTATGTTGGAGATTTCTCGAGAAGTTAAAGAAGTTTTGGGAGAAGTCTAGAAAAGTTTTTTTGTTTGGAGGAGAATTTTTTGGCACTTGTTTTCATCAATGAAAAAGTGGGGATTGTTGAAATAATGAATAAGAAACCCTTTGATGTGTTGTCATTGATTCCAACAATGTTTGTTATCAATTTTTTTTGATACGGTAAAATAGTTTTTGTGTCGTCTTGATCTTGTAATCTGGTCTGGATCCGCTCATGTTTTAAGATAAGCTTATGTGGTTAGAGTATGTTTTTTCGGGATAGTTAAATACATCTATGTTCAAGGTTTCAAAAAATTTGGTTAATGTGGCTGAAAGTAGTGATAACTTTAAGAAACCTCCCTCAAAAAAAGATATAAAATCTTGGTGAATCTTTCATTTTTTTAGGAAAAAATATTAATTTCTATTGACAAATATTTCCTTTTTTTGAAAAAAATATTAATTTTATTGGCAATTTTTTACATCACTAAAATTTTGTAGAAAATTTTGGCGAATCTTGAAAAATAATAAGAAAATGCATTAATTATGATGGAAAATCCATCCAATCTAAAAATAATTCTCATGGAAAAGTAGGGTCCTGAGAGTGGAAATTATTGATGGGTTTAAGGGGTAGACTATAATATTTAATTGACATCATTGTTTTAAAATATAATATAATGGCCCTCAAAATTTATTCTCATGGAGCTCAAAATTTGTTTTAGATCATTGATCTAATGACCCTCATTGTACTCTACAAGGTAAAATGTACCCACAAGCTATAATGCTCACAAGACCTGAAATTGTGGGCCCCATGAGCATTACAAATCATGGGTACATTTTACCTCTTGGAATACAACAAGGGCCATTATATTATATTATAAATTAATGGTGGAAACTAAATATTAGAAATATGATCCTAAATCAACTAATAATTAAGATATACTAGTGTCGAATTAATATATAGATTTCTACTATAATT
Organism: Sequoiadendron giganteum; assembly: GCA_007115665.2. Taxonomy (NCBI): domain Eukaryota; kingdom Viridiplantae; phylum Streptophyta; class Pinopsida; order Cupressales; family Cupressaceae; genus Sequoiadendron; species Sequoiadendron giganteum. The sequence goes on from CM021109.1 coordinate 467,868,851, forward strand.
TATCAAATTTAGGCGAATTTAATCTAATCATGTATCAAATATTTGTTGGAGTACAATGCGATTGAGGGGGATGAATCAGTGGTATACAAATTCTAAATGATCTTGAAATAACCTTTCAAACTTTGAAACATAACTATCATGAGAACAAATATACTCATAATCAAGAACTTTGGTAGACATTATTAACTCAAGACAACAATGCAAACCTTTAACAAGACTAACATGAATATTAGGGAAAATTATAATGAACTAAGATGAAGTATCATGTATGAACATCATGACAACTTTAGCTAAATTAAGATAAGCATCATGACAACTAAAATTGACAAATCAGTACCAAAGATGCACCAACACAATATTATGAAGTAATTTATGATAAACATTAACTCATGAGCATAAGACTTAAGAGTAAGGAATATCATTCTAAACAATTATAAATGATTGATATGTATACATGCAGAACAAAAAACTATAGACAAAATATAAACATTACACAAATTTTCCTGAGTGGAAAACCCTCGTGGGGTAGAAAAACCAATCATAAAATTCCCTCACTGGCTTAATAAAAATGCCTCATTGGAAACACACACATCATTGGCTACAAATTCCTCAATGGAAATGATCAATCTATCTCACTGACTTCATCATTTTAACTTCACTATACATTTTTTAATAGAGAATAATTCAAATACAAAGGATCACTCTATTTCACTACAAATCACATTTCATTTTCAATCCAATACACTTAGTATCCTAAAGATTCATTTACTGGAATATTTAAAATATCAAATACACCAATTACAATATGCTTTGCATAATGTTTGCAAAGCTCTTATTATAGAGATCAGATTATGCTTTCATTCCTTTTGTAAGACCTTTGAACATATAATAGTGTCAAAGTATTATTTAAATAAACAACTGTATCACCTGATAGGTTTCCACTTATCAACAAATGTAATCATCGGATAAACCACTTTCAAACTATATCAAACTATTCCATATCGAGTCATCAATGTGACTCCACCTGTTAACTTTATAAAACTGTCTTTTAACCCATGTCTGATCAATACAATGTATGCATTATAGACCCAAGGAATTGACACCTCATGAAGTATTATAACTAACAACCCATAACAAATACAAGCTCAAACATGTCAGCACTACATGTCACATTATCATATATGCATTGCTTTTAACAAGACACAAATACCACACATACCTATGCATATGTATCCTTTCATTTTACTATGCATAATAGACTCATTTAATGAGTAAAACATTGAAACCCAAATCACATTGGACTGAATCCTATCATGGTGAAATGCATCCACATGTATACATAATATACATACATGATACATAGAAAAAATTGGTGTACCCACAACAAGTAACCAACTCAAGATATGTGGCTTAGACTTTTTAACAACCCAAAAGAAAACCATGTTCAAACAACAAGCATACACAAATGAAATACCCTAATAAAAATGGTTACACTTTAGGGAAACAAAATAATAGTGTAACTGTTGAACAAATGGAAGAACATATAAATAATTAAGCAAATGAAAGAACAACAACAATCAAGAATCATATCACCTGGAAAGATGATTCGCACAATTCCAAAAAATCTATGTCAATCCCTTGAACCATGGAGACAGATAATGGTCTAGCTTCGTGTTTTAATCTTCCCACTTTTGAGATTGAGCCGAGCTTTGTCACATCATTACATAGAATTTTCAAAGATTATTCAAACCTTAAGTTCATTTCCCCTTATTTCCCAAAGCTAAACTTTTCAAATTTCATGATATCTTCTTTGTTTTCCCATTAAACATCTCTGCCCTATTGAATTGGTTAGCCCTAAAAGAACCCGTGATCTCTTTTTTTGCAACACTTCCTTTTACTTGTTACAAAGGGATGATACCTGCTGGTCAGGTTAACCACTTTAAATAGGGCTGAACATTATGTATGATTTATCACATTGAAATAAATGAAATCAAAACCCTTATCTCAAAGTGGTGTCGACTATCATATGTGATAATCATTCACTTTCACATTATCGATCTCCATGAACGTTTGTAAGTTTACCTTATTCTTTAGAAGGCTCAAAATTCTATGCACTTTGGCTTGCAAGAATAATTATTACTTTCATAACCTTATATCTATGCAATGATATTAATAAATTTATTGCACCAAAGCAATGTCAATATACTAAACCAATATTGTTCAATGAATATGATATCAACTAAAGATATATAAATACGTTGTCCCCCAAAACTGAAATTTTACCAAATCCTTATACATTATGTAGTGAAATCAAACTAAAATATAAGATATACCTGAGTGCTGAATGTAAGTATCACCTTGTATCTCTTGACATCATGCTCATTTTCCTCCTTTAAATTCAATGACAACACAAAAACACAAGCTTTGACATCAATGACAAACTTGCATGTCAACATTATTGTGGTGAATTTTTTAGTTAAATTTTTTAATAAAATAAATTCTTTGGTGGTTTAAATAAGATCATAATAAAATTTTGTAAAAATATGGTGATTCAAGTCATGTTATATTTGAAACTATTAGCCAATTTTAGATTCTGAAATTTCAACTATTAGCCAATTAGCGAATATTAGCCACTAAAAAAATCACTAGCTGAAAGTTATATATGACAAAAGTTTAGAAAACTATATTTTGGCTTATACAACACAAGTTGAGAAGTATTATCTAGTACACATTCCTCCAGTGTTTGGTTTCAGACTCTACAATTTTGGGAGAAAGCTTACAAGTGTCGTTTATACACATATTCTAGATGGCGATTGCTTATATGCTTACACGAATGATTGATGTTGGGTGGATTGGCCTATTTTATGGTTAATTCTAATCCCTGGTTGACCTAATTCTTGAAGTTATGATATGAAGAATAATATGTATTGCAGATATTAAGTGGATTTACTTTAGATCTATGCCAACCTTAATTCAAATTTTTACACGTTTTTTTAGCACGAAGAAATTTGTTTTCATATATGAAGCCGACAAAATGTTTTGAATTGAAATGGGGCTACATCTAATTAGGATGACCTAATTGATGTATGTGGATGCAATAGGTATATATGTTAAATAGTTTTGTGTCACAAAGTGATGGGAAAAAAGGATGCGAAAGATATTGTGTGTGTGCTAAATCTAATTTTGGGTATTCTTGTGAATTCATATGGTTGAAATTAGTATAAGGGTGAAATTGTAGTAAATGTTAAGAAATTGTTGTGCAGATTAGTGTTTTGTTTTCAAAACTTCATTGAAATTGAATTCAACACTAGGAAGTTGCATTTTGTATTAGTTCACACCTTGGCTATGTAGCTATTTTTGTCTTGTATCTATCTTCAGGTTGTGAGCCTTTTACGGACAGTGAGTCCTGATAGCGAGCCCTATAAAATCTTATAACTAGTTGTAATATATTGTGAGTTAATCCTCACTATGGTTTTTCCCTCCTTGGGTTTTTCATGTAAAAATCTTTGTGTTCATGTGTTATGTTATGTTGTGACTTTCTTCATGTACTCATTCATTGCTGCAGTTAAATATGTTTGATAATTGGTTGGATTATGAATAATGTGTTTAATATAATAATGATTCACCCCCCTTCTCAGTATTTTGGGTGTTCAAAAATCTCTTCATCAAAGGGAGGGCCATCTTACCAAGTTTGGTAGATATATGGGGGACCACAGTAATTCCATATTTGGTAGAAAATTATTTGATTAATGCTTCTCCTCATGCAGTTGGCGACCAAGATTTGCAAGGACATTCTGGACCATTTGTATTTCTAGTTCATGTAAGCTTGTTGATGCAATGTGTAATCATGTGTCCATCTATATGGAAATTGTAAATGTGAAATGTTATCTTGAATATATTTATGTAAAGTTAAATCATACTTATATTATTGAAACTATTCTTTGATTATACTATGGAAAAGTTTGGAAAGGTTACGTTTCTAATGGCGCATTTATTTTTGAATAGAAAATATTTTTTTCACTGCTCATTATGTTAGATGCATATCAACATTCAATAGTTCACATCAAAATCATATCATAAAATTGAACTAGATATCTAAAATGCCTTGATCTTATTTAGAAGCAAGTCTGTAAGTAGTTTTGATATCGAAGAAGGTTCCTATTATATAGGTTTCTAGGGTGGGGCTGGAAAATCTTTTCAAATATTGGATATACCAACCTATGCTTAATACTTAAGTAACATAAATATATAAATTAAATAAATCAATAGAGTAAAAACTTATTGAAAGATAATTAAAAAATAAAAATAAATTCATTGTATACTTAGAAGAATCCTTGATGGATTTACTCGAATCCCTAAGGCTTTACACCAAATTATGAGGTAAAATCAATTCTCTTTATTTTATATATACTCCTAAAGATGGTGAACTCACTACACTTCCATTAGGTAAGTGTATTATTTAGTGAGTGACTCAAGAATCAGGTGGTCTCAATGAGTCTAATTCTTTAACTAGAGCATTTTTATCCCATTTGGATAGATGTGTGTCTTGTATTGGTAGATTCCTATCATATATGGAAAAATTATTACTTGAGTATATATCTAAATGAACATATGAGAGCTTAATGAATAACTAAAGTTAAATTTAAAACAAATGGATGAAAATTTCTAGTACAACTTAAGGGTTGTTACATGTGACACCAAAGATAAGTTTGGAAGCTAGACCTTGATCTTTCTATGACTTGCACCAGTTGAAAATAATTATGAATTTGATTAATAACTAATACAAAAACTGGATATAAATTATAATCAAGTATTTATTATAAACCTATAGTTCCAAAAAATAGTAAATAGAAATCATAAGAGAATTCCATGTTGATAATATTCAAAATAAAGGATAGATCCCATTGAAAAATATAAAGAGTCTAAAAAATAACAATGTTGCAATTGTCATTGTGAACAATCTATTAATAGAATAAAGAGATAAGATAAATTCATTGGAAAAATAGTAAAAAAACTTAAAATTAGGCAAGCCAACATAGAAAATATAATGAAAATAAAAATTTAAAACCTTCTTGAATAGGAAAATACACTAGAAGGAGAAGTGAATATTCTTACACCTAATCAGGACGTAGAATCAAAAGACTTTAGATAGACTATCCATCAAAAACTTTATGGGAAACGATAAAGATTATAAGGAAATAAAAATTATTTAAAAGAAATGGAAAATTACTTTGAGTTAAGGGATTACTTGAAATCATTCAAAGCCTTATGGGGATCTTATCGATTAACTAGGGAAACTGCAAGTTGGTGGACCAATATAAGAAAATAGAAAGGTTTTTCATGAAATAAAATTTTACAAAATTTATGAAAATTTTGATTACCACAAATATTCTTTGATGAGAAAATGACAATATTTCATATCTTAGAAAAGGTTCTTTAAAAGTACAACAATATTAGGATAAATTTACAATATTATTAAAATATGTGATCATTTATCAAAATTATGAAAGGAGACAAGAAAAATATTCCTATTAGGGATAAACACTAATATTGGAGTAAAGTTGGACATTAATGGTCCTAAAAATCTGAATGAAGTGTTCAAATTATCCTTGAAACAAGAAAGAAAACTAAAATCTTAATCTAAATCAAGGTCAAATTTCAACAATAATAGGAATCTACACTTCAAAAAAAAAAGAATTTTAGAGGAAATTAGAAAACCAACTATTCAAAAAGGAGAACACCGTCAAGTAAAAATATAAGGAATGGTTAGAATTTAAATAATAATAGGATACTTTTTAATTGGAATAATTATAGAAACTATAATGGGCCAATATATCGATCGACTTAATGAAGCAAGGAATGATCCACCTACGAATCTAGTACGATGGGAACCACTAGGTGGTTTCTTTATCAATGGAGGGAATAATTATGCTATGGGATGTTCAATAAAAAATTAGAGAAAATCAACATTTGTAAGTGTAGACATTGAAAATTGGTCTAGGTCTGCGAGTACCACTTTCGACATAATTTTCTAATGTCTAGTCATAATTAAATAATGTTAATTATTTAATTATTTCATATACACATTCTTTCTTCTATTAATTAAATAGAATTTTAGTTATTTGATTAATTAATTATGACCCTTATTCAACTTTGATTAATTAAATCAATCTTATTTATTTAATTACGTCGCTAATTAATTAATTCTCTTTACGAATTAAATAATATATTATTTAATTTACCTTTTATCATGTTTTGACTATAATTAAATATTCATTTTTGAATTATTTAATTATTCAATTAACCTTTTCGACAATCAATTAAATAAATCATTATTTATTTAATTAAATCTTTTCAATTTCAAATGTTGAATTAAATAAACATTTAATTCATAAAAATAGTTTTATGTCACATTCTTCTATCACCTATTTAACTAATTATTCACTCGCCATATGACTCATGATCTATTTGAATCCATCAGTTGTCTCTTGATTCGATATTTGATCGTCTCTGCGAAGACACTCTCTGTCATAACCAGTCAGTTATCTAGTTAAGACTCATATGCATGAACATATTTATTAATTAAATATATTTATTTAATTAATTAATTCATGTGTGCATTCGAACACATTTTTGTTGAATTCTAACTTTATCCTTTTCATTCAACTCTTATCTTTCTAATTTTCGAAGACTTTCAATCAAAGATTAAATCATTTATTTAATCTTGATCTCTTATTTAGTCTATTTTCCAACAGTCTTAATACTAGATTAAATTATTATTCTAATTTAATCTTTATCCTATAGAATTTCCCAACTCATGTTCTAACTGACATAAAACTCACATCACATGACATTCAATAATCTCGATCATTGATCTCTCTTTCGAATCTGAGTTGATCGTTCAAAAATCAGCTTTCTATAAATTGATTGACTTTTGTCATTATTCCTCCTCCCGAAATCAATACTTTTGGAAGAACTTGTTAATCTTCAATATTTTTCTTTAACACATATGTTAAGGCTATACTTGCATACATACTAATAATCTAAGGGTAAGAATACCATCATAGAAAAATGGAGAAGGACAATCAAGATAATTTGAAGGAGTTTTTTGATATTCGGTGAGACTATTTCATGTTTTGCTTTAGTTATTTGATTACTGTTTTCGTTTATTCTTTCGTTCTTAGTTGTTTGATTTAGATTAATGCATGTTTAGATTAGATTTAACCATATTTTCTTGGAGAGTCATTTTATCTATGTTACATTTGGTGAACCGATGTGAAGACACTTCAATCTTCGCGAATCCATTTCACTTTTTTGATTTTTCTTTTGCAAGTATCGTACGGAAAAATGCATTTGACTGATGAAATGATGCATCTGATTTCGCGAACCACAACTAAAAAATTTCATGACATATCTAACATTTTTTGCGATGCATTTGACTAATAAAACCACGCCGCATCTGCAAACTTAAACGACGCATCTAGTTGGTAACAATTTTGATTTTGAATTTTCCATATTTTTCATTTTTTGTTCTTTTTTGTTTAGCTTTTCGCTAATATTTTGTTTGCAGCGTGTGATTTAGGAGGATAACATAGTTTTTGCAAGACGTACCATAGAAGATATTGAAAAAAAAAACCCTTTTTTGTAGGACGAATGACGAAGACCAACATGAAAATTACTAGCAAATTGCATGCATAACCTATTGTCAAAAGACCTTAAATTTGTAAAAAGAACATTTTGTTTGGTAGCTTAGATAATAGTCATTTGGGATTAAAATTAACTGGTGTCTTTTGTGTCTGTATCTGGTTAGTTTAGAACCTAATTCAGTATATCATAGTATCCTCTCTCCTTGCGCATTCATGCGATCTTGGGTGTAAGAGAACATATTATTGACTCTAGAAATTTGGGTATGCATTGGTGGTTAAGATTAACTAACATGAATCAAAATCGGTGATGAGATTTTTCACTGAACCACTCCCAACAGGTATACAAATTTTAATACTCGAGGAAAGCTCAGTATTACGAGGATCCTAGTGAACAAGCATTTGATTCCCTAGTACCCTTGAGGTGCATCGAAACCTGCAGAGCCTAACCTCTGCAGATTGGGATGATATTGCCTCTCGCATGGCTCTTATGAACGGGTGCCCGTACTAAATAAGCTAACTTGTTGTAGTCTTTTAAAAAATCCCATCTATTTACTGGTGTAGCAGGTCAGAACTGAGAAGCCATCTCAAATCCTTACGGTTCATGTTTAGAGATGAAATGTATGCCATGGGATTTTCATGGGTATAGTAGCTTGGCTGCCCCATATAAGTGAGTGTTGTGGAGGGGAGCTAGTGGGGTCAAGATACTAGTCATCTACCTTCAATATGCGTAGCTGGGGAAACCCAATTGAGAACTTAGTAAATACTATCCAACACAATCTAGGATTGTACATGTCTTCTGATTTTAACAGATTCGTACACGTCAAAACTGAAAACACTTTGTCTTTTGTGATTGTATTTTCTTTATTTGTCAAAAACTTGATCATAAAACTGAGTTATTCATAACTTTGTCATCAGAAAACTGCAACTGTAAACTAAGTCACAAATGTAAAATTTAGAACCATATGTGTCCTTACGAGTCACAACCGTCAAACTAAAAATTGCATGTGTCTGTCAACAAAGTCTATTTTCACAAAGCTTAGATTTTGAGTCACATCTTCTTACTGAGTTGCATCTGATTATTGAGTCACATTTGTCATATGGTAAACCGTATCTATCTGTGAAAGTTGCATTTGTCTGTCAACATTCGAGAATAGGTTTTATCAGTTAGCTGCATCTAAAAACTGCAATGCATCTGTCAAATTTATCAACACATCTGAAACCTAAGCTGCAATTGACTGTCAACAAAAATATTGAAAACTGCAAGCTCGGTCCAAAAAAAAAAAACTATATTTTTCACTTATGTTTCTTATGGTCAATCTTGGATAGAAACTGGAAAATTTCTCAAAAACCTTGCATTGTTTAGGTGTCATTTACGTCTTAGAGATAGTCATCTTAGTTTCAAAAACTTAGTTACCCCATAGGAATTTTTATATCATAGATTAGAAAAAAAATTTGTATCATAGGATAATTTCATGCTTCGATTTATCATTATCATTGAACCTAGTCACTTTTATCTTACTACTGAATCCTTCTAGCTCATCAATCTAGTTTGGGAAATTCACCTTATTAATTATCTTTTTCCTACATCAGGTTCCTTGGTAAAGCTAATTCATAGCTTTGGATTACTCTATATGTGGTAGGTTATACCCACTTAGAATCATTTACCTTCATATTCCACTCAATTTTTTTACATATAATCCATCCTAGCGTATGTCATCCTAGTATACGTCATTTTAAAAAACCTTAATTTTAGTGAAATTACCAAAAAAATAGAACTAGGACATATTAGTTTCTAGACATGGTTTTGCATTTCCCCTTTTGAGCAACATTTTCATGGTTGAAAAAACGGCTAAGAAGAAACAAAGAGAAATTTCAGACCCCAATGAATTCATCAATCCTTTCGGAAACCAACCATCAGGGAAAGAGAGACCACATAAAAAATTTCTTGAAAAACGCATCACTAGAGACACACATGGAAACATTTTTTCCTGAAGACATAGACACTGTTGTACAAGATCCTAAGTTTGCATCCTTTATGGATGAGTGTTTGGAAAATGATCCCCAATGATATCTAGCAAAGTTTCTAGTAGAAGGTGCCACACTACCACTAGGATTTGACGTTCACACTTTGAAAACATCATCTACTCAACCAACGCAAACCATGATGTCAAGTGTCTTTGTTCCACAAATTACCGCAAAAATACCAACTGACATACCTACTCAAACATCATCAATTGTAAACACAACCCCATTCAACATAAAAAAAATTTTACAATTCATTGCGGGAGCATCTTCATCAAACCCCTTTGGCACAAACACTACTGGTAAAAGATCCAAAGTTGGCACGAACACAACTATACCTCATACAAACACCAATACCACCATTCCATAAATAGCGTTCACTAAGACAGTAAATATTCCTATACCAAATCAGAACATTCCAATAGGAAATATTCCTATACCCAATCAGAACATTCTAATAGGAAATATTCCCAAACCAAACCAGAACATTTTGACAGGAAATATTCCTATACCAAATCAAAACATTCAGACATGGATCATTCCTATACCAAATCAGAAAATTAAAACAAGATATATCCCCACACCAAATCAGAACACTCAAACAGGATATATACCCTCACCAAATCACAATCCATCACAGAACATAGCATTTCAGAACACTTACATTGATCCTAATGATGCAAACATGTCCATGCCACAGGTAGATTTTTTGCAAAATCAAATGAAAATCCTTCAATAGCAAATGGATAGTATGTCTATGTCAGGAAAATGAACTATCTCAGTGGAAGATTTATGCCCATGTCCTTTTGACAAAGCGCTATACATGACACCCTTCCCACATAGATACATTATACCAAATTTACCTAAGTATAATGGGAAGAGGAATCCTTTAGAACACATTAGAGAATTTTCTACAACTTGCATGGACATCTCGTATGACCCCACATATTTAATGAGACTATTTCCGTGAACCCTTGTCGAGATAGCATTGGAATGGTTCTCTAAACTACCATATGGCATAAGATCATGGGGTGAATTAGCTGAGAATTTTTTCGAACACTTTGCCTTCAACATAGACAATGAAATAATTATAGCTACCTTGTGTCACAGCATGCAATAAGAAGGAAAAACTTTCACCACTTTCTTTTAGAGATGGATAAGTTTAGCTAGTCAATGTCTAGTTGAGATACCAGAAAAACAAAAAGTCACGATATTCCTTGAAAATATTCATCTGAAACTGAGAAGTGACTTAAGAGTACATTGTTGTACCTCATTCCTAGACTTGGTGCAAAAGGGCATTATACTTTAAAAAGGACTTATTGACAAAGGAGACATTAAGGTACCAGGTAGGAACCCAATTGTTCAACATCAAAATGCTCCCAATGATAGAAACAAGTTCTGGTAGAGAAACAAAAATGTAACAAATGACGGTATTGTTGATGCTAAGACCCTACATGTGGGACATGTCATCACACTTAGAGGTTACAACTCCAATCAGGACATGAAAAGTAATCCAGATCAAACATCCAACTTTGTCCAAAATTTGCAACAACCACCATAGAGGAGATTTCCTAAACGTGAATTTACCCTGTTGGGGGAACCAATTCAGATAGTTTTCAAAGAACTGATCAAACATAATCTCCTAAAACCTATAGAACCAAAATAGTATGATCCTGGATAGTTTAAACCTTCATGGTGGGATGATAATGCCTATTGTGAATACCATCAAACAAAGGGACATAACCTACAACAATACCGACAACTAAAAAACATCATACAAGACTTTGTTGAAGATAGAACCATAGAAGTCAATGGGAAGAAACATACCAAGAACAGTGATCATAAGGTCTTCACAAATCCATTACATGACCATGGGAAAGGAAAGGCCTCTAGTTCAGGAACTAAGAATAATACCTCAGCCAATTATAATAGTGCTAAGTACGATTATAAACTAGGTACCATCATCAATCATATCTGAGTTGTTGATGCCAATATCAATACCATTACCATAAAGAAGCATCCTGAATGTGTTGTCAATATACATAGAACTAAGATAACCCTTCCAAGTCCTTCTTCAAAGCCACCCACATAGTCTTCCAAGCCAAAGTATAATTTTCTTGATCAACTGGGTAAGACCCCAACACAAATATCCATCTTGGAACTATTGACTATATCACCAGATCATCGAACCATTCTCGACAAAGCCTTACAAAGTACTATTGTCCCTACCAACTTGGATATCAATCATTTCGAATAAATGGTAGGATAATTAACCAATTCCCATCATGCCACATTCTCTCAATAGGATTATTCAACCAAAAAGACCCATCATAACGATCTCTTATTCCTTGAAGTTTTGTTCCATCAAACCAAAGTCAGACGAGTCTTGGTAGATGGAGGAGAAAGTTTGAACCTTTATACCTTGAAATTAGTTAAGGCATTAGGATTCTAAGAAGCATGCATGGACACCACTAAGAGTATAGTCATTAAGGAATATGACGATGAGGAAAGATCATCCAAAGCAGTTGTTACACTCCCCATCAGGATTGGCCCTACAGTTATGGACACTAGCTTCCAAGTCTTGGATCTCACCCTTCCATATAACCTTTTGTTGGGTATACATTGGATACATGCAATGAAAGCAGTACCTTCCACATATCACCAATGTCTTAAATTCTTATATAATGGCACCGAGATCACAATTTATAGTGATTCAAATCCTTTTCAGTATTTCACAAGCCTATGCAAAATACCACAATGACGTGCCAATTAATCAAGAAGCATCATCATCTACTTTATCCTTGTACATTGATCCATCAACTCTTACCAAGTCTATTACATCACAACCACCATCATCCACTCCTAAGGTCAAGATCTAAGACAAGGGCTGTGTAGAATATCACATGAAGGTATCCTATAGTGTCAATCAGTTGGTTCCACCTAAGTGATATGGTTTACCCACAATAGATAGGAAGCAGTCAATTGTCGCAATGCATCTCCCTCCTACAATGACATTCACAAAATGGGGAGTTAAGTAAGGAAGCTATGGACCAAGAAGATGTCACCTCCTGGTTGTATAAAGAAGACAATGAAAACCCTTCATCGTCTATTCAAATAGCTAAGGATCAATATGGAAAAGGCTTCATGATAATGCAAATCAAGGGCTATGATGGACACAGTGGGTTAGGACTACATCAGAATGGAAGGACTGAACCAATCATTGTCTTACAAAGACCAAAATGCCTCAAGCTAGGGTTTCAACTAATTAGAATTGGTATTCCTGGTCCTCCATTATCGTTACAAAAGGAAGTGAGTGCTTCTGAAGACATCGAGATATCTCACAAACCACTTGAACCAGTTTATGATGACTCCCTTGACTCAAGTGACTACGAATGGGATTCTCTATCCTGTGCCAGCAGGATGGACCTAGGTAAGCTATCTGGAAAACTTGATAAAATGATACAACCCACACCAACTCCATCTAGCCCCCATCCTAAAAATTCCTTGTATAAAGAAGAATGGCTTAAACTTTATTATTGGGAAACCCTTGATCATGAATCCTGGGCACCTGACGAACCATCTTCTAACGACCTAGCCCTTGCAGTTGTACCACAACCAAGTTTACCTATCCTTAGGAAAAAGAACAAAAAGGATTTAGTCCAAAACTTATGTGACTATGTTAACCACTCCATATTCATCTTTTCATCTTCTACATTTGATAACTCTGATGATGGCATGCCCCTCATATATCCCCAACTTATTGACTGGGATCAACAAGGTACCGCCATCTTAGACATATTCGAGAATGACGAAGTGATAACTGAGTTCATGGGACTTCGAGAAGGCATACCTAGAGGGGATCATAAAGTTGGCTTTACCATAGACTCAGATGATAAAGCATATACACTAGTACACAAACAACAATAGATGACTAAATAAACTACTAAAAATTGCATATAAATGACTAATTTTGGTCACATGACCATTAGTAGTTTATTGTTGGTCATTTATAACATGACCAGATTTATGACTAAACTATTTTAGTCATTTATTTAGTTTGATTTTTACTCATTAATTTGGTCATTGATTTAGTCATGTATTTAGTCATTAATTTAGTCATTGATTGTTATTAACTGGTCATTTATTTAGTCATGGTAGTGATTTATTTAGTCATATATTTAGTCATTAATTTAGTCATATATTTAATCATTAATTTAGTCATTAATTGTTGTTAACTGGTCATTTATCTAGTCATGGTAGTCATTTATTTCTAAGTCATATATTTAGTCATTAATTTAGTCATTACTTTAGTCATATATTTAGTCATTACTTTAGTCATATTTAATCATTAATTTAGTCATATAGTTAGTCATTAATTTAGTCATTTTATTTATTGGTTTCCATTAATTGGTAGTAAATATAATCACGAAATGAATAATTTATGAAATACCATAAATTTTATAATGCAAAAATAACATAATATTAAATTTGAACTAAAACATAAAAGTAAATAAAAATATTACACATGCATACAAGCTACAACATACTAGAATTAAAAGATTGATTCAACATCATGATAAATAAAGGTAATCTACAATAAAAAAATTAATGCAAATATATATCAATATATATACCAAGTTATAAGATTTCAAAGCTATCTAAGAGTATATATGTAAATATGATAAAAAATGTCAAAGTTGTCTAAGAGTTTCCAACTCTTTCAAATACACACCATGATAACTAAGATCCTTGAACAACATATTCAAAATATTGCATAAAATAGTGAGCTAAGATGTCTAACAACTAGTACATGATAAATATGTTCAACTATGTCATTTTTTGTAAATACTTTAGTGGCCATTGTGTGAAGGTTCCCTCTTTCTCTTTCAGATGAACAACTCCATCTATTTTGTCTTCATAAACAAGGGGTATTTTACTTGTGACCTTTAAAATGTTTACATTTGCATCCATTGTTCCTTTCAAGTTTACTCCATGTACAATAGATAGGGAGTGAATCTGCCCAATGCCCACAGTATCACCATCTAATGGATCCAACACCTTAACTATATCCCCTTCTTTGAGTTTATCAATACATTTCTACAAAAAGAAAAAAAATAACACATTTTATTAAAATAATTGATTACCCTTGTTTGCATAATAAAACATAGGTACTGATTACCCTTGTTTGCATAATAAAACAACCATTACTTATTTAAATAGTACTTGCATGTGTGTGTTAAAATAATTGCAAAAGGAAAATTTTAAAAATAATTGCAATGATACCTCATGAATGTTTTACCTTGAAAATTACCTTAGCAATCTCACATTTTTTCTATCAAGAGGCCTAATAGTCTGGATGATTATTATCATCCATGGGGTATAAAGTCAACCAGAAAAAGAATGGGGGAGAGGGATTCAAGTAAGAATAGATTCCAAGAACCATTCATCAATCTAATTTACTAAAAAACCAACACTCATAGCATTGCTTACAATGTTACTATTAGCTTAATGCTAATTAGATACAAAGGCAACAAATATAAACACTACATTACCATGCAAATTTTTTGGGAATATGGTTTAAATTATGTTAACTTGAATCTTGCAAGGTCAGTAAAAAATGATGCACAAGGCAGCCAAAAATAAATCCAAAGCATGATGTTAAACTCATATTATATTTGATCTATAACAATCCTTGGAAGATATGTCGAGTTTTTATGATGTTCAAAATTTTCACTTCATCCATGTTCCTAATGAACTTGCATAAATTCTTCCAGCAAATTTTTATGCATGAATAACATAAACTAATAAACTTGTACAATTTTCTCTTTAGATTACATCAGCTACATGTTGCTCAATCAATATCTCATTCAGACAAATAAAAACATGTAATATTTATTATTCAATACCATAGATCACAGAAAATATGATAAAATCTGTTCACTGAGGTCATCACATAACTCACCGTGTTTGGAGAAGAAAGTTGCTTTCCACTCAACATACTAGCAGCTGATATTTTTACAAACCCATTCTCATTAGCTTGCTTGTGCATACACATCAACAATTTAAATATCAACAAGCATTCCATATTAACTATTGTCCAGTAACCTTATTACAAATTTTCCTTATAACATAGAAAACAAGAGAAAATTACAAAACGAACATTTATGCCAAGGTGTGAGGAGTCAAAAACTAGGAAAAAAATTTCTTATCCAAAACCTGTGGATGGTAGTAAATTTTTGTTCAAATTTTCAATTCAGCTTATAAACTCGAAGTTAACATTTTGAAAAAATGATTTGACTAGGTATAGGGTTGGTTTCCATCTACACATAAGGAGATTAGTAAAAAAGGATTCACAAGGCAACCAAAAATAAATCCAAAGCATTACGTTCAACTTATATTATATTTGATCTATAACAATCCTTGGAAGATATGTTGATTTTTTATGATCAAAATTTTCACTTCATCCATGTTCCTAATGAACTTGCATAAAGGTTTCGAACATTTTTGTATGCATGAATAACATAAACTAATAAACTTGTATAGTTTTCTCTTTAGATTACATTAGCTACATGTTGCTCAATCAATATCTCATTCAGACAAATAAAAAAATGTACGATTTATTATTCAATACCACATATCACATAAAATACGATAAAATGTGTTCACTGAGGTCATCACAGAACTCACCGTGTTTGGAGAATCAAGCTACTTTCCACTCAACATACTAGCAGCTGATCTTTTTAAAAACCCATTCTCATCAGCCTGCTTGTGCATACACATCAACAATTTAAATATCAACAAGCATTCCATATTAACTATTTTTCAGTAACCTTATTACAAACCTACCTTATAACATAGAAAACAAGAGAAAATTATAAAACGAACATTTTTGCCAAGGTGTGAGGAGTCAAAAACCAGGAAAAAATAATTTCTTATCCAAAACCTGTGGATGATAGATAATTTTTGTTCAAAATTTTAATTCAGCTTATAAAATTGAAGTTAACATTTTGAAGAAATGATTTGACTAGGTATAGGGTTGGTTTCCATCCACACATAAGGAGATTAGTAAAAAATGATGCACAAGGTAGCCAAAAATAAATCCAAAGCATGACGTTCAACTTATATTATATTTGATCTATAGCAATCCTTGGAAGATATGTTGATTTTTTATGATGCTCAAAAGTTGCACTTCATCCATGTTCCTATTAAACTTGCATAAAGGCTTCCAAAAAAAATTAATGCATGAATAACATAAATCAATAAGCTTGTTCAATTTTCTCTTTAGATTATAGCAGCTACATGTAGCTCAATCAATATCTCATTCAAACAAATATAAAATTGTAAAATTTAATATTCAATACCATAGAACACATAAAATACGTTAAAATTTGGTCACTGAGTTCATCACAAAACTCACCGTGTTTGGAGAAGCAAGCTTCTTTCCACTCAACATACTAGCAGTTGATCTTTTTACAAACCCATTCTCATCAGCCTTCTTGTGCATACACATCAACAATTTAAATATCAACAAGAATTCCATATTAACTATTGTTCAGTAGAATATATCCAAGTAGCTTTATACTAAACTTCAATGAGCACGAAAGTGGAGTGATTACACCAACTATGTCATTTAAGGTTCAAGTAGCTTCATATGAAAAGAATAATAAATAAAGGCCTCCAATAAAATTATATGAGGGTCTTAAATTCATTACCTTAAAATTCAAGTGGGAAAATATCAAAGCTAAGAAAATGTTTCCAAGAATACCAAAGATAAACTAAAACTGTTGTACAATTCAATTATTGCAAAACATTGAACACCTCACAAATTAAATTGTAAGAATGCAAATTAAGAATATTTTAAAGTTGTTGTCTTTGGGTATCTGAAAAGGCTATAATTTTACCACACTATCATTTTGTGAAAAAAATAACAATGAATGATACAATGGAATCTGAGTGTTTTAACAATGATTGTGTTGCTTATCTTTTTTGCAACATGATAATAATTTGATTGATGGGCAAGAAATAAGGATTCGAGAAAAATCTCTTCCAATTGGAATGTAACTACATAATGTCTGATTAAAATAAAATTTTGTTGGATGAAATGTGGTTCTTGGAGAAACAGCATTGGATCATAGGAGTGTGCATCACTAAATCAAGAATCAATTTTTGTATATCATGTATGGCTATCAAAAAAAGAGTAGAAAAATCATGGCACATATTTTTGGCATGGAACGGATTCAACCAACCAAATCTCCAAATAAAGTTGAAAATTAGAGAATTCATTCCCAAAATGTCATCGTCTATTAATACAAATGCCACCTATTTTGTAATTGGACTAGTATATGCAAGCCCAAAAAAAACTCCAAACAAAAATAACTAACACCAGATAGCATAAAAAATTAGAAAACACATAATGTATTTTAAATTTCACTCCCTTCCCTCACCCCCTCCCCAAAATATCTAAGAAATTCCTATTTTATGATGAGAAAAATTCCATTCCATGATTGGTACTACTAATGAAAACAAAACCAGAAAATGTTTGAAAAATGCTCCCCAGTTCTGAAGCTATGAAGAAAAACATAATGTCGTTGCAGATTAACCCTTGTTTTGTAGTTTTAAAAGAGATTAATAAGAGTGTGCCTTTCCTTTCTAGTAAATACATACACTGCAATCCTATTGGTAGGTATGGTATGGCAGATTCATGAGTCTTGCAAAGACTTGGCCAAATATTCAAGTGGGCTCTTTTTGATAAGATTTGTACCTTAAGAGTACAAGTAGAGCCATGTAACCATGTTAAAGGTAATATAAAATTGAAATGTCTCCCAAATACATTTCATATAAAGGTATCACATGGAAGTACTGATCTCGGTTGTCATACCCAAACCATGGATTTCTCATCTCAAAAAGCTTCAAAGTATGTGTTATATCCATGTCATGTAACACGCTAATAGAGCTCATCCTCACTAACTTTCTCATAACTACTATATCAATTTAAATTGATGATTAGAAGAAAGTAAATAAAACCAAGATATCATGGTTGTTAAAAATTCTATCTTATGGTGATACTTTCCTCACAAATAAGTTGCTACACAAGTATTCTATAAAATCGGAAAAAAAATTTCTTATGTTAGTGGGAGGAATTGTTCAAAGAGTAAATATTGCTTGATGAGACCTGAAGAGGAGTGGGTGATGAGGGGAAATTAGATTTGGTTAGTGGGAAAACCTTTTGGTAGTATATGGTACATCCTGTAGTCATCCTGTAGTCCAATACATGTTCTTTTAAAAAAATATATGTTGTTTTTTTAATGGATTGTGTCCATTTACTAAATGTTCATCAATCCACTATAAGATTTTATTGTAGCTAGTGATGAGATACTTAAATTGGCTTAATTACACACATACTTTGTGCTGGGATACAAAGTAATCATGGCCAAAAAAGCTCTTCTAAAGAATACTAAAATAGTTGCCTAAGATTATAATGGCTTTGTACCAAGTTATAACTATGGCTCCCACTTTTATAAAGAAGACGTTGCAACAGAAAATAGGTTGTTGCAACAAAAATAACAATGAAATCACAACTAAATGAAATTTCCACTAGCACTATTGTAAAATCAACAACAATATAAAAATATATGGCAAATGCATAAATTCCACTGAGAGCACAAAGCATAACAACCAAGCACCAAAATGTGAATTGGAGACCTCCAGGGCAGTCTGTACAAAAAATCTCACTTTGTTCTTCTTATATTTTGATTTTAAGTAAATACACTTGCACCAACAGGGTCCTCAAAACAAGACTTCAAATGGAATTAATGACTTTTTCATTGCCCCTTCTCCTTATAGTATCCCTACAAATAAATTAAATAGAATTGGAATGACTCTAACACCCATGCCCATACCATTTGATATTGATAGATATTAATGATTTTGGTTATTATAGAAGGCACCATACAACATTAGGGACTGTTGTACCTCAATTTTATTTGATCACAACACATAGTGACAAACATATATGTTACAACATTACAAATAGGATTCTAAGTAAAATAGAGGGTATAGTGCTTGGCATAATTATTTTTAATATTTTATGCAAACAATTACATGGCTGACAATGATGCTTAAAATGCAGACTTCAAAGTATATCAGATGGATGTCAAATTTGCATTTCTGAATGGAGAATTAGAAGAAGTGTATATGGAGCAACCAAAAGGTTTTTCATTGTCAAAAAAATTGGACATGGTTTGTAAGCTAAAGAAAGCATTATATGGAATGAAGCAAGCTCCCAGAGCTTGGTATGCTAGATTGGATAAATACTTGACAAAGCAAGGATTCAACAAAGGGTCTGCAAACAACAATATTTACTTCAAATTTGAGAAATACAAAATACTGATAGTTGTTGTCTATGTTGATGACATTATTTTTGGTGGTAATGAAGGTATCTGTAAAAAATTTAATGAAGAGATGCAAAAATAATTTGAAATGTCTATAATCGATGAACTAAATTTCTTCCTTGGGCTTCAAGTTAATCAAAATAACAAAGGGATATTTATTTCACAATCTAAGTATGTTAAGGAATTGTTAAAGAAGTTTGGAATGGATGAATCTAAACCGGTATGTACTCCTATGGTAACTAGATGCAAGTTAAGTAAGAATGATGAATCTATTAAAGTTGATCAGAGCATGTACAGATCCATGATTGGTGGACTTTTGTATCTTATTGCTAATAGACCTGACATTATGCATCTAGTATGTTTAGTTGCAAGATTTCAAGAAGAACCAAAGGAAGCACATGTTAAAGCTGTGAAGAGGATATTCAAATATCTTAAAGGAACCCCAAACTATGGGCTATGGTCTCCAAAGGACAATGATTTCACTTTGAATGCCTAAACTGATGTTGATTGGGTTGGATGTGTAGATGACCATAAGAGTACAAGTGGAGGAGCATTCTTTCTTGGAGGAAGATTAATTTCATGGTTGAACAAGAAACATGATCAGTTTCTCTATCCATTGCAAAAGCAGAATATATTGCAGCAACATCCTATTGTACACAAGTACTTTGGATGAAGAAAACTTTGATGGACATAGGTGTGGTGAATGATGAACCTACTTCTATCTTTTGTGACAATACAAGCACTATAAACATTTCAAAAAATCTAGTGATTCATTCTAGAACAAAGCATATATCTATTATCACTTCTTAAGGGAGAAAGTATTGAGGAATGAAGTTAGACTTGAATATGTACCTACAAAAGAACAAGTTGCAAACATGTTTAATAAAGCCCTTCCAAAGGATACTTTTGAGTATCTCATAGGGAAGTTAGGGGTTTTTTCCCCTCCTTCTTTGAACTAAGTGCACATGGAGGTGCATCAGTCCAGTGGATTTTTACAAACCTTCTTTGTTCTAGACTGATGATTGAGGTCTACTCCTCAGGGGGAGTAGAGAAGTGCATTGTTGTAGTATGTGATGTGGATGTAATCCCTAGGGGGAGTGAATAGATATTTTTATGTTCTTTGTCATTGATGTCAAATGGGGAGAGAATCATGTAAAATTTTTATGCTTGGCAGGTTGTCGCTTCTAAAAAATATGAATGCTGGGAGAGAGAATCATGTGAAACTTTTATGCTTGGAAGGTTGTCACTTCTAAGAATCATGTATGTTGTCTTTAATGGTTTTTCACATCATGTGTTTCCATTAATGACAAAGGCAGATGGATGTGTTTGGTGGTTTTTTCATTAATATTGTCATTGATGTCAACACTGTACAGGTTGAGTAAGTAGGTTTTTGCCAAGTTCTTTTGAGAAAATTTGAAATATAATGAGAGTTGTGTTGAAGTGTGTTCTAAGCGAGCTTCGATATTTTGGTCCACATTTCTTCTATGTTGACCCAATGCCTATGAATATTTATAGGTATGTTCATAAGCTAAAATGGATTATATATTCCAAGTTTCAATTTCTAGTTTGATGGGGACAAAAAGTTATGTTCACCGATGTGTGGACTGGCATGTTAGTGTTATCTAGTTATTGACTAGGAGAAATGTTTTGGCTCCATAGTCTTCTGATATCTAGCTTCAGATCTTGCAAATCTGGGAGATCACTTCTTCTGATAATATATGTGTTCTAACAAAGTTTCTTGTGGTTTGGTGCTTTGGAAGACCTACTCTGGAGTCTGTGTTTTGTTGGTTGTCTCGATTGAACTAGTAAAATGTTATCTATAAATGAAGTTTGTTGAAGTTGTTGTACATGCATATGAGTCATTATCAGAGATGGTAAAATGACTAATGAAGCATATTGAACAATCTATGTGTGTTTATCTTGTTGGTAATGCGTGTACTTCAAAGTTCATTTGTGTTTTCATTAGGTTTGACCGACCTACTGTCTACATGTTACATTTGGCTCTTGCATCAACTTGAGCAAGCGTGTGCATAATCCAAGATGTTGTTTGTGTCCTAAATTAAATATGTATTTGGTCCCCTCACATTCTTATCCACTGTGAAAATTTTGAGTAGTTGACCTAGTATGAATTTATAAAATGAAATTGTATAGCCAACCTGAGAGAATGTTCTTGAGGTTGAAGATGGTATAAATACAAGTTAAGTTGTAGTGAATTTAATATCCATCCATCTTTTGATCTGAGCAAAAGAAGAGTGTGTGAACAAGTACAAAAATTAGAGTGTGGAAGAGAAAATTGTGGCAACAGTACTTCATTGTATTCATGATCAAGTTGTGAAGTGTGTAAGACTCCTAGTGGTGGATCATTATCTATTTCTTTGTATTTTCTGTAGGCAGTGAGCCTCTTTCTTTTTCTGGATAGTGAGTCTTAAGGAAGTGATCCTTTGATCTCAGTAGTGAGACTTTGTATCTGGGCAATGAGCCTTTTGTATCTGGTATTGCATTACTTTTATATTGAGTTTATCCTCACTGTGGTTTTTCCCTCATTGGGTTTTCCACATAAATCCGGTGTCTCTAGTGTTGCATTTCTGTTATTTGCATTTTCATGTTCATACGTAATAACAAATTGAAGATAAAGTGGAATTGATTAAGTTAAAGAATTTGATACAACTAATTCACCACCCCTCTCAATTGTCTTGTGCATTTCAACGTGCATATTCTCTCCGATAATTAGTATGGATTAAGGTTTTGGGAAAAGGATTATGATCATTGGAAGTGGGTATATATGTATTCCTAGATGTTCATATTGTTGGATGATGCACTAGCATCATTTTTTGAGATTTATTTTTGTTATTGGGTATGTGCAAGATCATCATGGAAAAATAGGACCTTAAGTGGCGATGAAAATTCAGAAAATCAGAGTTAGGCAACTTAACATAAAAATTTGAATAAGTTATCTATATTATTTCAAAAATATGTAAGAACAGAATCTATAGAAAATTGAATGTGGTTTCTTAACTACTAGGTTTATTTTAAAAAAACTATTTGGTGAAAATTTGAAATTTCAATGCAATAGTACTTAAATTTTAGGGAAAAAATAAGAAGTAGGTATCTATCTGATAACCCCAGCCACAATAAAATGATAATATATTTTTATAAAATTTTAGATATAAGTAGACGACTCATGTCTTGATGTGATTCATATTTTTTTGAATTTTTTTTCCATGTAAATAAATAATTTATTATGAATTAAGGTTGGTTGGGATCAGTTAAGGAACACTAAGGACTGGTGTAAAATTCTGAATTCCAAATACCTTCAAGATAGGCCTTTGATCAATTGTCTTTCAGAGTCCCACCCCCAAGGCTCTGTTGTCTAGAGGAGCATTTTCAACACACAAGGACTATTAAGAAAGGGATTAAATGGAAAATGGGAAATGGGAATAGAATCAGATTCTGGGAGGATACTTGGATAATTGACACCCCTCTGTATTTCTCTGACTTTAGGGCTTTGATGTGTCCGACCTAGAGTTTCTTTGGCAGTCATATTAATGATTATGTTTCTGGACCCCCTGGAGCTAGGATTTGGAGAGACCTTATCCTCTGCTGCCCCCAGTATCAAGACCTTTGTTGTCTGGCTCGGTCCCTTTAGGTGACTCTCTCTAGCACCAGGTTTCCATCTTATGACAGAGAGGATGAGTTTTTTTGGACCTTTGATAAGCAGGGGGATCTCTCTATTTGGTCGGCTTACAGACTGCTGACAAACCAAAATACTATTGAGGGACCCAAGAGGAAGATTTGGAATCACCATATGATCCCTAAAATTAATTTCTTCTAGTGGATGGCCTATCATAACAAGATTCTTACCCAGGACAATTTGAGGAAACAGGGTTTTTGTTTTCCCAATAGATGTTTTCTTTGTAGGAATGGGGAGGAAACTGTCAGTCACCTATTGTTGCACTACCCATTTGTTGTCGAAGTCTGGGGGCTGGCTTCTAAGAAACTTGATGTCCCTTGGGTAATGAGCAAGGATCTCTTATCATTCATTCTGGGTTGGTATGGTCCCTATTCCCACCCTCTACCTAGTGAAATTTGGAATCAGGTCCCTCCTATTTTGGGTTGGTGTTTGTGGAAGGAGCGGAATAACAGGGTTTTCAGGAATCTTGAGAGGAGCCCTAAGGATGTTTTTGGCATTGGTGTTCGACTCATTGAGGAGAATATCTCTCTCTTTAATGGGAAGCTCTCAGAGATGGGGCCATTGGATTTTGAAATAAGAATGGCCAAGGCATGGCATCAGGGTTTAGAGGCTAACTCTTTTGACAGCTCGAAACTCTTAGCGAGGAAAAATACAAAATGGGAACCTCCAGATAGAGGCTGGTTTAAATTCAACTTTGATGGGGCTGCTAAGGGAAACCCAGGCAGGGCAAGTATTGGTGGAGTGATTAGAGATCACAAGGGGACTCTCTGGTGGTGGGTTTTGCTAGAGGAATTGGGTTCTAGTCTTCAATAGTGGCGGAAGCTCATGCACTGCTAATGGGCCTCAAAATTGCTATTTCTTTGGGGATTGCTAATCTCCACACAGAAGGAGACTCCAAGTCTATTACGGATGTTGTTAATAAAGATAGACTAATTGGATGGAATACTAAGGATATATTGTTGGATGCTAGGTTCCTTTTATCCAAAGTTAGGGATAAAAAGATAACTCATATTTTTAGAGAAGGAAATCAAGTGGTAGATGCCTTGGCTAATCTTGGCTCTTGCTGGGATTTTGCTAAATGTTGGAGGAAAATAAAAATTTTACCACCAAAAATTCAAGCTATCATCACGAGGGAACAAAGCAACCAAGTTTTGCAATGACTTTAAATCTTTGGATGATGGAAGCTGGATGGGGGGTCCACCTAATTTTATTGGGGGTCTGGTGGATGAGTGTCAACTCTGAGATGGCGTACAGGTGGAGGGACTCTAAGGTTTTGACTCACTACAGGCTTAGAGATTTGTGTGTGTGGGGTACAGTTTGGAGGTGCCACTTGTCTATCCTTTGGACCTAGTGGATGGGTCCATGTACAAAGGTGATGGAAAGGTGGTGGGGTTTGAAGTCAAAGGATGGTAACACGACTAAGATTTGCATCTTGATGAAGAAAAGATGGAAGGACGTGACTTCAATGAATCTGAGGAGCCATACCGTGCGATCTCTTATCTTAGGGATCGTGAGATATCTCATTTTCTCTCATCCTTGCATCAATTTGTGTGAAAGTTTTTATAATGATTTGACTCCTCATAATGAAATTTTGCCTCCTTCTAGTGTCTTCGAGCTAGCTAGTTTAGCACGTGTCTCCAATGGCACCTTTAGGATGGTTTCTATTTTTACTCACATGGCCAATCTACCTCGTTTTATGCGCATTTTCTCTAAAAAGGAGGAACCCTACAGGCCCTTTGTTTCCTACTTTGCTGGCCGCAATCATCCCAAGATCCTCATTAAATTCATTGTCAAGTCACCTTTTGGTAATTTTTCCTTTTGCGCATGCGACCGGTATGCTGACGTAATTAAACTTCGTTGTATACCTTGCCTAAATGAATACAATGTGGTAATTATATGTTGTGTCTGCATTTGGTATTTCTTGCAAACTCTTGGGCTTCCTGTGTAGGTTGGTAAAATGGGTGGCGAGTGGGTGAGGATTGAGCTGGATAACTACGATGAGTTTCAGAATAATCCTTTAGTCTGGCACATATGTGGGGAAGGTGGCATTGCTCCGCTTATGGATATTTTGGTCGGCCATGACCCTATCTTGTCAGGCCAGTTTGCCAACTCATGGAAGGATCATAGGGTATCTATCAAAGGATTTTTGTTTGAAATCGGTGAGGAATTCATAGCACAAGCCACGGGTTTACAGTGTATGGGGAAAAATTACCCCAAGCACACCAAGAAACTAGACCACGGAAGCATGAAAGCTTTTTTCAGAGGAGATGAGGCCCCGATGCGGAACCAGTCGAGGTTTGAGAGAGAATCCCTCCCAAAGCCATGGGATCAGGTGTGCCTAGCACTAAAGAAGTACGTCACCCTGGAAGGTAGGTTTAAAACCTACATTTTTTATCACTTCCCCCTGTTAAATCATCTTAGACATAAGATGTTTCTTAGTTTTTTGTTTTTTCTTCTAATGGATTTGGAAAACTTGGTCGAAAAATGCAAAGAGTCTACCAGCCTTAACCCTAATGATCTCCCACCGCTCCCACTCCATCAAGGGATCATTCTGAGACTTTATCACTTCCACCTAGCCCTCTGTCCTCCTAAAGCTATTACGGTTGTTCGCATTGAGGATATTGAACCCCTGTCGACTGTAAATATTTCCCCGATCGATTCTAAAAGCCCTCCCCAAAAATCCAATACGGGCACTGCGGAGAATCCCAAAGCCAAGATGACCACCAAGAAACTTAACGGTGGTTTGGGTAAGGCTCATGCTAGAGTGGTGGAGGTTCTCTGTGAATTGAAATCCACTCTGGTAGATTCAGCCCACAAGGCCACTACTGCTAAAAAAGGGAAGGAGAAAGGTACGTCGGACCCGATTGTTAGGGAAGGAAAGGGCAGGAACATAATAAGAAAGGACTCCAAAGGAGACACTGTTGTGGGGACTACTAAGATGACTAGTGGGAAAAATTCCAAAAGGAGATTTGGGAGGCTTGCAAAGAACAACAAAAAAAGGTTGATTATTGAGGATTTAGAGGAGGAGCGGTCTAACAACAAAGGATACAAGGAAGAGGAAACTGAAGATGATGAGGATGAGGATGAGATGGTGGAGAGGCCCTAGTTTACTCCCAAGGACAGCAAGGATCCTAAATTTGGCTCCACCTCTCACTCTCCGCATCCACTGGTCGAACAGCCTGGTGAGGTCCTAGGAACCATGGACATTGGGGAGGAGCCCTGTGCTTTGGAGAAGAGAATGGACATGCTTGACAAAAGGTTTTGTAGATTGACCCACTTCACCATGAAGTTGGGCCATTTTTTTACTAGCACCCTATCTAATGCTATCAAGGAGGAGTTGGAGGGAAATAATAGTCAATAGAACAAAGACTGGGTGGGTGATGAGGTTGTGGAACTCCTGCTCAAAAATTGGGACAACGCCAATTAGCTACTGCTTGTGCTGGTGTCCTATCTTTTGATTGTTTCTCTATGGTCTCTGTATTGCCAGTGTGTTGTCTCTGGTTTTTTTTTAATGACAACGCCAATTAGCTACTGCTTGTGCTGGTGTCCTATCTTTTGATTGTTTCTCTATGGTCTCTGTATTGCCAGTGTGTTGTCTCTGGTTTTTTTTTAATGTTTTTTTTTAGACTTGATCTTTTTTGGCCCTTGTGGCTCGTTGTGAAGGGTACGGTGCCCTCAAAATGCTGCTTAACATTTCAAAAACTTGGTCAAAAATTCATGAAATTCAATTTTTTTTAATCCTATACTATGCAAAGCATAGAATGTGGCGCGTGTTCCAAATTCAAATAAGGTGATACTGTTTGAAAGATATAGATGTTCTTCGATCAACCTATCAATCAGGAATTTAGTCGTAATTCAAATAAAAAATGAATAATAATAATTTATTAAATTTAAAGTAAAGCATAATTTATACTTGTGGAAAGCTAAGAATATCCTTTAAAAACCCTTTCCGTTTCATCAATTTTAGGTAAAAAAATGTCATCAGCCATATGGGCCATCGTATCACTTACAAATCGCCACTTTTTGGCCCATCATGATCCTGCACATACCCTATTAGGTTATAATCATGGCAGACCTAATAATTAGTTATTCGCTTAACATGAATTATGGTTATATGAGTGACCTAGCTTTGGTCCTAGCCAACATAATCTTGCACAACATGATTTAATTACTTTCGAAGAAGCTTTATATGAAGCCAACAAGTTATCTTTTCTAAAATATGAATTGCATCCAATTACGCTAACCTAATTGATGTGTGTGGATATATCAGGTATATATGCAAGATGGTTTGAAGATGAATAAGAAGGATATATAGCATGAAAATAAGGTATGCAAGTGAAAATGTGTTGATAATAAAAGTGTGTAAATAGAAGGGTGAAGATTATTCTGCTAACATGTGAACGAATACTTTATGCATCAACATAACTGAATCTGCACTTGTGGTGTATCTTCATCAGTTCAATTTCGATAGTTAGCCATTTT
Organism: Sequoiadendron giganteum; assembly: GCA_007115665.2. Taxonomy (NCBI): domain Eukaryota; kingdom Viridiplantae; phylum Streptophyta; class Pinopsida; order Cupressales; family Cupressaceae; genus Sequoiadendron; species Sequoiadendron giganteum. The sequence continues at coordinate 467,897,083 of CM021109.1, forward strand.
TGTTTCTTTAATTTTTGTAAGAAGTGAGCCTCCTTGTCTAGATAGTAAGTCCTTGTAAGTAGTTGGCTTTTGTATCTTGTAGTGAGCCTCCTTTGTAACTGGTATTGAAATAACTATATATTGTGAGCTAATCCTCACTTTGGTTTTTCCCTTATTGGATTTTCCACGTAAAAATTTGGTGTCCTTGTGTTGTGGAATTTCATGTTTTGTTTTGTGTAATGCAATAAATAAATTAAAGTTGTTTGTTCAATAAGTTTTAGTAGATATTGATTCACCCCCCCTCTTAGTATCTTGAATATTTAATAATTGGTATTAGAGATTTGGTTCCCTTGGTGAAGACTAACAGCTTGAGGGAGATACTGCAGATTGAAAAAATGGATAAAGAAGAGCTTTGGACTACCCTTAAAAATCTTGACAAGGCTGAAATTGAAAACAAAGATGAAGGGATGATGTAGTGAAGACCTTCTGGCTTCTTAAGGAAATTGTTGAGGTCTAGCTCGACCATCTTTCTGGAATACTCTCTGATGCAAAAGACTATGAAAGACAATGCTCATCTATTGGTTGTTCACCCTCTTTCACATTATTGGTCATACTGGAAAGCATATTCACAAGAATAGATTCTATAGTCTTGAATGGAAGAAATTATATCATGTTATCAAAGAAAGGTACAAGAAGGTATTTCAAGTGAAAAGTGTCATTCAGATTTGAAAGAACTTTGAAATATTGGATGCTTTAAAGCTTTGAGTTTTTGAAATTTTGAATGAATTAGAATTTTTGAATATTGGATGTCACCATGTTTACAATTTTTTGGCACCCTTTTCCTTTGATGTCAAAGGGGGAGAGATATGGAATGAGAAATTGTAGGAAAGTTTTTGAATTATTATTTTGCACATGTTTCCATCAATGCCACAGGAGGAGATTGTTTAAATTATGGAGAAGATCACTCTTATGTTGTCATTGATGTCACCATGTTGGTCTGATACTTTGAACCAGCTTGAATATCAAGCTTATCTCATCTGGTATTTGATCTGGTATTTCTAGTGTTTTGGTCCACATATTCTCTCTGATAATTAGTATGGATTAAGGTTTTGGGAAAAGGCTTATGATCATTGGAAGTGGGTATATATGTATTCCCAGATGTTCATATGGTTGGATGATGTCATAGCATTAGTTTTTGAGATTTCTTTTTGTTATTAGGTTAATCATGGCCGACCTAATAATCAATTATTATCTTAACATGCATTGTGGTTATATGAGTGACCTAGCTTTGGTCCTAGCTGACATAATATTGCATGACATGGTTGAATTACATTTGGAGAAGCTTTATATGAAGCTGACAAGTTATATTTTTGAAAATATGAATTGCATCCAATTAGGCTAAACTAATTGATGTGTGTGGATATATTAGGTATATAAGCAATATGGTTTGTGTATATACCTAAAAATGGTTTGGATAAATTTGATTAATTAAATACAATCATTTCATTGATTAATCTTTAATTCAAATATTTATAAATAAATAAAAAATATCTATTTATATTATTCACATTCTATTTTCTTCTATCTTAATTAAATAAAAAAATTCAATAGCTTGTTTTAATTTAATTATCTAATTCTTTCGTATTAATTAAATTAAAAAAAGTCACATAGTTTGTTTTATTATCATCCCCTTTTATTAAATAAAAAAAATTCAATTGTTTTATTTAATAATATTTCTTCCCTCCAAAATTTAATATCTGAAATTTCTAATTGAGCACATGTCTACAACTTTTCTCTCAATAAAGTTGAAGGCTTCAAGTTGCATTCAATTTTTATTTATCTTTCCAGCCAATTTTGAAACAAACTTTAACAGTTGGAAATAGTTGGCTTCATGGATCCACAATTTCTTCCTAATCACTTGCCACAATGTTTTGTTGAGAGAAAGCATTTCCCCTTCTTCCTCACCAAATTCTTCATCTTCTACCATTGATTTATCTAGATCAAATCTGAATCGTTGCTTGTTGCCACATCAAGAATTGTTTTTTAAAATATATAAAAGCAACCTCTTGCTATAGGAAATGGATCCCACTTTTACACAATTTTACTCTATAGGAATCATATTAGAGAATTTAGCATACAACCTTTAGCAATTATCAAATAGAATCATTTTAGCAATCATATTAGATCATAATCATGTCACAGCATATCATATCAATTGCATTCTAGTTTACAATAGTTTATCATATCATTTCATATCAGTATCACAACATCATAGCTTCCATTACCAATCATTTTATCACAACATATCATTTAGATCATCATTCTCATTCTCTAGGTTGTCAATTTAATAATCAAAGTGCACACAATCTAAGAGTCACTTTGATTTAATAAATCCTTGGAGTTAGAGAGCAATGGAATGATTTTAGAGATTTGATTATGTTTCAATTAAATTAAATTTATTGTTTTAATTCTCTAATAATGTTTCATTAAGGTGTGGTTATTTATTTCACTTACACATATTTTCCACACACATAAATTGGTGCCCACAAAAAATCCCCATTTTTAACATTTTTTGGAAAGTGACTGCAGATTTGACGTGATTCTATTTTTGCACAATCGAAAGTTTTTACGACGCATCAGATAGATATTTCATCACATTCGAAAGATATTTCAGTGCATACAAAGACTGTTTCGGTGCATAAAAACATTGTTTTGGCACATTGGATTACTTTTATAGAGCATTGGATAATTATTTCAGCACTTTCATTCATTATTTTCATGCATATAATGTTTAGTGCATATACTTAAAGTTTTAGCATATATGACTATTTTTACAAAAAATTGATTTTTTTTTATATTAATCTTTGATTTCTATGTTGTAGGTACAAGGTATGCTGGTCAAAGACAGTTGTTTGAAACATTTACGTCGGTCAAAGACAAATACTACAAATTACTAATGGTTTTTGTAGGGTTTTTAAATTTATCATTGCTTTCCTTTATTTAAGATAGGCATCTAGCTTAAGCAAAAAGATAACTAAAAGGATAACTGGACCCCTTGTTTACTATGGTTGAAGTGATGGGATTATTCTCTCCCCTTCACTGAGTGATCAAAATGCTAGAATCACTTTTCATGATTTCATTAACACCTTTAGAAGTCCTGTCGTAGTGGGAAAAAGTACTCACCCTACGGGAATGACCTAAGTGGGAACAACCAAAGCTAGGTTTTCCAACCCACTATAATCAAAAAGTGAATTTGGAGAAAGTCCAAAATTTGACAAAAGTGTGAAAGATAACCATCCCCAAAGCCTTTGTTTTAAAGTTTGGGAAGTCTACTAGGGAAGTTTATCTATTGCCACACTGAACAGAAACCTTATCTACAAACTTTAAGTTAGAATCCATTTGTGTTAGTTTTTAAACACTTTTTATATGATAGTGCAAGGGGAGGGAAGAATCTACCCCCAAGACACTCACCATATAACTATTAGAGACATTGATCAAAAGTGGAGGATTCAACTTTTGGTTAAGACTTGGAAAAGGAAAAAACATGGGCGCCCTCTAGGGGTGGCATGGCTGTGTGAGCTGACATAGTTTCAAGTGTGGGATGTGGTATTTTTAGTGACCTTTTGAGATAGAAAAGTGCGTGAACTATCTTTATTGTGTTATACCAATGAAAATTGAAAGAGTCAGACCTAATTCTAGAACACACACTCTATGTTTAATGTGTATAATCAAAACAACTATTTTCAAACTTACTGTTGTGTGTGTAAATCATTTTCAAAAGGAAATCATCCAATCAAATCAATCATTTTCCATATTCCTCAATAAGAAAATTAGATACAAGTTTATCAAATTAGAAGTTTATACCCTGGACAAACAAATTCACTATAAAAAACCAGAGCAAAAATAGATTGTCAAAAATCTTAAATACTTCCAGAATAGCACAGTCCCTCTCTATTATAGCACATTAAATCTATTTTACAGCGCATAGACCCATAATTTAGCACATCTGAAGACTATTATAGTGCATAGGAAGAAAAATTTAATGCATTCAATCCATTTCCTAGCGCATAGACAAAACAAAACAACACATCCAACTTGTTTAACAACACATAAAACCAATTTGTCAGCACATCTGTCAATTCTTTTAGCGCATTAGAGGACTGGTATAGCACATCCACCAAAGCAAAAAATAGAGAACTATTTTCCCTATCTGCCAAACTTTTAACATCAAAATTTAGAATTTTATCAGAACAAAATCCTTTCTCAAATTAAACCAGTCTTAAACTATCAAAAACTAAACCTTACAAGTGAAATTCATCAAAATTAAACCAAGATCTATCATCCTAAAGTGTCTAAATCATATTTATCAACTTATTCTAATCAATAGAATCTATCATTGTATTTGACTCAAGTTAATATCCTTTGACATTGTTTCAAACCAAGATCAAAGTTTAGTGGACAATTATAACATTTGTATGCCAGTTTTTACAAGGTCACAAAGACTAAAACTTTAAGAGAAAGAAATTAAAATCCAAAACAACATGCCTGAGATTGAGGAAAATCTATTCAACAGATCCAACCAAAATGATAAGGATAAAATATCTAAAGAAGATCTACAAAATATGCAACAAGACCCCAAGTTCCATAATTTTATGGAGAAAATCCTGGAAAAGGATGGGGAAAAGTATCTTTTGATGTTAGTTGATCTAGGTGTTAAAATTCCAAGAGACTTTGATATTACTAGGTTGAAATAAATACCTACAAGATTTGAGACTAAACCACACAATACAAATGAAGTGGATGCAATGAAACATCAACTACAAACCTTACAACAACAATTCCAAGATATGCAAACATGAACTACTAAGAGATACTTTTTGTAGGATATTTTTCCATATCCTTTTGCCCATAATGTGAACATGATTCCATTTCCAAAACATTGTGAGTTCCCCAAGTACGATAAATACAATGGAAAAATCGATCCTCTTGACCATATAAGGGAATTTTGAGCTATAAGCTTACAGTTTGCTCATGAAGAGACATACTTGATGAGACTATTTCCATGAAGTTTAGGCAGACAATATATGGAGTGGTTCTCTAAATTAACTCCAAGAATTAGGTTATTTGAAGATTTGGTTAATAAATTTATAACTCAATATTCCTACAATATACAACATGATATCACAATGAAGGATCTTTGCAATACTAAACAAAAGAAAGGTGAAAGATTTCTCTCATTTTTGCAAATATGGAGAAGGTTTTTTACAAGGTATCCACATTCCATACCTAAGAAGGAAAAGATGGAACTATTCATTGATAATTTAAACGATGATATGAGTTATAGACTTGAACTACAATGCCCACCTACTTTCGAGAAAATGATTGAAAATGGTCTCAAGATAGAAGAAGCTTTGGTCAAGAGAGGAGTCCTAAAAACATGCAATAAAGGATCAAACAATGTCAATTCCTCAAATCACAAAAACAACAATGATAAACCCAAGTTTTGGCAAAAGTACAGAAATGATGGAAATAATGATGTTGTGACTGAAATACAAATTACAAAACCAATATTCGATTTAACAACAACTGCAACTAAGACAACTCTAGAAAACAACCAAGGAAACAATCTAAATGCAAATAAAAACAACAATTCGAATAATGTTGGATCTAAATCATCTCCATTTCAAAATCCATCAAGTCGAAGGAAAATCATGCCTATAGTACAATCATTGGAATCTTCATTAAAGGAACTTATTGAAGACAAACTTGTAACATCACAAGAACCATGAAATTGGGATCCACAAGCCAAACCATTTTGGTGGAATGATGCACATTACTATGATTATCATAAAAACAAAGGTCATAAGACAAAGGATTGTTGGCAATTGAAACATTTGATCCAAGATCTAATTGAAAACAATAAAATATTTGTTGAAGGACCAAAAACAAACAACGATCATGGAGCTTTCAAAAATCATATACCAAACTATAACAAAGGTGAATCATCTTCTTTAAATGGTAAAGGAAAAAATGTGAATTACATTTACGACTCCACTATTCTCCATATCGAGGTAGTGGAAAATGAAACTAATGATGAACATGACCATGTTGCTACTAAAAATCAAATAAATACATTTGTTTATGTCAGTAATCATAGTGATGAGAATATTGCAGCTAATTATCAAACTCATAATGTAGAAATTTATAACAATAACATCATTATAGCTGATCATCAAACCACAAACATTGCTACAAATTAAAATCAAATAAACATCATAAAAATCAGAGAGAATCAAGAATATCAACTAGTCAATGTAACAACAAGGGGACAAGCCAAGGTAATACTCAAAGGAGCTGAAAATAGATCATTTGATACTCCTATAATAAAAATAATTGTTGTCCCTACAAATCAATACAACATAATCGATTAGTTGAAGAAAATACCAGCACAAATATGAATATTAGAACTCTTGAAAATATCACCATCACACAAGGATATCCTAGAACAAGCTCTTGTTGCCACAACAGTACCCGATAATTTGGATGTTTTCTAGTTCCAAGCTATGGTGGGACACTTAACCGCTCCTCACTATCTATCCTTTTCTGAGCATAATGATGTATCACTAAACCATCCCCACAATGCTACCCTCCACATTGAAGTTCTCATTCACAAACACCAAGTCAAGTGTGTTCTTATAGATGGTGGAGCTGGTTTGAATATTTGTACTTTAAAACTAATCTGTGCACTAGGATATTTCGATAATGCTATTGATCCAAGAAGGAAATCACAATAAAATCATATGATGACAAAGAGAGACCTTCCAATGGATTGGTTGTCTTACCTATACAAGTGGGACCAATTATGAAAGACATAATCTACCAAGTGTTGGAAAAATATTTGACATATAATATACTTTTGGGATGTCCATGGATTCACAAGATGAAAGCAGTGCCATCCACTTACCATCAGTTTTTAAAAAAATTAGTCAATAGATAGGAAATAACCATCTTAGTTGTTCAAATAATCTCCAACAATGCAACATGCTTAAGGCAACTCAATATACTTTTATACCTCATAACAGGGAAGCTAACACTCCAAACTCATCAAACAATGAGAAGAAATTAAATGTTATGTCAAAATGGGTTGAAAAGAAGGACCAATCAAGGGACAAAGGTATTGTTGATTCTACTACAACAAAAAATGAAAACTCTTTATCAAAGAAATTCAAAGACAATATCCAGTTAACAGAAAAAGGCATGGTAGAGTATTCCATTTAACAATCTCTATGTCTTTCTCAATTTCTACCTTCACCAAGAAATTATGGACAATCTTCCACAACAATGCAACAATTATCACAACCTATCATAGTTTTAGATGACATATTTCTAAAGGCCGGAACTTTGATTGATGAATCAGAGGATAAGGTTGTCCTGAATTGGATCTACAAAGATGAAGAGGAACCTACATCAACTACCCAACATACAAATAGATAAATATGGAAAAGGAAAGACAATCCTAGAGAAGATGGGGTATGAAGGACAAGGACCTATCGATAAAAGTAAGGATGACATTGTAGAACCTATTCAACCTCTCACACTTCAAGAAAAAGATAAAACTGGATTGGGATATAAAGAGGAGACAAAGGAAGAAGCCACCAAAAGTTTGTTATATAAAGAGGAGACAAATTCTAATGAGTATGAGTGGGATTCACTATCTGAGGTATAATTTTAAGACAAAAATGGATGTAACACAAAGGTATGCACCTAAATGTGAGGAGGGACAAAGCTCGAGGGCTAGACCCCTTGTGTTTGGATCACAGAATATCGATGACTCGAGCGATGATGAACAAAATTCAAGTGAGACAGACTTGGACGAGAGTAACATCATAAACCTTGACACCCCTACTGAAAAATTTGACATTACTATTCAGACTTTCACTGTTGTTGACCTTCATCAATCTGATGATCTTTTACCCTTACTACACCCTGAGCTTATTGACTCAGACCAAATTGAGCCTTCTAGCGTTCCTATCTTTGTGAATGATGATTCCATCATTAACTATCTTTGTCCCAACAACCTTGACACAAGTTCCAACCACAAAACTCATAACGAAGTTTCACATCAAGGGGTGTCAAATCTTCCAGCTGTAAAAATGAAAATATCAATAAAATATCTAATGGTGAAAACCATTTAATGGCAATGTTAGATCTAGAAAAATAAAAAATAAAGAGCACATCTGATAGTTAAAACCTCCCAAAATATGGGGGATTTGACACTCTTCCCAAACATTATCATGAGAGATCATCAGTGTTGGTTGAGCCAACTCAGTCTATCAATGTGGGTACAAAAGACAAAGTAAAGACATTACATCTAGCATCATCAATGACTGAACAAGAAAAGTCGGCATTCACCAAGTTCTTTGAAGAACGACAAATCAACTTTGCTTGGTCTTACTATGATATGCTAGGCTTAGATCCATATCTCTTGATGCATCACCTATCTCTACCTATTGGAGTGAAACTTGTCAAGAAAAAGCTAAGAAAAATGCATCCACATATCGCTTTGTTGGTGAAGGCAGAACTCAAGAAATTGTTAGATGTTGGTTTCATTCGTCTAATTGATTATGTTGAGTGGATATCAAATATTGTACCTATTTCTAAGCTAGATGGTAGTATCAAGATATGTACTTACTTCAGGAATCTCAACAAGGCATGTCTGAAGGATGACTTTCCTTTACCAAACATTGATATTATTGTCAACTTGATATTTGGACATGCCATGTTATCATTAATGGATGGTTTCTCAGGTTATAATCAAATCAAGATAGCACCAAAGGATCAAGAGAAGATAACGTTCACCTGTCAATGGGGAACATTTTGCTAGAATGTGATGCCTTTTGGGTTGAATAACACAAGGGCTACATACTAGAGAGCAATGACCACCATCTTCCATGACATTATGCATACTTTTATGGAGGAATATGTGGATGATCTATTGGAAAAATCATATACTAGAGAAGGACATCTTGAGATCCTAGACAAAATTTTCAATCATCTAGAAAGTTTTAATGTTAGATTAAATCCCAAGAAATGTGTGTTTGGTGTAACATCGGCAAAGCTTCTAGGGTACATTGTTTCAGAGAAAGGTATTGAAGTAGATCCCACCAAGGTCAAAGCTATTATGGAGATCCCACCACCTAGAAACATCAGTTAGCTATGGTCTCTATAGGGAAGGCTTCATTCAATCTGAAGGTTCATTTCTCAACTAGCAGACAAGAGTCATCCATTCATTCACTTGCTACATAAGAATGTCTCTTTCAAATGGGATGAAAAATGTGGCACAAATTTCAATCAACTAAAACAATATTTGATGTCTCCACCAATACTAGTGTTTCCTACATAAGGGAATCCATTACTACTTTATATAGCAACAACAAAGATTTCATTGGGGATTTTACTGGCACAGGAAGATCCTGTAGGAAAGGAACAAGCTATTTACTATATTAGTAGAACTTTGAATGGTTATGAGATCAGTTAAAATTTTATTCAGAAATCTTGTTTGGCGGTAGTGTTTTCTACTCAAAAGCTATGCCATTATATGTTAACTCACACAGTTAAACTCATAGCAAAGATCGATCCACTAAAATACTTACTCAGCAAAACTGGTTTAATAGGAAGGCTAGCCAAATGGGTCATGATCTTGAGCAAGTTTGATATCCAATATGTAGATCACAAATCCATCAAGGGATAAGTACAAGCTGATCAGTTAGTTGAAGCACCTCTATAGGATGATCAACCAATAAGAATTGAATTTCCTGATGCAGACATTCTCACCATCACACCACAACAATGGATGCTATATTTTGATGGATCATACACACAACATCGATCAAGTGCTAGGATCTTATTTGTCACACCTCAAGGACACACCATTCCAAAGTCCTACAAAATTAGTTTTCCTTGTACTAATAATTTAATGGATTTTCATTCTTGATAGTTGTTTCACTTTGGTACATCAATGATTGATACATATTTCAGTGATTTTTATATTTAAATCCTTAGGTATGTTATCTCATTCCAACACCTTCAAGTGTAAAATTCATTCCCTTTATAGGTCATAGGTTGTGTTATTAAAGATAATATATTTTAGTTGTGAAAATAATTTTTCTTTTCCTTCTAAAGTTATAAATATTTGACCTTATTATGAAATATGGATTTATATGTATGAGAAATATTGACTTGTGTGAGTACTAGATGATTAATTTGGAATTTATGTGGAAAATTAATATTACAAATCCTAAATCATTTGGTGCATCACCTCCTAGTGTTAATATTTTCATTTATAGTTTCTCTTCTATCATTTTTCCTTATCAAGTAAGTAATAGTATATAGGAGGTCTATCAAGGGAACCAAGCCTCTTTAAAGGTTCATCTTCACTACAAGTTACCTAAAACTTGAAGATTATCTGATGTTCTATGGGATAGCTAAGTATCACACTTATCCAGGGTGTAATCCTAGTGACAAAAAAATCGTTGGCATCAAATTGGCACACTTATGTGGAATCTTAGGAGAAGCTAAAAATACCACACAACAGATACAAATACCCACTACCCTTGTGGAGGTGGAAGAAACTAATATAAGAACTCAAGGGCACATCAAAGCCCTAGAACAAGTGAAATAGCAATGGGATACTACACTTGTGTAGTTGAAGATCATCTACAAGCATATTCTCCTAGGGAAAAAAGAATCATGTCTTGAGGACAAGACATACTTTTAAAATTGGGGGGTGATGTTAGAAGGCTATAGGGTAGATACCAAAATATAATAGAATTTTTCACATAGGACTTGCGAAACCTATTGTCGACAAAGAAGATAGAGTAAGAGGTGCCAAAAAGGGTCACGTCTCTCTAAGAGACAAAGAAAATATATATGTATGTAATAGATGTAGGATACTGGATATGAATATGGAATAAAATGTAATGCAGATCAGAGACCAAGACATTGTATTGTAGGTATTATATGAATCTATAAAGATATGGAGTGTTAAGTATCTAATCAATATATGTGTTATAAATGAATATATTTTTTTATATAAGTCACATATGGAATGAAATAAGACATATTTGCTACCATAACTACATTTTTCTCCCATTGTATCCTCTAGGGTATAAAAAAACTACATAAGGTATATCAAGGTACATATATCCATATTGTAATTTCATGTTTCCTCTTACCAAAATTCACCTAGTTTTTGTACCCTTAGATATGTGTGTTGTGGGTTTGATACCAAGACTTGGTGAGAGTCTATAGGTTTGCCTTAATGGGATCCATTATGTTTTAAAGGAATTTGTATCAAGAGTATTATATCCTTATCTTGATCTAAGCTTCCAAGAGTAAGCCTAATCCTGGTGAGGAAGGATGTAATCCCAACATGTTTATTTTCCTTGATATTTCTATTATTATTACTAAATTTTGACTATCATGAGATGCATAATTCATGCTTATGTGAGTTTATTTGAGAACTTTTCCATGTTTTAGTTTCACCATTTTCATTAATAGTCATCATTGTGATTGTTTTTTATGCATTGATTATCATGGTTTATGAATGAGGTTTTTTTATGCATTGACTATCATGGTTTATGAATGAGGTTTTTTTATGCATTATATGATGTGTGTTAGACCACATGCATGTTTAGTTTTGGCGTTCCTTTGCATGTCAATTATTGTTATTTATTGCATTGTGATGCATGTATGGTGTTGTGGAAAATTCCTTATGATGACTTGATGTATTTTATTGTGTTATTATGTGTAGTGAAGGTGTGATATCCCTTTTTCAAAAATGTCATGATTGGCATCATAGTTATTTTGTAGAGTATGAGACTCATATGTTATGTTTTTTGTTTGAATTCTCATAGTGTTTTGTTTTATTTATATCTTTATAGATATCTATATTATAGATGTGATTATTATAATGATCTCAACATTCTATATTATACCTATAATATGTATACATGTTTACATAGATGGGTATTATTATTATTGTGTTGGAATTCTAGATGATAGGGTACCCTATTAGATTGTTGTCAACTACTTTGAGTATTATGTATGGTGTAGGTGTGCTTGAAATGTGACTTGAGTGTACAAGTTTAGGCTTATTTCCCTACCTAAATATATAGGTTTGGGTTATTTACCCAATAGTGATTATATCAAATATGTCACTTTGGGTTAGTGTGTATGGTAGCCTCTATCACATTCAATTAAAGTGTCAGATGAGTCATGATTATTTAATTTGAGTTCATATTCAAAGAAATGGTTATTCAGGAATCTATATGTTGTGAAAAACCTATAAATGTCTGATTGTAGTTGTTTTAATTCCTTCATTTGTATTCAATTTTATTTTTAAGGTTAAATCATTGTATCAATGATGGGAAATGCATTGGAAATTAGGAAATTAGGAAAAAAAAAAAAAAAGAGAAAATGCTAGTTAGCTACTTTGAAAATTATATTTGATTTATTTCAATTAAATTATATTAAAAATAAAATCATTACTTTGATTTGGGAAAAATGATTTTTAATTATTTTATTATTATTTAAATTGGGAGATGGGAAATATATTATTTCTTATAAATTAATTTGGATTTTTTATTATCCTCAAAAATGAAAAAGGATCTTAAGAAATTTAAGTTATATGTTAGTTGTGACTTCAAACTAGAAAAGGCAATAAAATAAAAAAGAAAAGGGAAAATGCACAAAAGGTGTAAGAGTTGGTATAGAATACTCTACCCCATGTGATATTTGGCTAGAGATTATAGTCACCCAAGATCTAGGAACTTCATCAAAGCACAAGAGGGACCATCTATGAAATAATAATGTTATTCGATAAAATGATGTAAATGGTAGATTATGATGATATGATTCATCAAATGAATTATTCTATTACACATGAGACCACCTAGTTATATAGCCAAGGTGAGACATAGGATTAGATAGGATCATGACAAGTGTCTTAATCCTATGTCATGAGACAACTAACATTAAATGACTTAGGTAACAAGTATTAAAATTCAAAAGATAAGATAAGATTTAATGACAAATAAAACCTTCTAGAAAGATTCCCTCCTAGGACTGAAGTAAACTTAGCATGTAAACAGGACCCACTAATGAACTAGTTAGGTAAAACACATATTTACACCAACACCTCGCTTTGAGTGCAATTTAAGGAGAAACAAATTATTATGCAAAGATGCAAGGTTGCAATGTGTTGGAAGAATTTCATTGATGCTACTATTGGCAACTTGAGCATGAGGGATAAGTACAAGATATATTACTATGTGTATCAGTGTTGTCATTGATGTCAACATTGTATCTTGATATGGAGATCATGGTGTAGATCATTGTAGATCATTTTATTTGGTTCTTGTTGGAAACACAATGGTAGACAATTGAGATGTGGGGTGAATAATTTATCATAGAATTTCAAACTTATTAAGCTTATTAACCTTTATTCTCATATCTGACTAATAACAATGAAAACATGAATCAACAACACATCAGAAACACACATAACACCAAGATTTTTTGCGTGGAAACCCTGTTAGGGCTATTAGGGGGGGAAAAATGGTGGAGGTTAATCCACAAGTTATACCTTGTTAAAAGTATAAGAAGAATAAATGAGGAATGCACATGCATTTAGGCACACTGCCTAGAGCTCACTACTCAAAGGAAGACTCATTGTATTAAAGAAAAACATTCAGATTAAATCCATCTAAAGAATTTGAACAAAGAAAGTAGTATCTGCTAATTCTTGAGTATAGTTCTAGTTAAGTACATGAACACTTCTTCACTCTCTTTCACTCTTCTTGACACTTTGCTCTGCCTTCGAATGATCTTAACCATATTCACACATAACACTCACACACTTCACATTTTACACACTTACAGACATCTCAAATGAAGAAACAATCACTTATATATATCTGTAACAGTAAATTACTTTGATTTATGTCAGCTTCAACAAAATAATAGAATGAATGCAAATTGTCGGACCAAAACAATAAAGATTATTTATGCACATCAACCAAGGTTGGCCACAACATAGTAGAGACCCAAAATAATGTCATCAAACACAAAACACCTTCAAAGATTCTTCCTCAGAGATCCACAACATGCTTCAATCACCTTGTCAGTCATGAACATGAAAAACATGAACACACAAGAGAAAATCTCAGATCGCGAGCACAATGATCAATACGAACGTGAAACTCAAATAAAATATGATCTAGAAACATCCAAAAACACTTCGGGAACATACACAACACCTCATATTGTTGATGTTAATACAACGTCGGTCTTCACTAAGACTCATATTAAATATCAACTAGAGCATGGGCCGACCCTAATTTGAGTTATATCATTTACTTGTTGACTGGCCGACTTAAGTTATATTTATTCACTTATTATTATTTGTATAAAGGCCGACCTAAATGAAGAGGTGCCAAGAAGATATATATACAAGGTTACTTTTGGTTATTGAAGAACAATTTGAAGAAAACAAGTTCGCACTTTTGGCAGAGCAGAATTCGCAGTCTTAGAAGAAGTTCATACTTAATCAGCAGATCATCATCTTGTAGCAGCAGATCATCACTTTATAGCAGCAGACTGATTTCAAGGAGAAACATATTCATTTGTATCTTTGCATCTAGGAGAGGTGCTATTATTCATTGTATCAAATTCGGTATTGTGTTGTGACTGAGTTCAAGCAGATTTCTGCTCTTATTCCTTCAATATATAAGAGATATATTTGCTGGGTTTTTTCTCCCTCAAGAGGAGGGTTTTCCCAGGGTATCTTGTTGTGTTCATTGTCTTATGTGTTGCATTTCTTTTGTTAATTGATTATCTAATCTGATCTAAGAAACACTAACATGGTATCTGAGCGGGTGTGAAAAAGATCGTGATCAGATTTAGTTCGCAACACTTATTCTTTTTCAGTCTTTCTTCCAAATTTCTCAAGATGGTGAACGGTCTGAAAATCGAGGATAGACTCGAAGGGATCTCGAACTACATATCATGGAGATTCAGGTTCATGCTAACCTTGGAAGAGAATGATTTGGCTGAGTTTGTGAAAACAAAAGTTCCCGAACCTGAGGGGGAAGAAGAGAAGCTGCAATGGAGGAAGAAAGACACTAGGGCAAAGAAAGCATTGGTTGATTCCGTCAAAGATCATATTGTACCAATTATCTTCAAGTTGGATACAGCAAGAGAGATGTTTACAACCTTGGAAGAGATGTACGAAATCAACAACACCAGTCGTGCCCTTGCTCTGAAGCAACAACTTCATCATGTGAAAATGGAGAAAGGAGAATCTGTTATTACATACTTCATGAGGATTTCAGAGATAAAAGATCAGCTCTCCACTATTGGACACATGATTGATGATAAAGAACTGACTATGCTTGCTCTCAATGGTCTTCCGCTTTCATGGGAGGCATTCATCCAAGGAATCAGTGCAAGATCCGAACTTCCTAAGTTTGATCGATTGAGGATTGATTGCATTCAAGAAGAGTCAAGACTAACAGCAAGGGGGATTGGTCAAAGCTCAAAGAATGAAGAATTACAAGTTCTTACCTCTCATTCATCAAACAAAGGAAAAGGCTTTAAGAAAGGATTCTTCAAAAGGAATCGAGAAGATGGAAATGATGATGCTCCTACCTTCAAAAGAAAATGAGACATGTCCAAGATTCAATGTTTTCATTGTGATAAGTATGGTCACTTCACGAGGGTGTGCCCTCAATGACCTAAGCTTCAAGTTGCCACTGCAGATGTTGAAGAAGTCACTCCACAAAAGGACTCCAATAATTATCTATTTTATTCAGCCTTGTCTAGCAATGTTTCTACTGACTCTTACACTTGGTTGATTGACAGTGGTGCCTCTAGACACATCACCGGATTCAGAAGTCACCTTTCAAACCTAATGGAAAGCAACTCTAGTGATCAAGTTGTTATTGGAGATGATGCTAGATATTCTGTAAAAGGGTTTGGAAATTCCGCTCTTCACTTGGATTCTAGAATTTCTTTGGAGTTGAATGATGTACTGTTCGTACCAGGGATAAAGAGGAACCTTGTTTCAATTTCAGCATTAGAAGACAAAGGTTATCAAGTTGCCTTCTCTAAAGGGAAAGTTCTTATATGGGCAAAGAACTCCAGCTTCAAAACTGCTCAAGTGATTGGAGTTAGACATGAATGTCTCTACACGCTGTGCACTCGTCCTCTTCAAGCACTTGTGCATAACAGTACCAGCATGTGTGATCTTTGGCATCGAAGATTGGCTCACATTCACTTTCGTGCTCTACCTATCATGGAGAAGATGGTCACCGGTCTTCCGAAATTCGATCAAGAACATGAAGGTACATGCAAGGGATGTGCCCTAGGCAAGAACACAAAAGGTACGTTTCATTCCAGTGAAAGTAGATCTAAATGTATTCTTGATCTCATTCATTCTGATTTGTGTGGTCCAATGTCTATTGCATCATCTAGTGGTTTCTTGTATTATATTATTTTCATTGATGATTACTCTAGAAAGACTTGGATTTATTTCTTGAGATCGAAAGAATCAGAAGAAGTATTAGTAAGATTCAGAGAATTCAAAGCACAGATTGAAAATCTGTCTGGGAAGAAGATCAAAGTATTGAGATCTGATAATGGTGGAGAATACACTTCTGGCACTTTTCGAGACTTTTGTATTGAAGCAGGGATTAAGAGGGAGTTCAGTGTTCCCTATAATCCACAACAAAATGGTATTGCTGAAAGGAAGAATAGGTCTATTGTGGAAGCAGTGAAAGCTATGATCCATGATCAAGACTTACAAATCTCTCTTTGGGCTGAAGCATCAAGAACAACTGTCTATGTTCAAAACAGGAGTCCCCACAGGATCTTAGAGAATAAAACTCCTGAAGAAGCATTCTCAGGCGTGAAGCCTGAAGTTAGTCATTTGAGGATCTTTGGCTGTCCAGTCTATGTTCATATTCCAAAGGAAAAGAGAACAAAGCTAGAACCTTCTGGGAAGAAAGGAATTCTTGTAGGCTACAGTGAGACATCAAAAGCTTACAGGATCTACATTCCAGGACAGAAGTCTATTGAGATTAGTAGAGACATCACATTTGAGGAAGATGTTGCTTATAGAAAGTCCAAAGGCACTCCTATGGAGGTCGATGAAGAAGAACCTCCTCAAGATATGGAAGTTGACCATATCCCAGAGAATCTGAAGGAGGATACAGAACCTAAAGAAGATATTGATCCAGCTGAGCCTTTGGATCCTACTGATGGGCCTCTAGACATTGTGATTGGAAAGAAAAGACCTCTTTGGGCTCGCAGGACAATGCAGGAAGCAGAAAGGTTTGCAGCTCCAAGAGGAGCCTTCAGAGAAAGCAAGAGACCTCACAAGTTCTCTAGCTATGTTGCCTTGATGAGTCAGATTATTGAGTCAGAGCCTTCAAATGTTGAAGAAGCTTCTAGTCAACAAGTATGGAAAGATGCCATGATTGAGGAGTATCAGTCTATACTTAAGAACGATGTTTGGGATATAGTCCCTAGACCCAAAGACAAATCTGTGGTGTCTTCTAAGTGGCTCTTCAAGATCAAGCATGCAGCTGATGGGAGCATTGAGAAACACAAGGCTAGATTTGTGGCTAGAGGGTTCTCACAAAAAGAGGGAGTTGACTATGAAGAAACTTTTTCTCCTGTGGCTCGTTACACGTCTGTTAGAACCATCATTACTATTGCCGCATCTAGAGAATGGAAGATTCACCAAATGGATGTAAAGACAGCTTTTCTGAATGACATAATAGAGGAAGAGGTTTACATTGAGCAACCAGAAGGATTTGAGGTACATAGGAAAGAATCTCATGTCTGCAAGCTGAAGAAGGCCTTGTATGGTCTTAAACAAGCTCCTCGTGCTTGGTATGAAAGAATTGATCAGTACCTTTCAAGTTTGGGTTTCTCAAAGAATGATGCAGATTCTAACCTCTACTTCAAGGTAGTAAATGGTGAAGCATTGATTTTAGTTTTATATGTTGATGACTTGATCATTACTGGTGAAGAACATCTAATACTAAAATGCAAGAAGGAATTAGCTTCAGAGTTTGAGATGAAGAATCTAGGTCTTATGCATTACTTTCTTGGCTTAGAAGTTTGGCAAAAGCCAGATGAGATGATTCTAAGTCAAGGCAAGTATACTGTTGACATTCTCAAAAGGTTTGGTATGCTTGACTGCAAACCTATGTCTACACCCATGGAGTCTAATTTAGATAAGTTGAAAGAAGCTGCAGCTAGTTCAGAACCAGTGGATTCTACGATGTATAGACAGTTGATTGGTTCATTGATGTATCTAGTTAACACTAGACCTGATATCTGCTATGCAGTGAGTGCACTTAGCTAGTTTATGTGTGAACCAAAGCAAATACATCTTGTAGTAGCTAAACATATCCTGAGATATTTATGTGGCACAATTGGATATGGGTTGAGATATTCTTCAAATGTGGATTTGGAGCTGCATGGTTTTACTGATTCTGATTGGGCAGGATGTGTCTCAGATCGGAAGAGTACTTCTGGTTGTTGCTTCAGTTTGGGGACTGCTATGATCTCCTGGTGTAGCAGGAAACAGTCTTCAGTGGCCTTGAGTACAACTGAAGCAGAGTATATTGCAGCTTGTGTGGCAGCTCGTGAGGCAGTGTGGCTTCGTAAGCTCCTTGCAGGATTGTTTGGTCAATCAATGGAGCCTACTATCATACACTGTGATAATCAAAGCTGTGTGAAGCTTTCTGTCAATCCTGTGTTTCATGACAGAACAAAACATGTTGAGATCAAGTACCACTATATTAGAGATATGGTGCAAAGGAAAGCTATACAGTTGAGGTATATCAACACTGAAGAGCAAACGGCAGACATTCTCACCAAGCCTCTCACCAGGATGAAGTTTGTATACTTCCGAGAGAAACTTGGTATGGTGGAGAATGCAGCCTTGACTGAGAAAGAGTCTCAGTAATCAGTGATCCTTGATTGAGAATGCAACTCTCTGCTGAGAGAGAGTTGAGGTGCAAGCCCTTGTTAATACAATTCTCTACTGAGAGAGAGTTGAGGTGTAAGTCCTTGATAATGCAATTCTCTGATTAGAGAGAGCTGAGGTGAAAGCCCTTGTTTCCACCCTCTGGGAGAAGCTATGGTGGATGTCATGTGTGCGACTCCATGACAACATCACGTGAGAGAATCCGTGATGAGTTTTTACCATCTATGGGAGTAGCCATAATGGTTAATATCACGTTGAGGTGATATTTTATTTTGTTTTTCATTCTAACATAATGTGTCTTGTGCAGATGGAAGTTCATCCCTAGCTGAGAGGGAGTGTTGATGTTAATACAGCGTCGGTCTTCACTAAGACTCATATTAAATATCAACTAGAGCATGGGCCGACCCTAATTTGAGTTATATCATTTACTTGTTGACTGGCCGACTTAAGTTATATTTATTCACTTATTATTATTTGTATAAAGGCCGACCTAAATGAAGAGGCGCCAAGAAGATATATATACAAGGTTACTTTTGGTTATTGAAGAACAATTTGAAGAAAACAAGTTCGCACTTTTGGCAGAGCAGAATTCGCAGTCTTAGAAGAAGTTCATACTTAATCAGCAGATCATCATCTTGTAGCAGCAGATCATCACTTTATAGCAGCAGACTGATTTCAAGGAGAAACATATTCATTTGTATCTTTGCATCTAGGAGAGGTGCTATTATTCATTGTATCAAATTCGGTATTGTGTTGTGACTGAGTTCAAGCAGATTTTTGCTCTTATTCCTTCAATATATAAGAGATATATTTGCTGGGTTTTTTCTCCCTCAAGAGGAGGGTTTTCCCAGGGTATCTTGTTGTGTTCATTGTCTTATGTGTTTCATTTCTTTTGTGAATTGATTATCTAATCTGATCTAAGAAACACTAACACATATTACCAGAAACACATTATCTTCTTCTGTAAACACCATTTACAGTAACAGGATAACTATCAAAACACAAAACCTTATAACTTTCTCAAATCTTCATGCATACCTCTGAAACTTACAAAGTAGAAACTAGATAGGCTTGATAAAAAACCTTTAATACACAACTTATTACCATCAACATATTGAACTTTCCATCATACTGATCTTCACTGCTTCACAAATAACCTATAACATATTTTATTACAATTTTCTCAATATCCTCGACATATACAGTCTTAAATACATTGATGCTAATAGTGTTGACATCAATGACAGCCACATATCAACAATAGAACCACAAAATCCAATAGTTCTAACAAGTTTTGGAGTGTTTGTGGAAGACATTTTTACAAGATGGTTTGATTTGGTAAAGTTGTTTGTGATAGAAATTTGACTAAGTGTAAACTCTGATAATTATGTGTAACAGAGCTCTAGTTTCTGGGTTTGCATCATTCTACGAATGAATATTTCACTTTGTGCTTCTAACATTATTTTTTTGGTTGTTAGAAGTATCTAATTCTATAATTTCATCATGTTTTGGCTCCTGGTTTGAGAGATATAACTAAGAGTTGTTCGACCTGGCAAGTTACAGTTATTTCCTATATAGTGTATATGAGTGGGAGAGTCCATACTTATTTGTGGATAATTTTTTGAATTTGTGGTCTTAAGGAGATATTGGTAGGTGTCAATAGAGTATGAATTCCATTTGGCATGATGTTTTGAGATAAATGTGTCTAAATATGGATACATAGTTGAAGAATTTTTGTATTAGGTCTTCTTTGGTGCTGACCTAATAGGTGTGAAGGTATGTGAAGGTTAAAAATGTATTACGATGTTTTATGGGATCCATTATAGGTCCATGCCAATCTATTTCAAAAAAAATATAGATTTGAATCTTGGAACGAGGCTTATGTGAAAGGACTTGAGCTGACAAGTTACATTTTATATATTTTGTATGGTACATCCAATTAGGCTGACCTAATTGATGTTATTCTTGAAGTGAAACTATGTGTTAGATCATTTTTTAGTGATGTGAATATTATCAGAGGAGTGTGAATTTAAGTTGTGAATGTTGAGTAGAAGATTAAAGTAATGTGAATGCAGAGGAAAGTAGATTGTTAGATCAGAATCAAATGAAGTGTGTAAATTTAGTTAACGAGCTTCATTGGAATTTTAATTCATGCTATGATAAATGTAATTGTAACAGTTCAAATTAGGTTATGAGCCATAATCTCTCTTCTATATTTTTCTTTGTGGGCAGTGAGTCTGCCTGCATTGATAACTTTTGTAAATATACTATAACCAGTTATAATATATTGTGAGCTAATCCTTGCCATGGTTTTTCCTATTTTGGGTTTTCCATAGAAAAATCCTAGTGTTCATGTGTTATGAGTTGTTGAATGTTGAATGTTTTATTTCATTTACTGCATTTCAATCTACTAAGTGGATTGGATGTTTAAATGTTTGAATGGTTTAAAAGAATACCGATTCACCCCCCTCTCAATATTTTGGGTGTTTAACAATTGGTATCAGAGCTTGGTTCTTTAGAAGGATTTTAACCGCTTAGGGAAGATCTTGGAAGTTGAACACATGGCTGTTAGAAGACTACCTACTCCCATGGAAGAGATTCCTGATGTTGGATTCATAGAAGAAGATTGTATGCTTGACAAAGATGGAGAACTCAAAGTTTCCCTTCAATATCTTGAAAGGACTTAAGGTGAGAACATAGATCTAAAATAAAATGTCAAAGAAGCAAATGAATGCATCAAAAAATTGAGAGAGTAAATAAGGAAGTTCAGAGAAAGGAATAAGGAATTTAGTGAACAAATGAAGCAAGAAAATGAAACTATCACCGGTCTAAAAGTGCAAGTTGAAGAAAAGAAAAGAATTGAGGAATGTCTGAATGTAATGGTGAAAAGAAAATATAAGGAACACACAAGGCTTTAACAAGAAGTGTTAAATCTGAGATCAGATATGCAGAATGCTATGAGTCATGAAGACAAATTCAAGATGAGTTCTATAAATCTTGATAAAATGATTGCAAATTAGAAAGGCTCTAAGGATAAAGAAAGTTTAGGATTTGGAAAGGGTGAAAGGTCAAATCGGACATAAAATTTTTAAGATAAGAAGAACAATGGAAAAAAAATCTGAAATCAAAGGAATGAAGCTAGAAATGTAAGTGATATGATGGCCCATGTGGCTGACAACTTTTTTTAACCCAAAATTGATGAAACGAAAAGAATTTTTAAAGGAGATTATCAGCTTTCCACCAATATGAACTATGCTTTACTTTGAATTTAATAAATAATTATTATTCATTTTCTATTTGAATTACGATTAAATTCTTGATTCATAGGCTAATTGAAAAATATCTATAGCTTTCAAACAGTATCACATTTTTTGAATTTGAAACATGTGTCACATTCTATGTTTCGCATACTATAGGATTAAAAAAAAAAACATGAAGTTTTGACCAAGTTAAGGTGGTTAGACATACGAATTTATATATTTTTTAAAAGTTGTAATAAAAATTCATAATTAATTATTTACATGGAAAAAACTACAAAAAAATATGCATCACATCAAGACATGAGTCCTCTACTTATATCTAAAATATTATAAAAAATATTATCATTTTATTGTGGTTAGGGTGGTCAGAAAGACACCTACTTCTTATTTTTTCCCTGAAATTTAAGTACTACTGCATTGAAATTTCAAATTTTCACCAAATAGATTTTTTTTTTTTAATAAACTTAGTAGTTTATAAACTACATTCAATTTAATTTAGATTTTATTCTTACATATTTTTGAAACAATATAGATAACGTATTCAAATTTCCTAACTCTGATTTTTTGAATTTTCATCGCCACTTAAGGGCCTCTTTTTCCATGATGATCCTACACATACCCTATTCTTACAAGAAATTTGGACATAATTCAATGGAATGTAGAAGAATAATGAATTAGAATGTTCCACCATTTTCTAGTCCATGGTTTATATGCAATAAATTTGGTCATAGAGTTAGTGAGTGCAAAATTCAAATGATGAATGGCTATAACAATGGCAGAATGATTCAATCTTTCAAAGGCTACTGTTATGTGCATAAATTTAATCAATATATATAGAATGAATGGAAGGAATACTAGTCAAAATAATGACACATTTTACAATTTCAATAGGCCTAAACACATTTCTAAGTTTTGCAGAAGCAAAAATATGAGGAAGGATAATCTAGTAAAGAGGAATGAACCAGTGCAAAAGATTGATCTGGAAAAAACAAAAAAGGAGATGGAAAATATTTGGAGAAAGAAGGAAGAGAAAGAGGCTAAGGATGAGTCTATACCAGCATTCGGTGTGGATGTTTCCTCTGGAAACTAAGTTGAGAGCTTTGGCTCAGGGGGATCTCTAATGAAAATATTTCATCCCCCCACCAAAGAAATGGTGTTGATGCCTTAGCACAAATATATCTGATGTAGATTGGCATGCTTGATCTATTGGTGAATATTGCAAAATAAAATATCATAATTTGGATTTTGCGGAGCATCAAAATTTGACTATGCATGTAGATAAAGGATTGCCAGTTTTGTTGTTTGAAGCATTCAATGTCAAATTAGGTTAGATTTGAGGGGTTATAAATTTATTTCACTTAGGAAAATTCATTTACAAAAATAATTTGAGAGAAGCAGAGAAATGAAGGTGTGATCAAAGGTAATTTGTCATCTAGTGTGTGTGAACCCTAATTAGAAAAAACAAAGAAAAGGTATTTACAAATCCTTGTTTGCCCTAGTTTCGCAAAAAAAATTGTTTGAAATAAATTTGAATTCATTTGTAATGGATTCATCGAGGGTTATTGAGGTAACTGAGAAGCCAAAACCTAAGTTTAAGAAATACCCTACAAAATCAATAGAAGATGTCTCATTAGGTGTATTTTTACATATTCTAAATGGGGTTTTTCCAATCAAGGATATAAGGATTTTCATTCATGGAAAGATGGATGAGTATGATCATAGCAAGTTAGCAGATATGTGGATGAAAGAATTGATTGGAGATAATTTTTCCCTAAAACCAAAATACCAAAACCTTGTCATGAAGAATCTTTATGTATGGCAATGGTTTCTGATTTTTTTCTTTGGTTACAAATGGGTTAAGGTTGCACTAAGAATAATTCATGATAATTTTGTGTGGACTAACATGCCTAGAATGATAACAAAGGAGGTAATTAGAGAGGTTATAGGTATATGCACCATTGGACCTATTTTTGTATTGAAATATATCAAAAATAAGTTGTAATGGAACTAACAAGTACAACATATGATAAGAGAGCTCTAGCAGTAAACCCTATCACAAATCTAGTTGTAAGAGATGCAATGATGTTAATTGGTTATAAAATCTTTCTCACAAACAGGGAAAACTCAATAGCTATCATGCAATAAATGTGGTACATGAAATGGTTGAGAAAGGTGATGACTATGATATTTGTGAGTTGCTAAGACAACAATTGATGGAGAATTTGAAGCAAACCAAGGAGAAGAAATATGCAATTTAAGTATGGGACTTTGGTTGTGTGTTTTCTTTTCTATTTCTTGAAGTAACTTCCTAGAACAAATAATGTGACCTGGCTACAAGGAAGACCAGTAGCTCATCAGATTGAAAACTTTATGAGAATTATTTGTGATGCAAAGATACAGGATTATGCCCTTACTTCCTTCTTTGTAGTTTTCCAAAAGAGGATGCATGAAAGAGATAGAATTCCAAGAAAATTGGTAGATAGATATCAGAATGATATCACAATTTTGGTAAGAACTAATGAATGCATCATGAGGGCAGTTGAACTGAGGACAATATGGATCCCTGCATTGGGATATGAGGTCACTAAATAATAAATTACTAGCTTAGCTGATTTTTTGTTGAAAATTCCAAAAGATACCACCAAAGCAATATATGGAACCTATGAAGAGAAATCCATGGAGGTGCACATGGAGTAGAAGAAACCACAGATACAAAAGAATTTTAAAAATATGGTTGATCAGTTTACAGAGGAAATGGGTATCTCAAAGGAAAAAGTGGAGCTAGCAAGAGAAAAATCTAAGTGAGAATCAAGTGTTGCAAGAGAATCTGGAAGCACAAGAAGATCTAGTAGGAAAGCTACCACTCCTATTCAGATGTCCTTTGGAACTAGGTAGCCTATCAGAGAGAAAATGAAATCAGCAGATAGTCCTCTGGTGAAGGATAAATCCCCTCTGGTTGTGCACATGACAAGGCCAAAGAAGAAGGCTTCTCTAATAGAACCACCTATCACCCCTACAAAGAGAAGACTAAAGAAAAATGATTTTAGAGAAAAGAATATAAGTGTAAATGTAGAAGAAGAAGAAGAGGAAGGACCCAAGATAGTTTGAAAGAGGAAGGAAGAGGCTTCACAGAGTGAAGCAAGAAAAAAAAAGAGGAAGAAGGTAGATATGGATGATACTTAAAAAGAAGAATAAGTTGAGAAATGAAAAGAAGCATTTGTAATGCACATGCAATAGAATAGGGGATAAACCACCAAAAAGGTATCTCTAGAAAAGTAGAAGTTAGAAGTAAAGCATAAAAATAATCTAGATGTAAGGAAAAAGAAGAAGAAAACACCTCCAAAAAGAGATCGCAGTCTTATGAAGGTAGAGGCACTTGTAAATGGAATGATTCAACATGATATGGTTGGAGAGAGTACAACTTTGTACAATGAGGTTAATGACATAGATAA
The DNA here is from genome assembly GCA_007115665.2 of Sequoiadendron giganteum. Lineage (NCBI taxonomy): Eukaryota > Viridiplantae > Streptophyta > Pinopsida > Cupressales > Cupressaceae > Sequoiadendron > Sequoiadendron giganteum. Next base: position 467,922,834 of record CM021109.1, read on the forward strand.
GGCCACAATAGTTGAGGCCATTGTAAAATAAATTATAATGCTTGAATTAGACATGAGGAACATATGGGATATGTTACTTGTGGAGCTTTGGAATGTACTGGTGAAGAGAAGACAATAGGCTATTAATGAAGAGGACAATGTTAAGACCTATACTCTTGATGTGATTAGTGCTCCCCTATCTGTAGAGAATAAGGCCACATTAGCTCAAGTGTACACAAGAGAATTGAGATTAAAAAAAAGGGTAGCCACATTGATAAGTAGAGATAAGGATGTTCATGAGAGACTCTGAAAGGAGACCATTGGTAATTTTTTAGACCTAGCACAAAGGCTAGGAATGATACCAAAATGCAAGGATACTGCTCTAAAATTTGTTGCAGAAGAGGCTACTTAGTACATTGATTCTCAACATGAGCATATGATATAAAGAGCACATTCAAGATAATACCCCTCTAAAAGTGGAAGATGACAAAAGAAGATAAATAATTTGAAAATAATGTTGAAGGAGAGATAGTTATTGGTGAGGAAGAAACATCCACTCCTCGTCTAGTACCTAAAATAAATTTTACTCCTTCGGTTAGTACAAAGAACCCTATAGAAGAAGAGAATGCAAATAAAGATGTTGAAGAGGAAACTAGTGATGTGGAGAAGAAAGGTGATCAAGAGAATGATGAGAAGGAACATGAAGATAAGGAAGAGGACACCTTTGAAAAATGCAAAAATAGAAGAATAAAATCCAGTAAACTTTGGAAATGACATAGAAAAGGACTCAAAGGGAAAGGTTGTGGAGATTCCAAAGTCCTCTAGTGAATCCTCCAACTCCTCTAAAGATTCCTTGAAGAACCTACTGAGCATGCAACTCAGGTTTTAGCTTGTAGTTTCTTCACAATTGCTACAAGTGCCAATGCAACAGGGAAATGTAGATTTAAAAAAAAAATCCCCACTCCACAAGCCACAATTGGGAGATGTATTCCATTTATCTTCTTGAGAGGAGATCATATAAATGCGTCAAAAAAGTGCAAAGATGATGGAGGAAGCAATGAATACATTGCAAGAGGTCACACCCAATGCAAACATTGACACATCACTCTCTGGTATGGAAAATCTAAATCTTTTAATTGATTCTTTTAAGGAATATGCCTTCGATCTCAGAGATGAAGTGGAGAAATAAATTGAAAAATAAAATGAATGATAAAAATATGTTATAAATCACTGTGAAGTGTGCTCTTGAACACAAAAATATTTAAGAGAACTTGAGGGATGCATCGATTTGTGTAGATGAGGCAAAGGTAATTTTTCAATATTACATGAAGTGGCCTTGTGCCACACAGAGCATAAGGAATGAGATGGACTCCATTGATTCCTAGATCAATAAATCCTCTAGTCCCTATGAACTATCACTTGATCTAGCTGGTACCTCAAGGAATGTAATTGAGTATTTTCATAAGTTCTTCCACCTATAGGAACAAAGGGAGAATACCATTCTGTAGTTTGGAAAAATAATGGACTTGGTGAATGAAAATTTTATATCTGTCTCTAGTTCCCTTTGAGTGCTACTAAAGCTACACATTTGAATATTATGCCTAGCACTTTGGAAGAAGGAGAAGAGATCTTGATAGATTTTGAAACAAAATGCAGATTTTTTGGGCTAGCAATGAAGACATGGAATGAAGGAAAACAAGCATGGTAGGCCCATTTCTAGAAGCTTCGAGATTCAACCTCCTCTAGTTGATAAAAAAAATTATTCTTTATTCTTTTTAGTTTTTAGTTTTAGATTCTTTATACATATTCAGAGTATAAAGAGTAGTTTCCACTACAATGTTTTTGATTTTTATCTAGTATCAAACTTAGGGGGAGTCAATTCTATCTTTCAGTTTGTACATACGCATATATTTCTCAAGGGGAGATCCGATATAAATTAGAATAGTCATTGTAGGCACCCTTTTCCCTTGAATTCAAAAGGGGAGAATTTTTTGGAGATATATTTTGGTAGTTTGCCATAAATGACAAAGGGGGAGATTGTTGGAAGAATTTCATTGATGATACTATTGGAAACATGAGCATGAGGGATAATCACAAGGTATATTACTATGTGTTGCAATGTTTCCATTGATGTCAACATTGTATCTTGATATGGATATCATGGTGCAGATCATTGTAGATCATTTTGGTTGGTTCTAACAAGCTTTGGAGTGTGTGTGGAATATATTTTTGTAAGATGGTTTGATCTGATAAAGTTGGTTGTGATGAAAAATTGAATAAGTGTCAACTCGATTAATTATATGTAACAGAGCTCTAGTTTTTCGGTCTGCATCGGTTCATGAATGAACATTTCACTTTATGCTTCTAACATTATTTTTTGGTTGTTAGAAGTATTTGATTCAAAAAATTCATCATGTTTTGGCTTTTGGTTTGAGAGATATAAGTAACAGATGTTTGGCTTGACAAGTTATATTTATTTCTTGTGTAGTGCATATGAGTGGGAGAGTTTGCACATCTCCACAAATAAGTTTTTGACTTTGTAGTCTTAAGGAGATATTGATAGATTTCAATAGAGTGTGAATTCTAGCTCACATGATTTTTTGGCGTACATGTGTCTAAATATAGATACACATTTGAAGAATTTTTGTATTAGGTCTATTGTGGTGTCGACCTAATAGGTGTGAAGCTATGCAAAGGTTAAATATGTATTGTGGTTTTTTATGAGAGCTATTGTAGGTTCATGTTGACCTATTTCAAATTTTTTTGAGATTTAAATCTTGGCACGAGGCGTATGTGAAAGGACTTGAGCCGACAAGTTACATTTTCTATATTTTGTATGGTATGTCTAATTAGGTTGACCTAATTGATGTTATGCTTGAAGTGGATATATATGAGATCATTTTTGGTGTTTTGAATAATGTAAGCAATGAAAGACATGTAAGTGATGTGAATATTATCATAGGAGTGAAAATTTAAGTTGTGAATATTGAGTAGAAGATTAAAGTAATGTGAATGAAGAGGAAAGCATATTGTTAAATCAGAATCAATTGAAGTTTGTAAATTTAGTTTATTGAGCTTCATTGGAACTTTAATTCATGCATATGATATGTGCAATTGTAATAGTTCAGATTAGGTTGTGAGCCACAATCTCTCTTCTATTTTTTTTGTGTGGTCAGTGAGTCCACCTATAGGGAGCACTTCCATAAATATACTATAATCAGTTATTAAATATTGCGGGCTAATCCTCACCATGGTTTCTCCCATTTTGGATTTTCCACGTAAAAATCCTGGTGTTCATGTGTTATGAGTTGTTATTGAATGTTTCATGCTTTATTTCATTTACTACATTTGAATCTGCTAAGTGGATTTGGATGTTTAAATGTTTGAATGGTTTAAAATAATATTGATTCACCCCCCTCTCAATATTTCAGGTGTTCAACTCAATGATGGGTCTTGACTATGATTCCATGTTAGGGACCCATGTACAAATGCAATCTCTCACAAATGGGGAAAACCTAGTGGAACAAAACTCCTCCCAAAAAGAGAGATGAAAACAAAATTCTCTCAATGAATAATGAGAAGGACAAAACCCCATGTAAGGAAAAATACCCCCTAGAAGAGAAAACACGAGAGACCATGCAACCCGCACCCCCCCCCTCTCAATGTTCAGTCTCTTGCAATGATGGTAGATACTCAACATTGAATGTTGAAGATGATCCATTACCATTGAACAACATTCCTCCTCCTAGGAAGAAACAAAACCAAGATGATATGAAGTATGTCCTCCCATTATTGAAAGGAATATGATGGAAGAAAGAAGATGTGTGACATCTTTGAAGAATTCTTAAGTGTCTTCATGTCGATGTTGAACACTACCACACTCTAAATAGGCACTCTATGCCACAATGTTGAAGAGGACAATCCAAACTCTCCTAGAAATGATTATCAAACACAATCCAAAGAAAAGGATAACTCCTATATAGAAAAAGAATCATCCACCAAATGTTTTCCAAAATAATCCACACTCATGTCAAACTATGAGGGATGATCATGTAGAGAATGAACAAAAGGATCAAAGTGTTCCCTCATAACAACTCAATAAGGGTCATGTTTATCAAAGATAAGATGAATGTAATCAATGTTTCCTCCCAAATTTGAAATAGTGGACAATGAATGTCATGTTGCATTGAATCACAAGGAGCCAAAATTGTGGAAACACAAGCATCATCAAAAGAAATAGTAGATGAAGGTCATGGAATATCAACACATGTCATGAGATCCTTAGTGGCTGAAACAATACCAAGATTCAAATGACCATACTGAATCTCCTCAAAAAAATTCCACTATATGCCTCAATGTGAACATCTATCGAATGAATAATAGGAGAAAAATGGGAGGTGTAGACTTGAGATTGGTGATCAACCTTCCCACCTGTAACTATATATTTTCTATACAAATCTTGGATTATGATAGAATCTGGTGTGAACTCAACACTCTTGCATGCTCTAACATGTGTGATCTCATAGATGGAAAAGATATTTTTTGACAATGAAGGCACACATAGAACATCATTAAATGCTTCACCATCCATGTCAATGGATCCCTTCTCGTAAACATGCATATATGTGTTGCTAGCCATCATGATGTGTGGTGATGAACAAGAGTCAAATAAAGAGAACATACTCTTTGATGAAGTCATATGATGTGAAGCTACTGAATCAAGTATCCACCTTTTTGACTCAAAATCTATAACTATAATTGATTTCCCCTTATTTATATCAGACTTTGATGCAAAAGAAGAATATGAACCTTTTGATTTTGAGAGAAATTTTATTTTATGCTTCTTAATAAGATGCTTCAACTCATCAAGTTTTTTTGAAAATTATTGATGTTCATCATGTCTTATTTTCTTGCAATATGCACATGTAGGCTTCTCCTTCTTAGATGATTCCCCTTTAGAGGGAGAGGATTGAGTTTCTTTATGTAGATTTTTCTTTTTCTTCTTTTGCTTCTTATCAAGATTCACTAATTCTTTTTGTACCTTAAACTCACTAACCAATAATGCTTTCGACTTAGAAGACTTGATCAGACCTATATGAGTTAACTTAGTTTCCTCTTGGATTAGGAAATTTGCAAAGTCATTAAACTTAGGACTAATATATGATGATCCTATAGAAAGCCAATGGGTATGAAAGCTAGAAACAAACACTGAATACTCAATACCAAGCTTTAATAACACTTTCAAAATCAATTGTAAATCCACTTTGTTGCAATATTTTAGTTGTGTTCTTAGTTGTTTGATATTGGAGATGTAGTGTTGGATGTGGTCAAAACAATTAAGATGAAGATTCATTGAATCATTATCAATATGATATCCCCTAATCTTATCAGTTTTACCATAAAATATTTTAAAAGTATCCCCTACCTCTTTAGATGTTTTGCATGATTCAACATGAAAATGTAAATAAAATGAGACTAATGAACATACGCATACAAGATTTTTATCATGATCAATCTCCCATTTTTCCAATTATTTAGCATCAATAGGTTCAAGAATGGTTTCCTTTACATAGACTAGACAACCTTTCCCCAAAGATAACTCCATATTGATTTTCTCCATGAAGAATAACTATATGAAGCTAGGAGTTCAATTTGAGATTTCCCTATTGCAAGAACAATAAGAATAAGAAATAAATCAACCACTGCAAGATTACCCCCCTACCCAAATTACTCAATCAAGAAACCCCCTAGAAATAGATGATTGTGGCACTTTATATTTAGTGTGATTACAGGTGCCACTTGCAAAAATAGTGAAGTGGGCTTGATCTTAGTGCTTACAAATGCCAAATTTGGCCAAAAAATCAAAGTAAGATTTTTACATAGAATGGAATAAATCTGATTAAACCACTACAAATTACACAAAAAATTATGCACTAACAAAAAAATCATCCAAAAATACTACCATAGGAGAAAGAATGGAGACCTGGAAGTTTTAAAAATAAGAACGGGTCATAAACCTCTAAGAATCTACATTTTTTCTAGAAAAACTAGGCCCCAAAATAAAAACCAATTGCACAACTATAAAGAGCATGAAATTCTACCCCAAATAAAAAAATAAACTCAAGAAAAGGAGGTTGAATGACTGAGATATGGGCTTGTGAAGTTGGACTATCAAAATAAAACTACCAACAAAGAGGAGGACCAAAAATCCTTAAGGGTTGCTAACATCACATTGATGTGATGTTAACATTAGTAGTCCACTACATTAAATTTGATGGTCGACTAGCTATTACAACTCGACACAAGTCTAGAGGTTAATGAGAATCTTCCAAGAATATTCTGGAAAATGAAATATTCTTTAGAATATTCTCTACACAATTTGACAGCAAAATTGGGAATCAATGATGTAATATTATTTCAAAAGTTGGTGAAATCTATGTTTATTCACCGATATATGCTAGAACCTTATCCAACATGTGATGAGGAAAATATGGGCCTAGCGAGGGTGGCAAGGTCATGGAAAATCCTGCCACATGGTAGACTATCGCTCGTGGATACCTACGACCATGCAGGTCTGCAAGTCTATGGACCTGCTATAGACCACAGGACCTTTTTTTTTTTAATATTACTTTTTAAAAATAATAATAATAATCTAAAAAAATTATTAAAAAAATCATTTCAAATTTTTTTCCCATCAACTTGATGAATTTTTTTACACCGACTAACTGTCGCTTATGCTTGTAATTATGATGATCGTATGGACGGCAAAGGAGGGAAATTTTTTCCTCAGGTCCTAAGTGAAGTGCTTGGATTTTGATGATTTGACAGTTGATATTGGGGTTTTTGGGCCTTCTAGACGCAATGGCAAGGTTGATTTTGACCCAAAGTGCTCCAAAATTGTAGCTGCCTCCTAGATCTGGCAACCACTCTTCAACTTCAAACCCTCATATATTTGGCCTCATATGTCATATTTGGAAAAAATAAAAGGAAATTTTGAATTTCTCAAACCTTTGGTAAGCTCAAATTTGCACCAACAAGCTTCGATTTAAACCTACAATACAAAGCCACAAAGAAGAAAACCTTAAATTTGGTATTTCTTTCAAGCTTATTTGATTCTCCAAGTCATCATTTGATGCAAGATAGGAGCATACTCAAATTTTCCATATTAACCAAGATTTGAAACCTAGATCTCTTAATAAAGACTATAAGAATAATATTATACCATGTAAAAGTTGATATATAATACTCTACACCATGCAAGATTTGGCTAAAGATTATAGCCACCAAAGATCTAGGAACTTCATGATAGCACAAGAGAGATCATCTATTAAAGAATAATGCTATTCTACCATAGGATGAAAATTGTAGGTTATGATGATATGATTCATCAAATGAATTTGTTAGAAGGAGGAGACTGTTGGAAGTTTTGGACTATTGGCAACATAGGCATCAATTGCATACTAGTTCTTGATATAGTGTTTTCATTGATTTCAACATTGTCGTGATCAACCTAGTATGATTTGAAAGAACCACTGAAGACATGTATAGAATAAGTTTGTCTGGTAAATATGGCTGTACAAGAAATTAGCTAAGTGCTTCTACTAATTGTTTTGTGGTTTTACATGTCAATTTTTGGTCTACACTCCACCGCACTACATGATCTCACTTTGTGACTTTAGCCATGGTTTGAAGTCTATCAGATTCAAGTAAAATCAAGATTTTATGATTTTTGTGTATAATCTTGGAAGTTATGCATGACAGAGTTTAACTTTTTGTGACTTGGTCTTTTCTTTGTTTAGTATATCAGTGTGGGAGATTTTGCATCTCCTTGAAAAGAATTATTTTTTGCTTCGGTTCTAAAGACAGTCTCAATGATGTCGGCAAAGTGTGAATTTGAAGGAAGATTGAAACTAGAAGCCACTTGTATAGAGAAGTGTATGTATGATTGATTTTTTTTGTGATTAGGTCTAATTCTTGGCCAACCTAATACATGATATGTGTTGTGAATATTAAATATAAATTGCAATTTTTTTAAGGATCTATTTTAGGTTTATACTGACCTAAATTATGTATTGCACGTTTGGGTTGATCACGAACAAGTTTTGAATTATGTGTAAAGATGACAAATCTATTTTTAAATTATTTTTGGTTACATCTAATTAGGCCGACCTAATTGATGTATGTGGATGTAATTGGGTATTTATATGTGAGGCAATTTTCGAGTTGTAGGATGGATGAGAAGGCATAAGTGGAAATTTTGGTGTGAAAGGTCTCATATGATGCATTTACATACAAATTCAGAGGTGTGAGATCAAAATAAGAGAAGAATTGTTAAGTAAATGTTAAGAAGAGAAGTAATTTATATTTTAGAGCTTCAAGGGAACCAAAATTCAGACAAGGAAGGTATACTTTTATTATTTCACATTTTGGCTAAGTAGCCATCTTTGTTTTGTACCTAATTCTAGTTGTGAGCCTTATAAGGACAATGTGTCTTGGCAGTGAGCCCCTATAACATACTATATCCAGATATAATATATTGTGAGCTAATCCTCACCATGGATTTTCCCTTTTTGGGATTTCCACGTAAAAATATTGGTGTTCATGTGTTATGTGACTTTGTGGATGTTTCATGATTTCATTCTTTATCTCTATTAATATGTTTTGGTGACTAGATAAGTTGTGTTCAAAAGTTTAATAGAATACGGATTCACCCCCCGTCTTAGTATTATGGATTTTCAACTATTGGTATCAAAGCTTAGTTCCTTTAGAAAAGCATAATAGCTTGAGGAAGATCTTGGAATTTGAACACATGGTTGACAAGAAGTGTCCTATTCCTCCGGAATAAATTTCTATGATTGAATATGAAGATGATTGCATGCTTGATAAAGAAGAACTTAAGGCTACTCTTGAAGATCTTGACAAAGTTGAAACTAAGAACAAAAGTCTAAAGGAAAGCCTAGGAGAAGCAAATGAATGCATTAAAAATCTAAGAGAACAAATCAAGAAGTTCAAATAAATACATAGGGAAGTCAATGTATAGTTGAAGCAAGCAAATGAAGAAATCACCAAACTGAAAGTGAAATGGAAGAAAAAGGAAGGATTGAGGAATTTTTTAATGCATTGGTACAAATCAAGACTGAAGAATGCTCTAGACTTGAAAAACAAGTAGTAAATCTCAGATCTGATCTAGAAAAGGAAAGAATACATGAGGAGAAATTAAAAATAAGTACTACAATGCTTGATGAATTAATTGAAATACAAAAACCCTCTAAGGACAAAGGTGGTTTGGGACTTGAAGAAAGAAAAATTTCAAAGGCAAATCAAACACCTAATAAGGTTGACAATCAAAAGAAGATTCAAGGCAATAGGAGACAATTCATAAATCAAAGAAGAAATGATGGAAGACCTCCTATCAGACAACCAAATGCTCAAAGGTACCCATCTTTCAATGGTATTTGTTTTTCATGCAATAAATTTGGACATAAGGAAATAGAATGTAGAGGTAGAATGAATCAAAATGTTGGATCCTTCTCCAAACAATGTTTTTCATGAAAGAAATTTGGACATAGAAGTATTGAGTGCAGAGTTCGAATCATGAATAGATATAATACAAAGAGAATGTTTCAATATTTTAATGACTACTGTTATGCATGAAAATTATTTGGGAATAAGGATAACTAGTGCAAATGAAGAATGAATAGAATTTAGTTTGGTCAGAAAAATGTTATATGCTACTTTTGTAACAAGCCTAGACATATTTTGGAAGTTTGTAGAAGAAAAAATAAAAGATAGTCTAATCCAATATAGAGGAATGAACCTATGAAAAAAAATGATCCTATTGGAGTGAAGAAGGAAATGGAAAAAATATGGAGAAAGAAAGAGGGGCATCGGTGCCTCCCTCTAGTGCAAATAATTCACTTGAAAATTAAACCAAGGCATGGGCATATGGGGGGAAATAACAAAAAATTCTAATAGCCCCCTAGAAATATGAGGTTTCAAGATATGGCATGAAGATATATCATGGAAGAGGAATTTTTGAAGTTATAGAAGAAATTTGTGGAAGAAAATATTACAATATGACAATTTACGGAGCTTGGAAAGATGTATGTGCACACAATTTTAGGAACATCAACTTTTCGGTTTGAAGCATTTATTGCAGGATTTAGGTCAAATCATAGAGTTAAATTCGTATGTGTGAATGAAAATTCATTTATTCCAAGACAATCAAAGAAGAAGCGAAGAAGAAAGAGGTGTAGAAAAGTTTGAAGCATCATCTAAAAGCTAAATATTAAGACCTTGGTTCACCAAGCTATTCAAGAGGTATTTTCACAAATCTTGTATATTTTTGTCTTTCAAAACAATTCTCAGAAAGAAATTTAAATATAATGGAATTACCAAAAGTGGTAGACAATTCACAAAGACTACTTCTTGTACTTAAGAGGCATTTTGCTTAAGTGTTGTTAGTTGATCCCGTGGGTACATTTTCTGACACTCCTATTGGGGTTTTAGCTACTAAAGATATTAAAGCATATATTCATGGAAAAATTGAAGAGATATCACTTGGAAGGTTATCTGTTTTATGGACAAACGAGTTGGGAGGAAATGATGATGATGCCCTGAAACCTTAGGACAAAACCCTAAGTGACAAAAGCATGGATATCTAGTGGAAGTTTCTGAATTTTGAAAATTAGGAGAAGTATATAAAAATAGTACTGAGCATAATTCACAGCCAATCCATATGGATTGATGGCCCTCACTCAATAAAAAAGGAAGAAATTAAGGATGTAATTGGTTTGTGGTCCATCAGACCAATTCTTGATCAGAAGTTGGTTGATACAAAGGATATAGTGGAGAGAACCGGAGCCACTCTTGAACAAAAGTAAATTACAGTGAACTCCATTACAAACCCAACAGTTAGATTTGCATTTATACTTATTGGTCAGAAATTTCCTGATCAAATAGTGTAGGCTTTGTCCCTCCTATTTCAATTCATATGGCCCTTGATATGTTTGAGAACAATGTTGACTATGAACTTTGTGAGTTGCTTCGACAAAAATTAATGGAAAACCTGAAAGGAAAACAGAGGTGTGGAATCACTTTCCTAATGCTAATACAACAGAGGAGAAGTGCAAAAGACCAGTTTTAAAGCTTCTTAAAACAATTGAGATGAACACATACAGGGTAACAAGAGAAACAAAAATAAGCAATCACAGATAACACCAGAGTTACGTGGGAAAACCCTTTCGGGAAAAAACCCACCACACCAAGTGAAGACACTTTGTATTACAGTAAAATAAATTACAAACAAAGCTCACAGTCCTCACTCTCTGATAGTTAGCTCATAGCAACAAACTTGCATTTTCATGCACTCACTATTACAATACTTCTTTCAGTATCCAATGAATAAATCTAACTTCTCTGTCTCTCTCACACTCTTCACCGTCACCCTTCATTGACTTATATCAATGTAATCAACTATACAAGTCTTACATCGCATTAATCATACCAACCAATTGCAAGCCTTAATTAATGCATCATTCACCCAATCAATAAATTCGATCTTCTGACCGATTTACCCTACAATCACGCATTTGGCTGCCCAGGCATTAACTCCCTTGCCTTAATTGGATTTTTTCATCAGCCAAAACACGTCTTGCAATTACTACTTTCACCACTCTAGACTTCGACCAATCAGATGTTGATTACTTGCCACATGTTGCCTCTCTATTTGTTCGTCACTTCCAGTCAAGTTAGACCGGTCAACACAAGTGACAAACACCTCTTACCGTGTTACATCGCCAAGCCAAAGAAGCCACGCGGTATGGTGGTGCCACCGCCCAACCACAAGTCCCTTTTAACACCCTCATGGTACCGAGGTAGTGTCTTGTTTGCCAGCCTGTCGCTTAGCACCGCGTCACTGCCGAGCTTGGATTGACCTTCCACGATATGGTGGTGCCACCGCCCAACTGTGAGGCTATGCAAAGCCTCTCGCAGTATAATGATAATTGTCTATGCCAACCATCAAGCTCCACCATGCTATCATGCCCGGACTACAAGACTTCTGAGGTAAGGAGGTAATTGTTATCTCTTATTGCCAAGGCTTACCGCGACATGGCCAAGAGGCCATCACGGTGTGGTAGTAAGCGGCCTTCGCTAACCTTCATTGTTCATCACAACCACCATGCCACCAACAAGCACCCTCCATGATAGGGGGTAAGCCTTCATACAGACCACGCTCATTCACCACACTACCACTAGCCTAAGACAGAGACCCCATGGTATGGCGGTAACACTGCCCAACCGCAGACAAACCGACAAAGGCCCATGATAAGGCGGTAAACTGCCAGACCGTGCCTCTAGAAAACCTCTCAGCAGTAGAGAGGTAAAGGCTTAGAAAGATGATAATTGTTGAGAAAATGTATCTCAACTTCCAGCTCGAAGCCCCAACTTTCATGCCTTGGCATTAAAATGTTTCATTTCTGCCTTTAACACTTTACCGCAGCAGCTAAGTCTGGCTTTGGCGATACCATGGTGACTGTCCTTGTGGTTACCGCCATACTACAGGTGGTGGGTCCACTCACCACAGTAGCATGGTGAGACCACCTACAGTTAGGTCTGGTGGTTACCATCGCACCACGGACAGTCAAGTGACTAACCACAGTGGCCGCAGTAAGACCACCAGCGACTTGGCTGGCGGTTACCACCGCACCACGAATAGTCAAGTGACTGACCGCGGTGGTTGTGGTAAGATCGCCAATGGCTTGGTTTAGCAGTTATCGCCACATCATGGAAAATCAAGTGACTGACCGCGATGGCCGCGGTAAGACCACCAATGGCCTAGCTGGCGATTACTACCACACCACGGATAGTCAAGTGACTGACCGCGGGGCTGCAGTAAGACCGCCAACAGTCAGCCAAGATGGCTACTGCCATACCACAGTTAGACCTTGTCAGTGCTACAGTAGTGCGGTAGGGTTGAGGGCAGAGCTCGGTGATGACTTGGGGTGAGCTCGGTCGAGCTCATTGCCATACCGTGAGTCGAACTCGACAAGGTTGCGGTAGCGTGGTATGAGCTCGAACAGCCTAGCTTGACCGGTTGGACCAAAAAGTCATGAGCGACGACGAATGAAGGAAGGACACATGGCTCAGTGTCAAAGTGATAATTGGCTAAAGGCCAAAGTTAGAACAACAGTTATTGCAGGTCGACTCAAGGTGACGGACAGGACTCGATTTGGGTAAAGAAGTTAATGCCTAGGCAGATCGATGCAAGGAGATCAACATGGGAAGATAGATTGCGTGATTGGATGATAGATTCATGAACCTGATGGTTCGCACTTGGTTGAAAGAATTGAATGCAACGTATGACTTAAGTAAGTCGAGTACAATATTGCATGGTGAGTGTTTTTGTTCGAACTGTATGTTAGAGATAACATTGTAACAGTGAGATAGTTCTGGAAGTGCTACTGTGAGCTTATCAGAGAAGACTGTATATTGTATGTAACTGTTTTTGTTACTGTAATACAATTGTCTTGACTTTGTGTGGTGGGTTTTTTACCTGTAAAGGTTTTCCCACATATATCTTGTGTCAACTGTGAATGCTCAATTTTGTTATCTATTTTCTATTGGTTGTATTCTTCTCAAGTAAGTTTATAAAGCTTTTGAACCTATTTATGCTCTTCTCCTCTGTTGTATTAGTGTTAAGGGAATGTATTCCGCACTATTGGGTCATTAGATCCATCCCATTTTTCCTTTCAAGTGGTATCAAAGCCTAGCCCGTTGCGTTATCCTTGAGAGAAAGCTCAGTTTTTTGTGCTAATATTATTTCAGTGGGAGTCTTGCATTGTTGAAACTTGTTTCTATTTGAGATGGCAAGTATATCAGGTAGAGTAGATATTGAGAATTTTAATGGCAATATTTTTAAGTTATGGAAACTCAAGATAGAAGACTTTCTTGTGGATAGAGACCTCTGGATTGCAATGTCCGGAACTAAGCCACAAAGTACGATACAAGAAGCTTGGGATCTTGCTGATAGAAAAGCAAGAGGTTTGATAAGACTGAGTCTAGCCGATTATGTACTCCTGAACATCCATGAGGAGCAGTCTGCAACTCCAGTATGGAAGAAGCTTGGTGATATTTATCAAAGAAAGTCTTTGGTAAATAAGTTATTCTTGAGGAAGAAGTTGTACTCCTTGAAGATGGAAGAAGGTGCATCTATTACAGACCATCTGAACTCGTTTAATATGAGTGTTACTCAGCTAGCATCTATAGGTGTAAAGATAGAGGAGGATCGTTGCATGCTTCTGTTGTGTTCATTACCTAACAATTGGGATCATCTTGTGATGGCTATTGGAAGCACAACCACTCCATTCAAGATGGATGGCATGGTTGCTTCGCTCTTGTCTGAAGAAATGTGAAGGAAGTCTTCTGAGATGGCCAAAGAGGCTCTTGTTGTTTGAGGTAGACCAAAGGAGAAAGGAAAGAAGAAGGACAAGATGTTGAAATCCAAATCTGCAAGGAGATCAAAGTCTCCTAGTAAAAAGTTCAAGGTGAGATGCTGGAACTATGGAGAACCTAGTCATATCCGGAAGGACTGCAAGGAGAAGAAGAAGAAGAATGTCTCTGACAATGAATCTTCTCAAAGTGATGTAGATGCCTTCATTGCAGCAGCCTTGACAACTCAAGCATCAGATGATGTTTTGTTGGTTGACTCAGGTGAGTCTTTTCACATGATGTCCAATAGAGAATGGTTCTCTAAATACGAGAAGTATGACGGTGGAAAGGTATACTTGGCAAGTGATTCAAAGTTGGAGATAGTTGGCAGAGGAAGAGTCAGAATTCAGTTTCCTGATGGGGGAGTCAAAGGTATTGGTGGCATACTTAACATACCAGGTCTGGCTTGAAATCTTCTTTTTGTCAATAAGTTAAATGATGTTGGTGTAGAATTTTTTTTGTAAAGTAGGGAATGTAAAATGGCTAGAGGTGCAATGGTGTTGGCTAAGGGTGTTCGTATTGGAACTCTATACAAGCTGGATGCATGACCTGTTCTTTGCAACAGTGCCTCTGTAAAGTCAAGCAATGTTGCACCTGTAGAGAAAGATGAAGACACTTCTCTGGCTGCAAATGCTATGGAGGTAAAACTCCCAGCAAAGAAGACTATGCTATGGCATCATAAACTTGGTCACATTGGTGAGAAAGGTTTAAAAACCTTGAAGAATAAAAATCTTGTAGAAAGGCTTGATGATTGTAACCTTGAGTTCGATTTTTGCGAACATTGTATCTATGGAAAATAACACCATGTTTCATTTTATTCTAGTCCTCATAAATCTTCCGGTATACTGGATTATGTTCATTCTGATATGTTTGGTCTAGTTAATGTTCCTTTGTTATCGAAGTCTAGATATTATGTTTCTTTTATTGATGACTGTTCGAAAAGGGAATTTGTATATTTTCTTAAAAGTAAATCAGAAGTGTTCAGTCGGTTTAAAGAATTTAAATCTTTGGTAGAGAACCAGACTGGAAGGAAAATTAAATGTTTGAGGACAGACAATGGCAGTGAATTTTATTCTGCAGATTTCGAAAGGTATTGCATTGATCATGGAATTAAAAGGCATAAGACAACGCCTTACACTCCACAGCAAAATAGAGTTGTTGAAAGGTTGAACAAGATGTTGATGGAAAAGGCAAGGAGTATGTTGAGCGGTGCTGGTCTGGAGCAAAATTTTTGGGCTGAGGCTGTGGCTACAACATGTTATCTAATAAATAGATCTCCTTGCTCTACTCTTGTTGACAAGACACCTTTGGAAACATGGTCTGGTAAGAAGCCCTCTCTGAGGTATGTCCGTGTGTTTGGCTATGAGGCATATATTTATGTGTCAAATGAAAAGAGATCTAAATTGGATAGCAAGGTTGTCAAATGTATTCTCATCGGTTATGGAGTTGGTGTGATAAGATATAAGCTTTGGAACCTTGTTACTGAGAAGGTTTTGTACAGCAAGAGCGTGATATTTTGTGAGTTAAAACCTTCAGTAAATGATCAACAACTTGAGACAGATCAGAGTGACAAGAAGAAGGATGCAGTTGAGATTCCTCAAAGTCCAGAAAGGGAAGAGTTGCATGGTGTACCTGAGATTGAGGAGAGTTCAAGCAACTCTGGAAGTTATGATGATGAAGAAGAACCTCAGCCTATAAGAAGATCTACACGAGAGAAAAGGAAACCTGAAAGGTATGGTTTCTCTATGTTAGATTCAAACTGTGCCTATGCTTTAATTACCAGCACTAATGAACTTAGGACTGTTAAAGAAGCAATTGGCATGGCTGATTCAAATTCTTGGCTGGATGCCATGAATGAAGAGATGGATTCATTGAAAAAGAATGAAACCTAGAATTTGGTACCACTGCCTAAAGGGTGAAAGCTTGTTGGCTGTAAGTGGAAATTCAAAAAGAAAACAGGCCTTGATGGAAGTGTTGAGAAGTATAAGGTTAGGTTGGTTGCAAAGGGTTTTTCTCAAATTGAGGGAATTGACTATGGAGAGATTTTTTTCCCTGTAGCAAAGCTAACATCCATCAGACTTTTGTTATCATTGGCAGTTGTGTATGATTTTGAAATTGAACAGATGGATGTGAAGACAGCGTTTCTCCATGGTGAGCTGGAAGAAGAAATCTACATGTCCCAGCTTGAGCATTTTCTTGAAAGAGGTAAACAAAATCTGGTCTGTAAGTTGAATAAATCCCTTTATGGTTTAAAACAATCTCCTAGAATGTGGTACCGGAAATTTGACATGTTTGTGTTGTCAATTGGATTTGTGAGATCAAAATCTGATCATTGCATTTATTATAAATCTAAGAATGATCGTGTGCTTGTTATTACCCTGAATGTGGATGATATGTTATTCATTGGAAATAGCAAGACTATGATTTCCGATCTTAAATCTTAGTTTTCTATAAAGTTCGAAATGAAAGATCTTGGTGCAGCTAGGTACATTCTTGGAATGGATATTACCAGGGATAGAACAAGCAAAAATTTTTGGGTCAGTTAGAGTAAGTATGTGAAGACAGTTCTAGAGAGGTTTAGCATAGATGATTGCAAGCAGCTTCTTGTTCCAATCATGCATGGAACTAAGCTATTTGTTGAAGACTATCCAAAGTCTGATACTAAGATGGAGGACATGACCAATGTTCCTTATGTAAGTGTTGTTGGAAGTTTGATGTATTCTATGGTTTGTACAAGACCAGACATTGCCCAAGTAGTGGGAGTTCTAAGCCGATTTATGGCAAATCCGAGAAGATCACATTGGGATGTTGTGAAGAGAGTATTTAGGTATTTGAAGGGGACTTCAGATTATGCACTGTGTTACCATGGAAATTTGGTTGCATCACAGAGGACTCTCAGTATTCATGGGTATGTTGATTCAGATTGGGCAGGGGACATTGATAGCAGGCGATCCACCAGTGGATACACTTTCATGTTTAATGGTGGAGCAATTAGTTGGATGAGCAAGCGACAGGCTGTAGTTGCTTTATCCATGACAGAGGCAGAGTACATGGCTACAACTCACACCTATAAAGAGGTTGTTTGGTTAAACCATTTGTGTTCAGACATTGGATTTAATGCTAGATAGATTTCAATCTGCTGTGACAGTCAAAGTGCCATTTGTTTGGCAAAGAATCTGACCTTTCATACCAAGACCAAGCACATTGATGTGCAGTATCACTTCATGAGGGATATGGTTGAAGATGGCAAGGTTAGTCTAGAAAAGGTGGAAACCTTGAAAAATGTTGCGGACACTTTAACAAAGCCGGTTAGCATAGACAAGTTCAAATGGTGCACAGAATCGATGGGCCTTGGGGCCTATGATAGATAGTAACTTTTCAAAGCCATGGGGGAAGCTGGAAGTGTTCGCCAAGTGGGAGCTTGTTGAGAAAATGTGTCTCAACTTCAGCTCGAAGCCCCAAATTTCATGCCTTGGCGTTAAATTGTTTCATTTCTGCCTTTATCGCTTTACCGCGGCGACTAAGTCTGGCTTTGCCAGTACCGCGGTGACTGTCCTGGCAGTTACCACCATACCACAGGTGGTGGGTCCACTCACCGTGGTAGCGCGGTGAGACCACCTATGGCTGGGTTTGACAGTTACTGCCACACCACAAATAGTCAAGTGACTGACCACGGTGGCCACGATAAGACCGCTAGCGGCCTGTCTGACGATTACCACCGCACCGCGGATAGTCAAGTGGTTGACCGCGGTCACTATGGTAAGACCGCCAACGGCCTAGTCTGGAAGTTACCGCCACACCGTGGACAGTCAAGTGACTGATTGCGGTGGTCGTGGTAAGACCGCCAACGGCCTGGCTGGTGGTTACCGCCACACCACGGACAAACAAGTGACTGACCGTGGTGGCCATGGTAAGACCGCCAGCGGTCAACCAAGATTGCTACCGCCATACCGTGGTTAGACCTTGTCAGTCCTATAGTAGCACAATAGGGTGGACAGTAGAGCTCGGCGATGACTTGGGGTGAGCTCGGTTGAGCTCACCACCATACCGCGAGTCGAACTCGGCAGGGTTGCGATAGCACAGTATGAGCTCGGACGAGCTCGGAGCTCGGTCAGCCGAGCTTGACCGGTTGGACCAGAAAATCATGAGCGATGGTGAATGAAGGAAGGACACGTGGCTCAGTTTCAGTATGATAATTGGCTAAAGGCCAAAGTCATAACAACAGTTATTGCAGGTCGACTCAGGGTGGCAGATAGGACCCGATTTGGGTAAAGAAGTTAATGCCTGGGTGGATTGATGCAAGGAGATCGACATGGGAAGATCGATTGCATGATTGGATGATAGATTCATGAACCTGATGGTCGACACTTGGTTGACAGAATTGAATACAACATATGACTTAAGTAAGTTGAGTACAGTATTGCATGGTGAGTTTTTTTGTTCAAACTGTATGTTAGAGATAATATTGTAATAGTGAGATAGTTTTGGAAGTGTTGTTGTGAGTTGATTAGAGAAGATTGTATATTGTATGTAACTATTTTTGTTACTGTAATACAATTGTCTTGACTTTGTGTGGTGGGTTTTTTACCTGTAAAGGTTTTCCCATATATATCTTGTGTCAACTGTGAATGCTCAATTTTGTTATCTATTTTCTATTGGTTGTATTCTTCTCAAGTAAGTTTATAAAGCTTTTGAACCTATTTATTCTCTTCTCCTCTATTGTATTAGTGTTAAGGGAATGTATTCTGCATTGTTGGGTCATTAGATCCATCCCGTTTTTCCCTTCAATAATTTCTCCAAGTATTTTCAGAGGTCCAAGCCAGAAGTTGAGGCACCTATTCCCAAAAAAACCTAAGAGACATTAAGAAATGGAAGAAATGTAAATTCCAATATGGAACACTGGTAATTTTCCTAGTTCTCTACTTCTTGAAAGAAGTATTGGTGGTTGGACAAGTAAATTGGACAAATGTGGAGCCAATTGCATACCAAATTGAAAAGTACATGAGAAATCTTGAAAGTTTGGATGCTTTGGAAGAAGCTCTTATTGCTTTCTTTGGAGTATTTTAGAGTAGGATGAATAAGAGATTGATGATTCCCAGAGAAGTGATAAAGAGATATTCAAGAGACATTACCTTTCTTGTCTCCACAAGTTTTTGCTTTATTGAAGCCATCAAACCTAGAACTGTTTAGATTTTAGAATTGGATTGTGAAGTATCTAAAGATAAATTAGTTAGCTATGTAGAAGCTCTTTTGGGTAGTCCTAAAGATTCTAGCAGAACAAAGGTGAGTGCAGAGGACTCTAGTAGCTCTAAGAGATTTGATAAGAAGAGAAAATTCATATATAGTCCTTCGATTGCTGATAGAATCATACAAGAAATTGTTGATATTGAAAGAATTCATGAGATCAATGTCAAGTCTACAGAAGCACAAAGTTTGGATGAAGCAAAACAATCCATACAAGAGGTAATCCCTAGTACAAGTATTGATGTTTCATTATCTATTGTGGAAAATCTAGATCTCTTGGTCAAATCCTTTAAAGAATATGTACTCGAATTAAAAAGGTAAATTGAAGCTAAAACTGAGACATGGGTTGAAAGAAAGAATCTGGTAAATATCTCAAGAAAATGTACAACACATCAAAAGGTTACAAAATTCTTGAGAGAAGTACAATATTATGCGAAAGAATCAAGGAACTTATTGTCATACTACATGAAATGGCCAAACATCACTCAAAGTATGAAGGATGACATGATTACAGTTGAGACTCAGATAAACATGGTTGTGTAGTCTTATGATCCAATACAAGACAAGGATGATCAAACTTGGATCTCTATAATGGAGCTTCATGAAAAATTCTTCACCCTACTAAGTCAAAGAGATGAAATGATCAAGAAAATTATAAAGTTAAGTGACTTAGTTAAGGATAAGTATACACTGGTCTTGAATGCTCTTGGCAGTATTAATAAACTCTAAGAGGTAAACCTTGATCCTAGTACTCCAAAAGAAGGAGAATAAACTCTACTAGAGCTTGAACTTTTATACAAGACTCTTACTATAGCAAAGAAATAGTGGGAAGAAGAAAAGTCTAAATGGCAAGACACTTTTCTGAAGCTTCAAGTCTCTACATCCTCAGGGTAACTATCTATCATGATTTAACAAGCTTTTCATATTTTGATATATATATATATATATATATGCATATAGAAGATAAACAATTTTTGGGTTGACCTCCTAAGGGGGAGCTTATGAAATATTTGGCACACCCTTTTCCATTGATGTTAAAGGGGGAGAGAGAAGAGGAAAGGGGTGTGATGGTAATAAAGAAGTGAGATTTACTATTCTGATTATGCATGTTGCCATCAATGACAAAGGGGGAGATTGTTAGAAGAAGGAGAAGGAGACTGTAGGAAATTTTTTACCATTGGCAACATAGGCATGAATTGCATACTACTACTTGATCCAGTGTTGACATTTTTTTCAATTGTCATGATTAACATGGTATGATTTGAAAGAGTCACTAAAGACATGTACAAAATAAGTTGGTCTGGTAAATATGGTTGTACAAAAAATTAGCTAAGTGCTTCTACTAAATATTTTGTGGTTTTGTGCATCAATTTTTGGGTTTGCACTCCACCGCACTACATGATCTCACTCTATGCCTTTAATCATGGTTTGAATTCTATCGGATTTAGATAAAATCAAGATTATGTGATGTGTTATAAAATATCCTAGAAGTTATGCATGATAGAGTTTAGCTCTGTGTATCTCAATCTTTTCGAGATTCCGCATTTCCTTGAAAATAATTATTTTGTGTTGTGGTTCTAAAGATAGTCTCACTAATGTTAGTGAAGTGTGAATTTGAAGGAAGATCAAATCTAGAAGTCGCTTGTATGGAGATGGGTATGTATGATTGAATTTTTTTACGATTAGGTCCAATTCTTGGTGGACCAAATACATGATATGTGTTGTGAATATTAAATATACATTGCGGATGTTTTTAAGGATCTATTTTAGCTCTATGCCGACCTAAATTATGTATTGCACATTTGGGTTGAGCATGAGGAAGTTTTGAATTATGTGTAAAGCTGACAAAGCTATTTTTGAATTGTTTTTTGTTACATCTAATTAGGACAACCTAATTGATGTATGCGGATGTAATTGGGTATTTATATGAGAGACAATTTTTTGGAGTTGTAGGATGGATGAGTCAGAATAAGTGGAAAATCTAGTGTGAAAGGTCTCATATGATGCGAACATGTGAATTCAGAGGTGTGAGATCAGAATAAGGGTAGAATTGTTGAGCGATTGCTAAGAAAAGTAGTACTTTGTATTTTAGAGGTTCAAGGGAACTAAAATTTAGCACTTGAGGAAGGTGTACTTTTATCAGTTCACATTCTGGCTAAGTAGGCATCTTTTTTTTGTATCTAATTATGGTTGTGAGCCTTATAAGAACAATGTGTCTTGATAGTGAGCCCTTATAATATACTATATCTGGATATAATATATTGTGAGCTAATCCTCACCGTGGTTTTTCCTTTTTTTGGTTTTCTATTTAAAAATCCTGGTTTTCATGTGTTATGTGACTTTGTGGATGATTCATTCTTTATCTCTATTAATATATTTTGGTGAGTGGATAAGATGTGTTCAAAATTTTAATAGAATACTGATTCAACCCCTCTCTCACTATTTTGGATGTTCATCAGAATTGATGTACTACACATGAGACCACCTAGTTATATAGCCAAGTTGAGACATAGGATTGCAAAGGATCATGACAAGTGTCTTAATCCTATGTCATGATACAACTAATATTAAATGACTTAGGACGTGCAACTATTAAAATTCAAAAGATAAGATAAGATCTAATGAAAACTAACACTTTCTATAAATATTCCCTTATAGGACCTAAGTAAACCTAACATGTAAATAGGACCCACTAATGAACTAGTTAGGTAAAATGCCTATTTGCACCAACAAAAGGAAAAGGGGCTTACTTTCTATTTTATTCATTTTTACAAAAATACTCTCTCAAAAACTCTTTAAAAAATGGAAAATAATTAAATTTTCTTGATTAGAGGATTATTTTGGCTTGGATTTGGATTGGAAAGAAGGGAATTGTTGATGTGAGTGGATTTTATTTGGATTGACTTCTCTAATATGGATTGAATTACATAAATTTGACATTGTTTGAGCTCCAAAGATGAAGGTATTTCCCTTGCTTTTCTTAGTTTTTGGAGGATTTTAAATTATTCTATGTCATACCCACTCTAATGGTTGTGTATGGCTTCAATTTTAATTTTAATTTTAATTCATTATGTATTTATCATGTTAATTATTCATTTTCAAATTCCAAAATGTTCAATTTTAAGACATGACAATGGAAAAAAAATTAAGGGCTTAGGAAATGTGAATCTTAATACAAAATAATGTTGTTGTTCACATTTGAATCAAAAGTATACTCTTTGGTTTTGATAAATTTTCTTAATTAAAAAGCTAGAAATTTGAGCATTCATTAATGGTGGGATCGAGAATTTTCTAGTTTTACACAGGAAAAATTATTTCAAAATTTTTAGATTGGGAATGAATATGAATGAATTAGAATGGGAGAAAATAAGACTTGTTATTTTTTCTATTTAGAATCTTGTAATACTATGTTTTAATTGTTACTCCATTTTTTTTGCATTGATTTATGTGCCACACTCAAATAGTGATTTGAAATGAGAAACCTAGGATTTGATGCATAGGGTGTGGGAAAGGAATGGATCTCAATGTTATCTTAAATTTGGAAGTTATTATGAGGCTACAATGTGTAGACACATAAAAATGACCTAGGCCCATAGGCTCTATCCTTTACCACTTTCGTCCTAGCATAGTTAGGACATTTAATTATGTCCTTGGTCCACATTCGACTATTAATTAAGTAATTCATTATTATTTATTTAATTCATGTCTATTGTATTCTTCATGATTATTAAATAAATAAATTATATTTATCTATTCAATATGTCATTAATTGTCTATTGTCTTCTTACAGTTAAATAAATTTATTAATTTATTTAATTACCTTTATTCATGTATTCTTCCTGATTATTAAATAAATGAATTTTATTTATTTATTTAATATGTCACTAATTCTCACAATTAAATGAATTTATTAATTTATTTAATTATCAGTCATAATCCTCTAAATTAAATAATTATCTTTAATTATTTAATTACCTAATTTCATATTTCTCTCATTTTAAATAAATGAACTTATTTAAAATGATTTCGTTTTATTTTGTTTTATTAACTATCTCTTCATTTTAGTAAATAATCTGAAAAAGATTATTTATTGTCACATAAAATCATTATTTTGAATTAATTTAATTCAAAATGGTAATCTTCTTCCAAAAATCAAGTAATTGAGCAAATTCTTGATTTTCCAAAAAACTGTTTTTCAGTTCAACTCTTATCTTCTTGATTTTCTAAAAATCTTTATCTTTTTGACTAATTATCACATTTATTCTTGACCGTCGATTTGATTTTATCAAATGACATCTTGGCCACTCATTTAACCATCTTGCCCTAACCCTAATTAGGGATTTGTTAGAGTAAAGGTTTTAATTTAATTATGTTGATTAAGTTACCTTTATTCCCTTCTTAAGATTTCACTTTAGTTTGCATAAAGTGACATTTAATAATTATATTAATTATTAAATGTTCTCCTTTTAGGGTTTCTTTTAGGGTTACACTTTAGGGTTTCTCAATCTCCTTTTATAAGGATTGATCTTATTGTATTATCACATCAATTCATTCTCTCATTCTCTATGATATATACATTTTCAGTTTTCAGAGAACCCTTGCTTGTTTGTCTCCATCTCTTCTTTTGTGACAAGTTATTTGCATGCAGGTGATCTTCGGGGTTTGTGAAGTTGTATTTTCTCAACTTCTACATGGTATCAGAGCTCCAAACCTACTGCTTCATGTTCTTGTTTTGAAAATTTTTGGAGCTTCAAGGGTTTGGGGTTTGTTTTTTTAATCCAGGGCATACCTACAATTTCAAAGCTTTTTGAACCCAAACAGACCTTTCCATTGTGTCCGCAGCGGTCCAAAACCCCTAAATCGACTATTCATTTATCCATTTTGGACATAGTTGTTTTGAGGGGCAAACTTTTTTACCCATACGGTCGTCCGTACGGCCATCCACCTGCCTAGTAAAAAAAAATTTCGGAATTTATTTTTTTCCGCATCTTTTTTCGGATTATTTATTTCATCAAATAAAATATTTTTTTTTCTGCAAACATTTTTCCGTAGTTTTTTCATTGTAAAAATCAAAAAAAAAATATTAACAAAGGTAGTTTAAAGGCTTGCGGGCCTAGTGCGGGTACCCCTGTGTAGGCAGGGACGGTACCCAAGGGTACCGCCACCTATCATTATGGCAGGTGGTGTCCCCTTGGGCGCCACCCCCCCTGCTGCGGTTGGTACCGCATGGGTACCACCCTGCCACTTTGGTAGGCGGCGGCCCCATGCGGACCCCACCCATGTTTTTTTTTAAGTTTTTTTTCACATTAAAAAAAATCCATTCTTTTAATGATTTTTTTTTTAAAATCAACAGTTTTTTATTTGTTTTTTCATTATTAAAAAAACATTTTTTTATGAAATAAGTCCAATCGCGCTCTTGCGGTGACGGTCGCTTGGCCGTCAAATTTAAGCCCCCATTTTTTCTGCGACGGCCGTATGACCGTCAAATTTAATGCAACGCTGGCTTTTTTTCCTCTTTGGAGTTGTTTTCTTCCAGAGGCCGTAACTTGGGCATACGATATCGTTTTTTGGCAAACGAGATATCGCCGGAAAGCTAGTTTTCTCAAATTTTTAGTGGTGTGGGTCTCATCACTTCTTTTTTCTGTTGGTGCATTCTACAGTCAGTTTTTTGGTTGTCCTTCATGTATTTCCAGCTTTATCCTTTTTGGGCATTTTGAGCATCATTTGTAAGCAATCTTTTATTAAACACACTAAGATAAAGTGCCACACTATTGTACCTATATTTTTGAGGATTTTGCACATAAGGTTGTGCCATATTTTGTACTCGCACTGTTTTATAAAGTGCAATGGGGGTTGTGTAGTTGGCCTTTGTTTGCCATCACACCTTTGTCCGGTGAGTGTCCCTCCACGACGACAATGGATCCATATGATTCCAGCCTCATGCATGTGTGTTTTGTTTTGCACAACACTTTTTCAGTTGCAGGTGCTTCCTTGTGCACTTTCAGATGTTGTATCTTCTCCTTCATGCACTACAGGGTGTTTCACACCACTTCAATGGATCTGTCAGGCTCTCCCAGTTCAGCATTATGGGGGGGTATTATACTATTTGTGCTAATGCTTTCTTGGTTTCACCTTGGAAGGAATCTTCCATTCTTAGTTGATCACTTTTTTTCAGACTATTGGTACTTGTGTCATTTGTATCTTCGTTCTAGGTGTTTGCCTTTGTTTTCCATCTGATTCGAGTAGTGTCATTTGGGGCAATCATGCAAATTGTTGTCTTCTTCAGACTATTGGTACTTGTGCCATATGTATCTTCGTTCCAGGTGTTTTCCTTTGTTTTCCATTTGATTCGAGTAGTGTCGTTTGGGGCACTCATGCAGATTGTTGTCTTCTTGATCCTGATCATCTTATCTTTAGCGGAGGTTCTTCAGCACCATAGTAGTCATCTTTCGATAGTTGTTTGCATCTTCTTCTGCTTCAGTGATGTTCTTCATGGCTTTCTACATCTCTTTTTTGGAGTAGAGCTTTTCCCATGAGGTTTTCTCTATATCTCCACTTTACAGAGATTTGGTTGTATTTGGGTACCTGATCTGGCCTAGCTGTCAAGACCCATGTTTTCCTTCTTGCATTGTAGTTACCTTTGCTTCTTGCATTTGTTTGTAGCTACACTTTTGCTCATCTTAAGGGGGGGTGTTAGAGTAAAGGTTTTAATTTAATTATGTTGATTAAGTTACCTTTATTCCCTTCTTAAGATTTCACTTTAGTTTGCATAAAGTGACATTTAATAATTATATTAATTATTAAATGTTCTCCTTTTAGAGTTTTCCTTTTAGGGTTTCCCTTTTAGGGTTACACTTTAGGGTTTCTCGATATCCTTTTACAAGGATTTATCTCATTGTATTATCACATCAATTCATTCTCTCATTATCTCTGATATATACATTTTCAGTTTTCAGAGAACCCTTGCTTAATGTCTCCATCTCTTCTTTTGTGACAAGTTATTTGCATGCAGGTGATCTTCAGGGTTTGTGAAGTTGTATTTTCTCAACTTCTATAGGATTGTCACATGAAATCTTGTCCACTAATTTTAGGCTTTGACAACTTTTAATCTCGTTCATCCATGCAAAATTACATTCTTTATAAAATATCAATTTTGCTCACAATTAGGGCACCACTTCGTTATTATTGCACCACTTCATATTTAGAATCACTTTCATTATGTTTAGAATTTACTTTTCATTTTAGGCATATTCATTTATCATAATCTGTTATCATTCAAATCCTTCAAAACTTGCATAGGACAATGGCATAGTCAATTTTCTCACATAGATCTGAGGGCAACAATCATGCGTTGCAAGCTAGGAGGTGTTATGGAGGTGAATCATGGAAGCTTCGATGGATATTAGGTATAATCGTTCTTGTTTTATGCTTTCTTTGTTCTTCATAATCTTCTTAGGGTTTTATTTGATCTAACCATGCTAAATCCATTAACCCATCGATTACACAATGGATAAGAGTTATTAACTTATTGATAATTAAACTTATGGGGTAAATAAAATGAACCAAGATGTAATTTGATGACATATCTAGATAATGTGTAAAAGCTTCAATTATGATATGTCAAGGATGTGTTGCATTCTAATGCAATTGGATTTTGATTGGATACACTCATGAGGTGATATGGATGCATAATAAATTTACATGAATACATAGAGCTACTATGATGATACTCATTGTTGTACCTCTAGGATCCTTGTCCTTATTACCATTGGATACCTAACTATCACCATGTGTGTGTGTGATTGGTTAAGATCTTGATTTCATGTGTTCATACCAATTTTTTATGTTTATTGGTTGACATGTATATGTTGTGTGATGTGATTTATCTCTTACTCCTATATGTTGGTTATTTTTCTCATTTGAGAATATTTGTGCTATGATAATTTATCTTCTATTGCAAAGGTTGCTTTCGTTGCACCAAAAGATCAACCCGTTAATGTCCAATACAACTATTGGATTTATAAAAGATCCAAGATCCATAGGAGGCGATTAAACCATGTCATGAATTCCAAGCACCACATTGGCCCACACCGAGGAGACCAAGGGAAACACCTTGCAACAATCCCCTAGTGTAAGCAAGGGGTTCGAACCTGTGACCTCAGCTCTGATACCAATTGTTGCAAAGGCGGCTACTGTTGCACCAAAAGATTGACCTGTTAATTCCCAATACAATTGTTGGATTTATACAAGATCCAAGATCCACAGGAGGTGGTTAAACCATGTCACGAAGCCCAAGCACCATGTTGGCCCATGTTGAGGAGACCAAGGGTGACACCTTGCAACATCTTCCCTATTTGGCATGTTATGTTGAAGGTTAATCATACCTATTTGGCATGTGTGTGATATTGTCGGTTTATCATACATGTTATCATTTCTATGCTATGGTAGTTGTTCATAATGTTTAACATGTTTGTGAACCATACTCACATTTTTTTATGTGAGCGTGTGTGGTTGTGCATAGTGATTGTCTCTCATAACCATGGGGTGGACCTATAGGTACCACGTGGTTGGTTGGCACTCAATCACCATTGGGGACTAGTTGATCCATTGGATGTCACAATATCATGTGCAAAATAGAATTAGGCTTCATATAGATATTTATTATTCTATTTCCAATTATGTAAAACATATAATTAAGGACGTTTGAGTCTCATGTGTAACTGTATTTTATATTAGAACTTCTTATTGGGTGGATTGTAATCCACCAACATAACTAGTGATAATGTTATTATTAATTTTATCACATATAAACATGGCATCTAATGTTCATGTTATTTTATATGAGTTTTGTCATTATTGCTAGGTTAGTAAAATGAAATTAAAGAATCTTTGAGTTGGTATTAAAATTAATTTAATGTGTCAAAATAAATCAATTATGATATCAATGGAATGTTAGTGAGATTTTCTATCCTAGTCTTGGTTTATGAATATGAGGACCTGTCATGGGGTGGTGTCATTGTGTAGTTTTGGTTCTCCTTATGAATGGATAATGATTCGTGTGTGTTGGTAATATTCCCCTTCAGCCCTCATTTATTTCAGCTTATTTTGAAAGTTTTAGAGCTCCCCATCCTTGGAAAGAGTCTCTTCCATTTTCTTGTATTTTTAAGATTGAGTGTGATTATCCACCTTGGTATCCCATTCATTTGTAGTCATTTTGTAATTTATTTTGAGTTGAATCTTTTTTTTGTGAGTTTGAGGCATTGTCCCTAAGAACAAGACCTAGAAACTATCATAAATTGTCTTTTGTAAGGACTACAATGTGGGAAAAGCACTACAACACAAAAATAGGACTTTGACATAATTTTAGGAGTACAACACAAAAATAAGACTTCAACATAATTTTAGGACTCTGACACAAAAGTAGGAATTTTGTGCCATAACTAGAATAATCACCAAACTAAGATACCTAAGTAATGGATCACTGGTTTCTTTCCTAGATGCTACTATCCTATTTAGGCACTAGTGTCCTTTTTTGGTCTTGTAGCCCTTTGATACACTTTCATCCTCTATTTTATCATAGACTGGACATTTCTACTCATTTCTCAAGGAAATTTTATTTATAAAAGTTTTTCCCCTTATTTTTTATTCTTCCAATGTCATCACATTCTTGACAAGTTTCATAATCTATAATTTATGTCATCTCTTACTTTGGGATGTGTGCCCTTACACTTAAATGACCCATTATTGTTCCAATTGTTGGAGGGGTTGTATCTCCTAGTAGATTATCCTCTTGTGAGGTATTATCCATGTTTTTGGTTGTCATTTTTTCATTATGGAGTGGATTGGAGGTATTTTTCACCCTCATAATGCTCCATGTTCAAGAAATCAGTAATCATTCTAACTAGTAAAGGTATGGGATGTCCTAGTTGTCCCACCACTTGCATAAGTTTCCCTTGGTACTGTAAGGTTCATTTAGTGTTTTTAGCGAGTGGACTCAAGGTATATGATTCCCTCATCCTACCCTTTCACTATTTTCACAAGAGAAAATGATCACAAGTTAGGACCCAATCATCATCATCATCATCATGTAGCTCCACTCTCTCATAGGTTCATCATGGTGTCTTTTTCACACATTTTGTGACTCTTATTCTTGTGCCACTTTTCTTGGAGCAATGGTGACATATTTTTTGTTTTTAATGTCCTGTGCCATTCTTGACATGACACTTTGTGTGTGTGTTAACATGTGAAGTGCAATATGTCATTATCATATCTTAATCATGGTGTCATTTTGGTGTTCTTTCAAAAAAAATCACTTGGTTAATGTCCTAGGTGTTTGGGTGTGTTTATTGGGAAATTACACTTAACATGTTGTAAGGTAGACTAAACCAATGGTTTTTAACTATTCCCCTTCACCATCTGCTAAATTCTTATGTTCTTTTGGTATACTTTGGTTGTTTCCAAATTTTTGACACCTTCCTTGATTTTTTTTTTTAACAATAGTGCACTTACATGATGTCTATATAATTACACTCTCATATTAAGAAATTAATTTTTTTAAACATTTATTTACCTAACTATTTGACTATTGGTGTTATTTTTAATGCCCCTTCTTGTAATGACTCTGAAATTGTGATCCCAACATCCATGTCCTCCCCTAACCTCTTGTAAACCTCATTCAAGAAAAAATATAACTAGCAATGAAGCAAAGGAGATCGATTTTTCCTTTGGCTATATATTTTGAACAACAAATTCTCCTTTGGCTAGAACTCCTACCATCTTGCTTAGTGTTTATGTTGGTATACTTGTCCTGATTTTATTAGAAAACTTTGTTATTGTGATTTTTCTGTGAATCTCTAACAAAATATTCATATGCAACTATTCCTCTTGAGATATATAATTTTTTTGCAAGATTCTCTATTTATTATATTATTTACTTATTTGTGAAATTCTCAATGGTATTATTTCATTTCTTCTCCACTTGAGGTAATGGTGTCTCCTTTTTTGTGCTATCTCAATTACTTTTCTTTTACTTGGAAAAAGCTATTAATGGGTCCATATCTCCTACATTTTCCTTTTCATACACATAAGATACTTAGAATCTCTATAGCCTTGAGCTATTAAGTGTTATTTTTATAACTACTTTTTTTCTTAAATTTTACATGCAATTAGTATTATGAACACACACAAAATATAATCAAACACTCTTTTGATGACTATATATGGAGATCAAAAGACTATATTTGGGTGTTGACCATTTTGGCAAGCTCCCAAGTACTCAACCCTTCTTTTTCTATCTAGCTACAGGTATTTTTAGTGGCTTCATCATATGGTGGTTTTTTATCTTTAACTATTTTTGTCTTGTTGCTATTAATTATCTTATTAATCATTCCCCTTTTGGTGAAATGTAAACGGTTAAGTTTTTTAGTGAATTTGTTATCATCTTCTAATAGTACTATGCATATTTCTTACTGTTATTAGAATAGATTTTCCATTTTATTCTTGTGTTGAGTGATTTAGTGTATGCATTATCATAGTGCACTTGCATTCTAGAAAAAATTCATTGCCATCCATTATTTTTTCTAGTTTCTATGGTATGTCTACTCTTTAAAACTTTCTCTAGATTCTAGATCTTTCTTTGTTCCTATTTCAATCCTAATTTTCTTTTATACTATTGTGTTTCTAGTTATTTTGAATTCCCTTAGTCCACTAGATATTTTTTCTAAAGAACAAGCATACCTTTTAATTAGGTGAAATACACTTACCTAGATCAAAACACTCTACTCATTTCTTTGTTGTAGATTACATTAATGTGTTTTATTTATATAAAAAGAATTAAGAAACTTTAAATAAAGAATAATCTATTTTCTCTTATTTCACTAAGTAGTTCCAATAATATGGAAACCCAAGTGTCTACAAAGTTTTTAAAATCTTTGTAGGAACCTCTGGAGAATATTGGATTCCTTTTCTATTATATTTGTTAACTAAAACTGCTCCACAAAATTACATAATGGCTATTTTTTTTAGACTATAGGAATTCGATAGCCCCCCCATAAACTGTAGTGTGCCTGGTAAAGTTTTTTCACATGACTAGTGATGCTCGCACGACACACCCTCTGATACCATGCATACAAATGGGAGACTAGACCTTGTGACATCTTTCCAAAATTATATAGTGGCTATTATGCCCTAAGCTAACATAACAATTAAAAGAAATAAAAGGAGGATAAGGGTTAGAAATGAGGTAGGGATAGAGAAATCTAAGTAAATGGAGGTGACTAACCAAAGATTAGTGACCACATATCTCTTTCTTCAACATAAAGCTCCCTCAACTAACATTCATCATGACTTGTGGCTTTTAGATACACCAAACCATTTGCATCTATTTGGGGGTCATAAGCTAGCAAATATAGACACATTCACAAAATCAAAGCAAGGGACACTTTCTAAGTTGAAATGATAAATAAATCCAATAGTAAATTGTTTATTCAATATTTACAAAGGGACTAGAGCCAAGATTTATACAAGCATAGGTTTAGCCTTGTGCAATAGCAACCATAAGAAATTCAAGATTTTTTATTACAAAAGAATAGATAATGAAAAGATAGAGGGAAAATATCAATAGGGCCAAGCATTTTCTTGATGATATATAAATTCTAGACCAATGGTTGAGAAGGAGTACACATAGGCGATTAATAATGTTTCTACTATCCCTAGGAGTCATGATAACCTTTTTTATGAGTGTAGATGCCTAAAAATGACTAATGCATTTCTATCTTTACATTTTCTCATTTTCTCATCAATTCTTCTATCTATATTAATTAAATTGTTTTTAATTATTTAATTAAGCTAATATTTCCTCTTTTCATCTATAATAATTAAATAATTTTTAATTACGTAATTATTTCAAATTTTCCTTATATCTATATCAATTAATTTTTTATTGTTTGATTAATCTATCGT
The DNA here is from genome assembly GCA_007115665.2 of Sequoiadendron giganteum. NCBI lineage: Eukaryota > Viridiplantae > Streptophyta > Pinopsida > Cupressales > Cupressaceae > Sequoiadendron > Sequoiadendron giganteum. The sequence continues at coordinate 467,955,507 of CM021109.1, forward strand.
TTTCCCTCCAACATTAATTAAAACAATTTAAATTACTTCTTTTGGTCCAGTATAATTAAAAAATTTAATTAGCTAACACTTATTCCATGATTAAATAAATTAAAATAATTTATTTAATTATCTCTTTCCCTCCAAAATAATTAAATTAAAATAATATTTTATTTATTTTTCCAAGTATACTAATGAATTAAATAAATTTAATTAATTCTTTCAACTATTTCACTTCATTAATCCAAACCATTTACTAATTTTAGTTCCTACCCTTTCCCAATTTTTCTCATCCATTGATTTTTCTAATTAATCTCCACCATTGATCAAATATCAAGTGAAGCATATAAATAAAACCCTTCATCCACACATTATTCCCTAGCTAGCATGATCATTATCAAACATTATCATTATCAACCAATATCATTAGAAAACAAGTTCATATCAATATCTTGTATCTCTCTATTATCTATCTATTATATTTGAGCATTTATCATTATCCTTTCCAATTCATGTTATCATACTATCATTGTGCTATCATGGTTATGCTATTTTGAAGAGAAACCCACATATCAAGCATTCAAGAAAATATCAAAGAAATAATGGAGCAAATCAAAAGTCTTTGCTATGGCACAATTTTTCATTATTTGATTCATTCCATAAATCTTAAGCTTTATTGAGTAATTGTTGAGTGTGAATTTGGTACTTTCATTGTATTGTTCCTATTTTACATAATTCGCATTTTCATCATCCATAAGGAGATTATGCTACCTATGACATTATAGTAGAAGGATCCCACAAAATCTAGTGGGGAATTAATCTCAATTAGACACAAGGTTTATCTGATGGTGTCTACAATGTTAGGCCATTGGAGATAAGGAAGCACATGTTAGATGAGTTTGAAGTAGCCACCTTGACTTGATACCATTGACTTGGGAGGTCAAGAAAACATCAATGAATAGGAATTCTATTAAAGTAACTAAGGAGTAGCTTCAAGCATAAATTTTTTGAAGAAAAGACCAATTGATTTTTATAATGGACAATCTAAGAAAATATTGACTATTGGATCATTCATCATAATAATTACTATTGTAATACCAAAAGTGCCACTACGGTAGGACCATAAAAGGTCTTGAATGGGGAAAACAAGAAAGGAAACAAGGCCCAAAAGGCTTCAAGTTTGGTAGTGGATATAAAGGGGGTTTTATTAAGGAATTTTTTAATCAACCATATATGTCACCATTTGACTATTTTTTAAATTTATAGCCCAAAATCTGGCTCTTTTGAGGTTTCTTAGAAGTGTCTAATGTTCCAATATTTGATAAATTTTCCCAAATCCTATAATAAAACTACCTCAAGTTAGAAACAATAATTTTTTAAGTTAGACACATGCCCTAGTGTTGTATATAAAAATTTGGTCCCTATCTCTCCAATTTATCAAGGGCTATTTTTTATTTTATATAAGTTCGCCCTATTTTAACATATTTGATTAAAAGTTATATATTGATTAAAAAAAATAGATGTTGAATCATCATAAATGCTATAGATTAATATAATTTTAGTTATGAAATTGCAAAAAAATGGTCAACGAAAAAATATTACCACCCACTCAAAAATTTAACATCCAATATGGAAAAGAATTGCATAAGATATTATGCTTCTTTTTAGTGATTTATCAAAACTTCTAATAGAATTTTTAAGAGGTATTTTCTTAAAGTATATCTTGGTGCCAATGTAATCTACATCATTATATACTATGTGAAATCCATTGCCAATGCAAGCTAAAGGGTACGAGCATGGTGAAGGCTTGAAAAACCTCCAAAATTTTGAGAAGGGACCAAAGTGTGGGTTCCACTATGAACCACAACATTCATGAAGGAAATTGTTTGAGTTGTCAAATTTAAAGATGCATAGTTCATGGGAAATTATGGGTGATGATTTATCAAAGGCACAAAAAACTTTGCAAAAGGTTAATTTGAGAGACGAGGTAGGTCTCATGCAAGTAAGAGAGTTGCAAATATGAGATCCTTTGGATTGCAAGATCCGATGATGAATGGTCACTAGGAGAGCTTGCTACTAACTTGGTTGAAGCTCTCAAAAGAGTGGTGAGACAATAGGCTTAGAAGATAAAATTCTTGCAAATTGGTGGGAAAATCTTAAAGCCAAAGAGAGGAAATCCATATATCATTGAGGGGAAAATGATGCTTAGACAAAAGTAACCAGTGGAGGGATCCATCTACATTATCATGTATCACTCAAAAAAAAATCCAAACAAGGTCATCTTCAAAGAAACAAGTGTGTTCAAATGCATTATAATTACCTTTTTAAGGTGTCCTAAAGATTATCTACAAACAAATATACCCAATTAGTTTTCATTTCAATTTTAAGCACACAAACAAATTCATAAGTGACTATCAATTATTTCCAAGTACTTGAAACATCATAATTAAAATATTGGACTTCATGCATATTTATGTGGTAATAACAAGGGTACTTGAGGTCTCACAAGACTTGGATATATGTGGTTGTAAGTTAGTATGGACACGGATACATTTCAATCATCTAGTGACTAGATCAAGATGGTGGTCACACATCCATATTACTCTTTGCAAACTAACTCTCATTAGCTTATACATGTGTTCTATACACTAATTACACACATCAAACCACATCAAATGATGATAGCCAAAGTAACAAAAATTAAAGCCAAGAATTACAATCACCTTGTAATACATGCTACATCTCTAGTGTTATAAATATGCATGGAATCTATCTCAATAAAATTCGTCTCATAAATACAATAAGAAACACTTGTGTTAGACATATCTTGGAAAAACCTCATCAATAATCCAAGATGACAATATGACACATTACAAGCTTCATAAATTAAGATTGAACATCATATATTGATGGCTAACATCTCATAGCATCTTATAAAAATAATGAACCTAAAACATATATAATCATTTAGTGTAAATTTCAATGTCAAATCATATACAAGATACCATCAAAATGGATCAAAATAATAGCATGATAAGTCCTAATCCAACAGGTGTAAAAAATGCATCAACACATATGGGTCTTACAAAAATCTCATGAATAGAAATATGGGTAAACACATGATATTGGCTTGTTTATACTACTCTTCTATTTGTCCTCCAATATAAAGGATCAAATGTCTATATGCACAATATCATTATCTTTAATTATGAAACAATTCACATTTCATAACTAGCATCTCTTGATCTTCCAAATTTTAATGGTTGACTTCTTGGTGTTTATTATTCCACATATACAAGTTGCAAATGAAAAAATGTGCAATTGTCACTTAGGAAAGCCAATTGACCACTCAAATGACTACTAGGTGGGGTGCGAAGAGCTAGTGAAGTTAGTGTGATAGCACAAGATGACATAGAAGCTTATGCATTGGTGCAAAGCATGGTAAGTGTCTATGCAAGGTTCCTTAAAGGTTGTATGATTTTGGTAGGTTCAAAATTAAATGAAACTGTGGCTTTGATGATGGTGAACTAAAAAGAAAAAAAAAACACAAAACTAGTTTTAAATGACTTGTATATCCTAGTTTCATGGATAACTTAGACAACATACTAACTGACTCGTTAATACATCATATTTAAAAATATTATTCCCAAATTTTTGGTTCCCAAATTTTTGGGGATGGCAATGATTAATATGTGGGTGAAGGCACTTGGTACTGTAGAGTATATTATACACTCAAGCTTCTAGACCACCTAAATGCATTATTGTGAGTAATCATGGAGTCCCATAATTATTCAAGTGTGTTGTGAGATAGAAACAATCCAATTTGGGGCCACCTATTACAAGATGTAGCTACAAAAATCCTAATGAAAATGAAATGGGATGTAATTATACATAAGTCACAAGGATTTCAAAAAAGAGGCCACAATAGATATTGGTGGTGGGGTTGACATTTATTATTATCTTACAAAATTTTAATCTCTTGACGCATTATGAATGTTGCCATGATTTTCATTCAATTGATAATCCAAAATAAAAGAATATAAAATGTCACAACATTAAAACAAATGAAAATCAATGTTTACAGTGATTATCTTTGACATGAGATATGCGGGCCATCTTGAATTTTACATAAATATGGCAAGGGATTGCATCTAGTGATTCGTTGTGGAATTTAAGTCATAACTTAATCTTGATACTTGTACAATGATATTACTTATTCAACTATATGTGATATGCACTCTTTACTATATCAAGAGCACTTTAAAGTTAAAAGTAAATTATCTATAAATTATGTGATACATTGTACTAGAGTTTGGTGTAGACTATGTTTATATTCCTATTTATGCATATTGTTGTTGTAATAAAAATCAAATTACTTATTTGCAAGTAGTGTGCAATGAGGTCTTGAACCATGTTAGTGTCAACCTATACAATAACAAATCATGTATAAATTACTTAGTGACATTATTTTTCTAATTATATACATTATAAATTTATTGCGAGAAAGTAAAGTGTAGGTTTTATTAAACATAAATGGATGGAAAATTTACTAGTTGTCTTGATTTTTTTGTGTGGTTGCATACCATATCTATTTAAAAATGTAAGAAATGATAGGAACCTTAGCAAGTTGTATGTGGCTAGTATTTTATATGAATAAAACCCTACACCCAACATAAACATAGAAATGATTATTTCTTAAGATAATTATTATATATCATGAATAATTCTATGGCATTGCACTCTTTATTTTATAATGGGTCATTGTGTAGCAACAAACCAAAATGTTTGAAAATAGTAGTGCATAATATGTACACATAATCAAGAGACCTATTATTTATGATGTTTCAACCTCCTAGAAATGTTAAACTTAACATGGAAAAACATGGAAATGAGTTGAAGCAGCTAGACTTCAATTTCCTTCAAGTCACCTTTATATTCCCTTCCCTTTTATGCATACCTTGATCATCCTCTAGCATGATTTCCTCTTCTCTCCCACACCACACCCTACCTATAATCAATACACCTTCAACTACAATTAGCTTTTTCACATCCTATTTTGAAATGATATAGAAGGGAAACCATTTAGCTAAACTTATCCAAGCCATCACAAAACTTGAACATATCTCAAATTCTCCACTCCACTTTGATTCTTAAGGTATAGAATTATAAAGGATGAACAATTTACTAGGCTTGCAAGGTTACTATCCCTTTCTACTATGATTCCTTTGGAATATTTGAAGAAGTTGCTACAATTTATTTAGATCTCTTTATCTTCCTAAACTACTATCCTTTTATTAAAGTCTTTTCATAACTTAGTCCAATTGAGCATTTAAGTTGACATATCAAAGCTAGTAGTTCTCTCTTTTATTTCTAACTTTATGACCTTTATTAAGATCTCTTCATAGCCTAGTCTATCTAAGATTGACACAAGATTGACACATCAAAACTGGTATGTTCAAAATTAAATGAAACCATGGCTTTGATGATGGTGAACTAAAAAGAAAAAATCACAAGACTAGTTTTAAAGGACATATATCCTAGTTTCATGGATAACTTAGACAACATACTTGTTGACTCGTTGATAAATCATATTTAAAAATATTGTTCCCAAATTTTTGGGAATGGAAATGATTAATATGTGGGTGAAGGCACATGGTACTATAGAGTATATTGTACACCCAAGCTTATAGACCGCCTAAATATTATTGTGAGTAATCATGGAGTTCAATAATTATGCAAGTGTGTTGTGAGATAGAAATAATCCAATTTGGAGCCACCTGTTACAAGATGTAGTTTATACAAATCCTAATGAAAATGAAATGAGACATAATTATACATAAGTCACACGGATTTCAAAAAAAAAGAGGTCACAATAGATATTGGTGGTGGGGTTGACATTTATTATTATCTTACAAAATTTTAATCTTTTGACTCATTATGAATGTTGCCATGATTTTCATTCAATTGATAATCCAAAATAGAAGAATACAAAATGTCACAACACTAAAACAAATGAAAATCAATGTTTATAGTGATAATCTTTGACATGAGATATGTGGGCCATTTTGAATTTTGCTTCATCTTGATACTTGTACAATGATGTTATATTCAACTATATGTGATATGCACTCTTTTCTATATCAAGAGTACTTTAAAGTTGAGAATAAATTATCTATCAATTATGCGATACATTGTACTAGAGTTTGGTGTATACTATGTTTCTATTTCTATTTATGCATATTGTATTTGCAAGTAGTGTGCAATGAGGTCTTCAACCATGTCAATGTCAACCTATACAATATCAAATCATGTATAAATTACTTGTGACATTATTTGTATAATTATATACATTATAAATTTGTTGGGAGAATGTATAGCATAAGTTTTATTAAACATAAATAGATGGAAAACTTACGAGTTGTCTTGATTTTTTGTGTCATTGTGTACCATATGTATTTAAAAATGTAAGAAATAATAGGAACCTTAACAACTTGTATGTTGCTAGTATTTTATATAATACAAAACCGATAATTTATTAAGATAATTATTATATATCATGAATAATTTTATGGTATTGCACTCTTTATTTTATTATGGGCCATTGTGTAGCAACAAACCAATATGCTTGCAAATAGTAGTGAAAATCATAGACTTATTCCATGTGGTGTGTCAACCTCCTCGTAACATTAAACTTAACATGGAAAAGCATTGAAATGAGTTGAAGCAACTATACTTCAATTTCCTTCAAGTCACCTTTAAGTTCCCTTCCCCTTTATGCAAATTGATCATCCTCTAGCATGCTTTCCTCTACTTTCCCAAACCACACCCTACCTATAATCAATACACCTTCAACTACAATTAGCTTCATCTCATCCTATTATAAAATGATATAAAAGGGAAACAATTTAGTTAATCTTATCCAAGCCATTGAAAAAACTTAAAATATCTCAAATTCTCCACTCCCCTCCAATTCTTATGGTGTAGAATTATGAAGAATAAAAATATTAATTAGGCTTGCAAGGTTACTATCCTTTCCTTCTAAGATTCCTTTGAAATAATTGAAGAAGTTGCTAAAATTTATAAAAACCCTCTTATCTTCCTAAACTACTATCATTTCATTAAAGTCTCTCCATAACTTATTCTAATTGAACAATTAAGTAGAAATTGACATATCAAAGCTAGTAGTTATCTCTTTTCTTTCTAACTTTATGATCTTTATTAAGATTTCTTTGTAGCCTAGTCTATCTAAGATTGGCACAAGATTGACACATCAACACTAGTAGTTTTCTTTTCTTTTTTTTTTTAACTTTAAGACCTTTACTAAGATCTCCTCAAAACCTAATATATCTAAGATTGATACATAAAAGTTGAATAATTCTCTCTTTTCATTTTAACTTTGTGATCTTTATTAAGATCTCCTCGTAACCTAATAATCTAAGATTGACACATCAAAGTTAGTAGTTCTCTCATTTCTTTTTAACTTTGTGACCTTTATTAAGATCTCCCCATAACCTAGTATATCAAGTCATCTGAAATGGAGATTTGCACATCAAGACTAATAGTTCTCTTTAAAGATAATAGCTTTCCACAATCCATAACTTTTATTGCTTGATGGTTTCTAGATTTGATTGTGTATGAATTTTTTTATCAACGTTTTGGATCACACTCCATAATGCCATGCCATCATCACGATGAATTAGAGAGCTCAATGTTAAGAATCCATTTAAGAGTTCATAAATCTAAGTATATGCACCACTCTGCCATCAAATTGCAGTTATAGGGATGGTTTTTAGTTCCTACATTCGATAAGAATTGCAAGAGAAACAAAAGATATACCTTGATAGCCCTGATACTTAACTGTAAAAGCTCGTTTGGACTTATCTATTGTTTTTGAAAAGATAAACAGCATCTATTATTTTAGACTCATCTATTGTTTTTAAAAAGATAAGCAGCATCTATTATTTTGGACTCATCTATTGTTGAGATACGAATTCTTGAGGAGTTTTCTTCATATAGTAGAGCCTCAAAACTCATACATGTGTTTAAATATTGCAGATTAAATCTCATACTTATATAAATCCTTCAATGTTTTGAGTCACTAGCTACCTACTCGTCTGTTGCTGCTAAAGTTCAAGAACAATCGTCTTCTACGGGACAGTGAGAATTTAAAAATGCACACAATTCGAAGCGATACAGAATCCATTTCTACGGCTGGCACAGAAGAACGACCTGAAAATGTTGTCCTGGAACTGAAAATACATTGCACAGATAGTTTGGACTTTATTACGATTTCCGTGCTGTATGTACTAAACGGGCCCTATTAAATTTCTGTTTTTACGACACGGTGCAATCAACAAAAATAGGATAGCGTCGAGTTTTTAAATTCGATTCAGATTCTATGTATGTGACATTTTGAACATCTTAAGTTGTTGCAGTACAATAGCAAAATACTGAAAATAAGCTCTGGTAAAAATGCATAACGAAGTTAAGTTGGGATTTAAAGAGTCGAGAATGTCGCTAATTTGTTTACAGACATCAAAGGTCGTCTGTTCATGCCTGAAACTTTTCCAGCGACATGAAACGAAAATAAAACCCTACTGAAATTCCACGGTGTCTACTAAAATTTAGACGTGTTTGTCCCGCCGCATGGTGAAATCCTGGTGGAGAACTATTTGTCATCGAGTTCAACATTATGACATCACATTCAGGGAATTCAAAATGTTGTGGAGCGATTTCAAAATTTTAATTTGGTAAGTGGTTTTTTCATATGTCGTGTCTTTCAATTATAGTGTCGTCAAGCTTCAAGTCCACAGGCTAAAACCCTAATGAGTGTTCCATCGTGTTGCAGGCAATCAAATATTTTCCCAGAAGCGGAACTCGTTAGATCTTCCGTCAAAAAAAATCACGTTTTTTAGAGCGTATACGAGTTGGGCTGCAGGCGTTTCTGTCTGAGTTTATTTGTAGTTAAAATGGGGAGATTTTTTAACAGAAAGTTTTCCAGATCAGAATCTAGACAGTAAGAATGAGAATATGTGCGGAGCTATATACGAACTCTTAAGTGAAATTAAATCCTATACAGGCAGCAGCCATTAAAGCTTGTCTCCTAAATTTCGCTATTTCCAATAAAAATATTTGGAAATCAGAATAAAGTAGTAAATATGCCCTAGGGGAAAACCTGAATACTATCTTGAATGATATTAATCGGGTGCTTTAATGCCTCCTCCCGATTCACAAAATGTTCTGATACATTGACTGCCCCAGAGATCTGAACGATTGGATCCCCGAGAAGCCCTCGGAATGCCCATCCACCGCAGGTTTGGAGTTCAATCCTCCTTGTGACAAGTACTCCACTGCATTCTGACCATTTTGGCAGCCTCTTCCTCCTCCACTTCCATCACCCACATTTTTCTCTCGCAAGCTAAGCATATGCTGGCCTTCAAAATTGGCCTGGAGGTTGAGATCAGCCGATCCATAATGCTGGTGATTTCGAGCATGATTGGAACCGGGCGGCAGGTTACCGCTCATCATCCAATCTGAGTTCCCGAGTTCTGCAGAGGATTGCAGACTGGGGAGAAGGCTCTGAATAGATGAGAAGACCTGAACATTAGAAGTGCTTGTTCCAGATTCTGAAACTTGCCCACCACTGGAACTATTGTTCTTCTCAGATCGACCAAATTCAGAGGTTGAATCAGCTGATTTCAGCCATGGAATTGCAATTTCGAGCCCGTTGTACTTCTCCGCTGTGGTTTGCCTGGAATAGTCGATACCCATTTCACCTCGAGATAGACTCGGACTGGATTGTTGCAAATACTGTTCTTTCGCATTGCTGGTGTGCAGAACCAGTGGTAGGGACGGAGATAAAGAAATTCCAGTAAGCAAGGCCTGCGCTTCTGTCCTCGGAATAGGCTCCGAGTGCACATCTGCCAAGACATTGGCTGAATATAAAAAAGCTTGGAACTTTTTAAAGAAAATGCTAAACATAGGCGGACAAGCCAAACAAACCTACCTGACTGATTGCTTCCGCTATTGGTGTCGTGATCGGCTTCAGAGGCCTTCACAGGCGAGACAGCGGCAGCGGGTTCTCCATTGGGGGCATTCAGAGTTGTATTGGGCTGAGGCTTTCTTCTCCGTCGATTGTGATCCGCAAGCCGTTTTCTGCAACTCCGTTTTCCCTCGTCGAATTCAGTTAAGACATGGAATCTGCAGCAAAGGCAACTTTTGCTTCAGCTTAAAATACTCGTTAATGTCGGCAGAGAAGAAAAGCAAAATGGAATACCTGCTGCATTGCTGGCAAAAGCGCTGGCTGATGCCGCCGCTCACAACAGTGGGCGCCTTGGAGTGCAATTCGCAGACTTTATGGCGTCGGTGGTAGTGCTTGGCATTACTTAAATCCGCCTTGCAGCCCTCGGCTTGACATCTGGGCACCTGCGAGCCTGGAGAAATAGCCCGAGCCCTTTTGTATAGCCTGTTCACAATGTTGTCTTCTGTGGAAAAATATGTCCTTCCCCCTAAGTTGAGCCCGATTCTCGCCTGGAAATCCCCTGCGCAGAGATCTTCATGCTTGACAATGTCGTGGAAGATACTCTTTTGGTCCATGCTCATCATTCCTAGGAGATGGTGCCTCTGCTCTTCCAGAGCCGCCCGTGAATCACTGCAGCCGTTGTACCCAGAGAAAACATTGTGACCATTCCCGAACAGACAAGACGAAGATCGAATCCCCTCCAGTACATGATGCCCAGGACTGCCTCCATAACCCCTGGTACTTAGCAAACTAGCTAGAGGATTATTGGGCTGCTGCGCTGCTGCAGCTATCATGCTGTCATGAGACATGCGGGACGAAAGCATTCCATTCATAGCAACAACGTTCAGGTTTACATGCCCTCCGTTCCCATTGTACTGCCCTATGTTGTTACTGTCAACCAGAGCTCCGGACATAATCTGCGGCTTACGTTCTGTATCGTTCATTGCCTGCCCCGCAAGCATGGGACTCGAACCCCAGTCGTAGTCCTGATATACTCTCGTTTCCAGCCCCACAGACATCGTCACTCCCCCGCTCTGATGCTGATGATTATGCTGATGCTGATGATGGTGGTGGTGATGATCCCATCCCCAGCTCTGATCGAGTTGCGGCGTCTCTGAACTTGCCGGGGAGTTCATCCCATCCGTCGATCCAATAACAGAAGCTACTTCCCTTTGATCCCAGATGATACCCAAACTGCTAAACCAAAACGCATTTCAAGTACTTATATAAATCACACACAGACGAAATCTTTGCCCTTTTCGACATCCATTTACTGGCCCAAAATCCCGAGGCCAGCACAAGGTCGTTACAGCAGAGCCTAATACTTTAATTCATACAAAAATTCTATTTTAATGCCCGCCTTTCTTTACAAACGTCAGCCAGACGCGCCTTAAATCACATTCCTGGCTGAAGCGTTTTATGAAGGGCTGGCCTCTGAAGAAGAGCTCTATATACGTTGTGGGTAATGTAATGTAATGTAATGCGTGCAGTTATGATACATACATATTACATACTATAATTTGTACATGCAGATCCCAACATTCGGTAAAGTGTTTTTCTTTTCTTGTGGAGGGCGAAACCGCCTTCAAGACATCTGCAGAAACAAATGGAGGGCTGCTAAAGACAAACAAAATAAATAATAAAAAGTTTGGGGGAAAGCAGGAGCAGCAAAAGGCACAACTTCTCCCCCCTTCACGGCATTGAAATTTGGTAGAGCTCCGGATTGGCACGTGCAGAGAATGCAGGCAGGTCAATTCTCCTGCGGGGAGGAAAAAGCTTTGTTAAATAGTGTAGAGGCGACCAGATATGAAGGCAGACAGGCAGGCAGGCAGGCGGGTGCAGGCATTAACACAGTAAGTAAAAGCTTGTTATCTTCTTCTCCCTCACTAATTTTATGATGAGATCTGTATTTTTGTATTTGTATTTGTATATGTGTGCCTTGTTCTGTTGCTCATACCAAAGCCCAAATGCTTAAAAACTCTGTGGATGAGTGCTCTGGCGGTTGCACACTGCCCGGTACACCCATCCCTTCCTGCTCTAATATTGTCCTGTCCCATCCCAACTATCCTCTTCTCTCCATTGATTGACTAAATTTTCTTTACTGCTATTTATTTTTCTTTAATTTATGTGTGGTGCAGACGCAGCATGACTACGCATATGTATGTGGGTATGTAGGTAGCGGCATTTTGGGCTTCTGCGAAAGGCTGCCACCGATGCTGACTGGCGTACGGCGCCAAGGAGGACATTGATGAGCAATTGAAATATTCTACTTTAAAACCCAAAAAACCTGTCTCATTTTTTCCCCTTACATTAGAAGTTGTTCCTCACGTGATTAATGTCTGCCTAATCCTGATAACGTATCCCCAGGTTTAAATCCAAATTTTGATTAAATGAATCATTTAACGCAACCCCAGCTTACTATTTCTGTTTTGTTCCCCTAATGAACAACTCACCAACCCATGGTCAAATACTGTAGACTGGCATGGAGTACCGTCTCCACAGGCCCTAAATTTGATGGTCTGTAACAGTTTTGTTGTAAGAGAAATCAAAATAAAAAACATTTGATTGTTTTGATCAAAATTTATAGCAAAAAATCTGTAAACTAAAAATATGAAATAAAAGTAGTTTAGAGGATAAGGATGGAAGCTTTTGTTGATTTTTGTTTAGTTCAATTTTCAGATCTCAGACTATCTGATTTCATGTTCGTCATTAAAAAATTTCATTTTATGTCAAAAGCAAAAATAATAAGTTATAAGATCAAAATCATAGACGAATGGTGATGGACAAATAAATAGAGGACAGTAAATAGTTTGTCGATTGAAACTTGTATTGATTTTTACACAGTTCAATTCTTAGATTTTATGAACTGTCAATCTTGTAAACGTCATTAAAAACTTTCATTTCATTTCAGACTGTCAAATTTTAACCTCGCCTACCTCACTGACCCATCCAAAAAAAAAGCATTTCTATTTCAAGCTTGAAGCTATAGTTTCTGAATCAGGCTAAGAAAGTTTAGGGAAATTTACCAGAAGAAGTAAGTTCTGAGAAAAATTACCTGATGAGAATATTTTAGGAAAAGAAATGATGAGGTCTTCAAATACTTTTACTGGGTATAGCTTCCTCCCTAGGTGCACCATGCAGGTAAATCATGATTATGAATTTGTAATTGATAGGTAGTGCAGGATAGTTCATATGAAAGAGACCCTTCTACAGGAAAGGTAATTCCATATTTTCTTTCATTGACGAAAAGCGCTTTATCGTACGATCATACTATTGCTATTTAATCACATAGTTGGGTAAATTAGTGCGTAAAAATAGTAACTCTAGTCCTCTCAAATCATCTTTAAAATCTCTTGTTTGAAATTTAGGCATACGGAAATATCTCTTTTGGCCAATAAATTAATAAAGCTAAACTTTTTTTTGGAGACGGTTCACAATTTAAATAGTATGTTTGAAATTTAGGTCATGGGATGTATTTTTCCTTATGAGAATTTTTGGTATAATTGAGTCAATGTATTATAATAATATTATTGGTAGATAATTATGTAGATTTTTTTATTATATTTTTGTTTATTGTGGATTACAAAATGTGATTCAAAATATCGATAGAAAAAATTTATATGATTATTTGTCAAAAATGTTATAATATCACGTCTTTAATGATTAGCTAATGTTTTAGATTTATTAATTCTTGTTTAGACAGGTAAACTAATTATTAATTATTGTATCTTGTAGTCAATCAAAAGTAGATATTTTTTCTATCAATAATGTTTTTTCTTTTATAATTGTTAAATGATGAAGTATTTAAATAATTGTTGGCTACATCTTATGAGTTCTTATTAGAACCATCACATGAATCAAGAAGAATATCTTGTCATATTTAATGAACAAAAGGAAATATATATGTACCCATATCAAACTAATTGTCCATGTCTCGACATATTTAATGAAAAATTACAATGTCAATTTATATTAATTATGTGATGCTCGAAAGGAGAATGGCAATGTAACACAAGAAAAGTGAAGGTTGGGTTGTCATTGTGTCTTTAATACATGTCGCTTTTGAAACATCCACGTAAATCCTATCATTTCTTAATAGCAGTAGGTATCATCTTCCTTCTCTCTCCCTTCTTCTATTTCATCTCAATGATGTCATGTGTCTTAGTTTTCCCATAATTTAATGGATCATACAACTAAATCCAAACAATGTTAATTTATATCTAATTATCTGATGTTTGAAAGGAGAATGACAATGTAACACAAGAAAAGTGAAGGTTTGGTTGTCATTGTGTCTTTAATACATGTTGCTTTTAAAACATCCTATCGTTTCCCATAACTAATTATTAGTGTATTAGCATATTTAATGAAAAATATAATGTTAATTTATATCTAATTATGCAATGTTTGAAAGGAGAATGATAATGTAACACAAGAAAAGTGAAGGTTGGGTTGTCATTGTGTCTTTAATACATGTCTCTTTTAAAACATCCACGTAAATCCTATAATTTCTTAATAGCAATAGGTATCATCTTCCTTCTCTCTCCCTTCTTCTTTTTCATCTCAATGATGCAATGTGTCTTAGTTTTCCCATAATTTAATGGATAACATACAAGTAAAACCAAACAATGTTAAAGCAACCAACTTATAACAAATAGACCAACATGGAAGTAGCAACAACAAATACATATTAAATTTTAAGTTTATGATCACAATTAAATGAACTTAAACTAATGTCGAAATTATTTTAAGACGCGTGAATTAAAAGTACTATATAATTATTGAATAGTTTCCACTAATTGGGCCTCGAGGTTTCATAGTCACACTAGGATTCATTGCTCACTTTAGGTAGAAGATGTTTTGAAGCTTCTTCCTCAAGGTTTAAATGCATTATACATGAAATGCCAACAATAGAAAGGAACGCAAGACAAGAGATGGCCTATAAGCCAATCCCTTGGATTGAAAGTTCAACTCCTTTTTGATACTAAGTTGGACCAAAAGTTATTGTGATTGGGGGTTGAAAAGAGTTAGAGATTATAGGAAGCAAAGAAAGCATAACAAAATGCCCAAGCTGGATTATAAACTAGTTTTAACTACCAAAGCAAAGCTTAATAGCTCACCTTGCAGTAATCAATAGAAGGAATATGCATATACAATACTAAAAATGAACAAAGATGAAGTATTAAGTTCATGGATCAATGATTGTTACACGTGTACTTTTGGAAACATACAATGAGGCTCCCCTATGTAACAAATAAGAGAGGCTAAGATTACCATGCGTGCTAGGCTCAAAAGCTCAACCATACAAAGGTAGTTCCCTCTAAGTTAACCAATACATCGAGCATTGTAGCTTGGTTGTACAAGGCTTTGTCTAAACTAAGAATGAGCACACAAAAATTGTCATTTATGGGTAAGTGCAAAAAGTTGAGTCCACAAAACGTGGAAGTTTTTGCCTTAGCCAAAAAAACGAAATCGGCATTGCAAAAACGGGATCCCGTTTAGGTTCGGGTTCCCGAGCCTAAAATAAAAAAATGGGATCTCGTTTAAAACGGGATCTTATTTTGAAAACTTTGCAAAAATGGAAATTTCCATTTTTGGCAACTTTTCAAAATGGGATCCCATTTTGAAAACTTTGTTTGGAAATTGTCCATTTTGGAAAATTTTCAAAACGGATCCCATTTTAGTAAAGGGATCCCATTTTGTAAAGCGGGATCCCGTTTTGTAAAAGCATAAAAAAATATTTTTTTTAATAAAACGAGATCCCGCTTTACAAAATAGGATCCCGTTTTTTTAAATTTGAAATTGGTTTTGCTTTGTGGTCGGGTTTTTACCTCGGATTTTGGTTCGGGAAAAGCATTGGAAGTCTGAACTTAGGCCTTCAACTTGGTTTGACCTACAAGTTGAAGGTTCTAAGAATGTCAGAGAAAAATACTAAGTTTGGACATATGGTTGACGATTTTTTTTGTAGAATTTTTTGACAAAATTAAAACCCATTTTAGATGAGACAATGCAGATTCCAAATATGTAAAAAAATTTACAATTGGATTATTTTTTCTATTTTTCAATTAATTTCTGATGAAATAGGTCCATAAACTTTAAATATCAGGGTTTTTTACTATTTTAATAACTTTTGATCAACATAACATTTTGATGAACGGATTGCATGAGAGCAAACTTCAAACAATTCTTTTCAATTTTTTTAAAAAATCAAAAAATGATAAGTTTAGGTCATCTTATGCATGTCATAAACGACGATTTTTCAAAACGACAAATATGCCTAATAAAAAATTAACAAAAAAAAATTACAAAAAAATATTGAAAGCAAGCTTCATTGAGTCACAAATATTTTTCCAAAAGGATTTAGAAAAATACGATAATTTAGGTCAAAATATGGATGTCATACACGTGCATGGTATGGTAAAAAAAGTGACTTTTAAAAAGTGGTTTTTAGAAACGCCTATTGAAACTCAATTTGTACAATCTGGGTATTGAAATAAATTACATATTTGAAAACTAGACTCTGAGTACTAAATTTTATGATTAGTAACTTTTTTGAAGTTTCCATCTCTAAGTGCTTCAAATTTTAAGGTCAATGTGTCAAATTCTGAAAATCAGGGAAAACACTTCCACTTTTTGGCCAAAAAGTGGACTCAACTTCTT
The DNA here is from genome assembly GCA_007115665.2 of Sequoiadendron giganteum. Classification (NCBI taxonomy): domain Eukaryota; kingdom Viridiplantae; phylum Streptophyta; class Pinopsida; order Cupressales; family Cupressaceae; genus Sequoiadendron; species Sequoiadendron giganteum. The sequence goes on from CM021109.1 coordinate 467,972,173, forward strand.
GCCAGCACCCTTATAGACTAGCCTACCAAATCCACATTGGTTTCCTTCTTTTACATTTTAAATTTGAAATATATGAAAGAAAAGACTTCTCTACACACTTTGGTGTGTTAATTGCCTTTATTAGTGATTGGATATGGTCATGCTACCTTGATAATTGGTTTAGGAGAGTTCAACACCTAGGACTACACTAACAATGTTAGTAGGTGAAACTTACCTATCCTAGACATGTACAATCACTTGTATTGAATGTTTAGCCTTATTTCTTTAAGAAATTTGAAATTTAAACATGACTAATCTCACCTCTATACTATAGTAGTGTTGTAGATCTACATAGGATGATTTGAGGAAGTTGTACTGTTAAAATCTAGCAACTTAGATACTTGGTAAAGCATTTTTGTATTGCCATGGCCACATGTCCTTGGGACATTGGATTAATTTTCTTATGGAAGATCAAATTTTCCATGCTAATTTAGGAGAAGTTAGGTGCCCACTTTTTCTAAGAATCCTCATGAGTGACACATGTCATCAATTAAGTTATTACTTAACCAAAATTGGCCAAAAAGTGTGACCCACCATGACATATGTTTTTTCTTCATAGTTCCACTACATTGTCATATGCCATATGTCATAATCCTAAATCTTTTCACTAATAGTTATTTATGCCTCTTGCCAAATTCATGTGAACTATTAGATGGAAAGTAAGTTGGAGCATTAGACGATGTGCATTCATTAGGAGATTTATGAGTGTTATAGGGCATATTTTTTAATTGAACATGAAGGTAGGATGCATTCACCACCTATAGAGAGGGATTCACTATAATAATGATAGAGCAACATATAGGTACAAAGATCAAGCCTAGTTTATACTATGCAAATAACTCAATTAAATAATTTATTATCCCTTTCTAATTGAATAATTATAAGAATTATAAATTATATTATTATACCAATGTTATGGTAAATATTAGGCACCCTTGGTAGATAAGATTCATTTGAAATTATACCTATGGTAGTGAGCTATTGGGGATGGGAAAAGGCATAATATTTTTTCTCACTTATCAGGCTAAAACCTACCAAATATTGGCATACGAGCCACTCTCTATGACCTCTAGGCATGTTATTGAATCATCCATAGTTGTTGAATGGAAAGTTGATGCCATAGCTATTGGTATACAAATCAAAGATAACATGTTTCACCTTTTTCGCTTCTCATTGAGTCTTCCTCTTCCAAACTTTTATTGGTTGATCAACTTTTTCCCTAATTACATCTCTTATATATTGTAAATGTCTTCACATTTTTTTGTAAACCAAGAGCAACATATTTATTGGTAGCTACATGTCTAGCTACAACTTCAAATGGTGCAACTACAATATGCATCTAGTGGTAGTATTATTTGTATATGCAGTCAACTTAGATTATAAGTAAACCCAAAAAATGAATAATAAGGAATTAAAAATTAGTCATGCATAATTTATATTCATAAACAACAAAAAATCATAGCCTTAGTAAGAACAAAGCACATCTCAATCTAGTATCACTTTATAAGAGAGAAGGTTGTAGAAAATGAGGTAAAAATGGATTATGTGCCTACAAAGGATCAATTTATAGGTAGTTTTACTAAGGCTCTTCCTAAATATACTAAGGCCATTGATGGAATTGATAACTTCATCGACTCTATGCATGTAGCTTACAATATCTTACTAAAGATAACATTCTCCCCTACTATCTTTAGACCATATTCTCTTTTGCACTGTGGTTTTTCAACCAACTCTCTCCCCCTTTGACATCAATGATAAAGGGCCATAGACTCATCCAACTCTCTTTCCTGCATTGAACTCTCTTATTCTCCCCCTTTGATCGTCTTCTAGTTTTCCACTAAGGCCATTGATGAAATTGATAACTTCATCCACTTTATGCATGTAGCTTACAATATCTTCATCTCTGACATCCTTAGGGTTTCAAACTTAGTGTTCAATTTTTTCATCTTTTCTTGCTTGACCTTATCATCTCCTTCATAGATACTTTCCAGCTACTTTAAGATTTCTTTACCAGATTTGTAGCCCATAACCTTCACAAGTTTTGAATCATCAAGACCACTCAAAAGAGCATTCTTTGATTTCCCATTGTTCTCATATACTTTGAACTCATCATCTGTTGTTGAACCATTAGTAGGCATGACATATCCATCTTCAATTGACTTCCAAACTCCAAACCCTAGGGAAACAAGGAAACCTTCCATCTCAGTTTTCTAAAATGCATAATTTGTCCCATCAAACAAAGGATCCTCCTTCCTATGCACCAGCTGGATCTAACTCAAGCGATTAAGCTTCTTCCAAGGAACGTTGCTCAATACCAATTTTTAGATGCACAAGACAACTGAGAGGGGGGTGAATCAGTTGTACATTAAAACATCAAAACCCTTATTAACATTCAGATCTTTATTAGCCCTTAAACCCTTAATCAGATTTAGCATGAAAGTAAACAAGTGAAACAACACATCAAAACACCATGCACAATAAAACACCAGATTTACATGGAAAACTCAAGAAGGGAAAAACCATGGTGAGGATTAGCTCACAATATAAAGTAATAGAAACACCAAATACAATAGGCTCACTATCGAAGGGCTCACTACCCAAAAGAAAGAAGGGATCACTATCAATGGCTCACTGTCTGATTAGGAAGAAGAAAGGAATTGTTACAAAGAGAAATCCATCTCAAAGCAATAGGAAGATACACCACAACAACTCTGAACCATCTACAACCTCCAGCTCACTACCTTCAATAACTTCAGGTACACTACAAATGTAGACCCTTTTCTCACTGATTTGAATCATAGGCATTAAGCTTGTACTCAGATCACCACACAATCAAATTCATATCTTTCAAACACTTTCTACATATCCACACTCATATCCAATGATTTACCTTGCATATATACCATCCACAACCTTGAAAACATTCTCCAAGGTTGACTATGCACCTCAAATGTGCAATTACAAAATAGGTCAGTACCAAACGCTTCCGCAGTGGAAAGAAGTGAAGGATGACCGCACCATGGGTCAACAAGGACCCAAAACTATACTGAAACACTTTGCAAAGCATCCACAAACACCACACCACTTCTACAATTAGCGCTAACACACCAAGTCGACCAAACCTGTATTAACACCCTTAACAATTAAGTTCATTCTTAACCAAGTCTGAAGAAAACTTCATGGACCAAATAATAACTCTCCACAATATCTATAAAACATATTAGAATATCCCAACATCATCAAAATATCTTACAACTCTACCACAACCACCTAAAACTAAGAACACCATCATTTTGTGCAACTAGACACACTGGCACAAACATCCAATTAACTAACCAACTTTGTGGAACACCTCAACACCTAAAACCTCAAGGGAAAGTAGACATGAACATTATAAGCATGTCCCCAAATCCACAAGACAAGAAACTTCAATGTAGAGAAATGCAAAGCAATCTCATTTCTCCCAGACACCCTTTTTCATAGACATGCAAACCAAAATTTGAAAATCTAGATATAACGCCTCTAAGCACCTTTGAGAAACATATCCAAACCACACAAGCATACCTTAAAAACTAAAGAAATGTGAAGCAGAATATAGAACACCACACTGCCACATTATAATATTTTTTATTCAAATTTTCTCAAAAGCACTTTGAAACCAAGTGAATTTACTGCAACTACAACTCTTATTCATCAAGACATCAACACTGATGATAGCACCATAAAACCTTATCAAATCACAACAAGATTTTGACAAAAATCTACCCAACTATGACAACTCCAACATCCTTCCAACAACTTCAACACACGATCTTCATGTAGTTGACATTAATGACCAACACCAGAAATTGTTGACATCAATGACAATACTAGCAACATATCTAACTAGGGTAATAGTGTAATTTATTATTCTAATGTAAATACAAAAAACATAGAAGTTCACAAACAAATTCAAACAATAGAAATGAGTAGAGCAAGACACTAGGCACCTATCCTACAAATTTAAAGTAGATTTTGGAGGAAACAAATTCCTAGGGTGTGAGTGTCCTTGTAAAGCTTTTCTAGATATGTTTTCACAATCCTTTGATGTCAGATCTAAGCTTCAGATTCCTACCTACAAATCTGTTGAAAAACTATCAGATATTTGTGTAACTGAGTTTTCATGGGTTGACAAGATGTAGGGCTTGGAATGCGACAATGAATAATTTGTCTTCAAGATCCTTTCAATCTTCTTTAAACCTGAGATCCGCACATTCACAAAGAGAGGAAATGTTGGGCCATTTAGGTGCTTACCTTAGTCAAACCCCATGTTAGTGTGTCCACTTCCACAATGACAATATCAATGATAAAATGGATAATGAATAGGAAAGAATGATGAAATCACAAAGTTCTACAACTCACCACCCTTCAATGGATTCCTTGAAGGACTAAAGTCATGCACATCCCCTCAAGGACTTGGATCTTGCTTGCTTGATTTGATTGAATGATTGAATTTCTTGGAGACCTACAAAAGTGTTAGTCTTTATAAAACAATGACAACATGAACACACATAAAATCACATAGAATTTGACATGTTAGGATCTTGAATTGTTGCAATAAAGCTCTTAAACACTGCTCTTGAATGGCTTGATAGTGTTCTTGATAATAATTGCTCCAATGATTTCCTAGATAGCTTGTTTAGATTTGAAATGATGCAATAACTGGGTATTTATAGGCATTTATTCAATTTCTCAAAAAATTAAGTCTTGATGTTGACTTTAGACATTTGAAATTCAAATATTAAATTTCCACAACTGACATATTTCAGTTTGAAGGGAAAATAGGAGGGCACTCATGCCTAGGTAATGAGTGTCCCGAACCTATTTTCTAGGGCAGTTAGTGTCAAGGGCAATGTATTAGTTAAATACAATTGATTCTCACTTGCAATTGGTAAAAAAATGTTAAAAATAGGCCATAAAATGCATAATTTAGGAAATTAAATACTCAATTAGGTCCAATAATTAAGGGGGGGGAATAAGGTAGAATTGTCATGGGTGACAATTTACAACGATACATTTAGCCCCCACTTTAGTGAGAGTATAAACTTACACTCAGACTCACACTAACGTAGAAAATCTATGTCAAGAGGAGTCAAATTGTCCAAATGTTGAGGATATAGGATGACTAAGGATCAAGGGAGGTGATCAAGCCCCGAGGATCCAAGATCCCATGACAAACCAACATAAGCACAAAGGAACACACACATGTATGAAATGCAACAAGACAACATACACAAACATACATTTCGGAAAACATGAAGCATACATGATGAAGACACGTGGCATGATGGAACATAAAGATGGTGACAAAATAAAGATAGACATGGTGTAAACATGATGTAAATATGAAGAAGACACATGAAAAACAAAAACACATAACAAAATACAGGGTTAGTACTAAAGATTCAAGTCGTTAAGGTAAAGTGACCTCAATCTTAAATTGTTTCAAATACCAAATGTCATCCATTGAATAAATGTTAGCTCACATAAGGACTGACAAGTTATGTTATGCAACATCACTCATGAAACACATGGCTCCACTGGAAAGCAAGGTGTGTTATGCTAGGTGGATATGTTAAGGGTGTTCATGACTCATGCCATAACAAAGTTTGATATTTTCTAGGTGAATCACAAATTGGAAGGCACACAGGCTAGTGAGGACCACTTTTCACTAGGTGAGCCCCCAATACAAGGTAGAAAAATGAGACACACTGGGTCTAGTGCGGACCTCTTTTCACTAGGTGTGTACCCATGACAACCATACCAAGAGTTATACTCTATGATAACTCTAATAAGGTGCTACAAAATGATCAAAATTTTATGACAATGCTACACTAAGTTCAACTCCCATGAACAAAGTGAAGAAAAAATGCCAAACTCACCTCAGGGGGTGCATAAAACTCACTTCAAGGGGTGCATAAACGACAATAGGATAAGGCTACAAGCTCAAGGGATGTTGTATCAACACCACCACAAGAGATAAATAATAAATGGGCTTTGATCAATACATGAAAGATCACACCTTAGGGGATATCACACATGACATCATGAGCAAGAGGGGACAAGTCATGGAAAAATAAATTCATGCCTTAGGGAATACTAGTCATAATTAATTAAATAAGAATTCATTTAATTATAAAGGAAAAGGATAATTAGTGACACAATTCAAATAAGTGATATTTATTTAAATTAATCAAGAGAGGAATAAGTATAAAGTAAATTAGTTAAATAATTAAAAATTATTTAATTAATAGAAGAATATGGAACTAGGAAATAATTAAATAATTAAATAATTTAATTATTTAATTATGCAAGAAAGAAGGCGGGTTAGTGAGAAAATGTTGCTTGTAGGTTTGAGACATTTCTTTAGTGTTTATATTTTGCCCCTTTGATACAATTTGATTTTGAGTGTTGTGTCAAAGAATAATTGAAAAAAAAAATGGCTCGAGATATGCCCCAATGTGCCCTAGTGGATGTTAGATAGGACGTTGCCCCCTCGGGAAAATTGACAATTTTTTAAAAAAATCCAAAAAAAATGGAAAATTTACCAATAAGCTAACTTGATAAGTGCAAATGCATTGGCAATGAAAAACTAGGCTCAAAAGTTGATATTTGGGTTCAAAGGAAAAAGTTGATGTGGCCAGTTATGAAGGTAGGGACCCTATTAGGTCAAATAAGATTATAAATAAGCCCTGTGGGTGAAAATAGCTCATTTGTGCACTTTTGGTTTACAGATCTAAGGAGCTTTGGTTTGAGATTTATTGCAAAGTTGCTATCAAAATGTCACGTGTACCAGTTGGTGCTCATAGGGGATACCGAGTACGATCATTCGGGTGCGATGAGGGCTTAGGTGAGGTGGTATGTATCCAACCCTTCATGATTTTGTCATTTTTCAATAGATTTTTAGGCTCAAAGAAGGTCAAATAGATGCGGTGCAGTTTTTGCACCACAACTATTATCATGTTCGCCGCAACTATGGTGCCTTGCATTGCAATCACAAAGTGTGACAAAATCATTTTATTGCACCACTAGGTATGACGTGGGAAAAATTGGCTTGTAATTTTTTTAGCACCACAACTATGTTGGTGTGACACAAGTATAATCTACAATGATACAACTACAAAATTGCACCACAAATGCATGACAAAGCGACACAATTATGAAAATGCAACACAATTGTGAAATATGATGCATATGAATGATAATGCGATGCATTTGATTGATAGGTTAATTTGAGAAATGTTTGATAAAATTAAAAAAATGCAATAGGTCAAATAGGCTAATTTAGGCATTATGATTAACATGATGCACTTTTCATGAATGTAGCTGAGACTTGCACTGATATATACTTGAGAGAGGCGACCAACATCATTTGCACTGCGAGATCATTTGGTTATGGAGGATTGGGATACACTTACTGTATTAGGATTATATCATGTGACTTTCACGCCCATTGTGTAGGCTAACTGAGGTTTGCTGACTACATTGATGGAGAGATGACACTCGGAGATGAGTTCTTTCCACCTACCAACTGGTGAGGTGACGTTAACACTATGGGATGTTAGGAGGATCTTGCAGCTTCCTACTCATGGGGAGAAGGTAGTCTATGATCCAAAGTGGGGATTGGTATCTATACGATGGGTATTCAAGACTGATTCCCTGGTGGAGCTAAGGGTCGAGGACTATGAGGTCAGGTGGGACACCCTAGTGGACAAATACCACATGCTTATCATGGTGTTATGCTCAATGATTAGGGGAGTGGTTATCCCAAAAAGATGTGGCCACAAATTTCTAGTGGGGTGGAGGGAGATGCTTGAGGGCATGATGGAGTAGGTGATAGTTTATGCTTAGGGACCCTGCCTTTTTTCCATGTTATATTTTGAGCTGCATGATGTGGCACATTAGGATGGGTAGAGGATTAGTTGTGGGACCACATTACTTATGGTATGGGCATGGGAGCACATTGTTGTGTTTATACCACTTGTTGAATAATAATTGGCTCTAGGATTACCATATATCTATATCTACAGAAGAGTTGTTACTTAGATTTGGGTAGGGGATGTTGGCTATAGGAGACATGCTATTGACTTGTTATATGGGTTTACATGGAGACCCTACAGAGACTATGTATGTTGGGATGATGACGTGAAGCACCTTCCCTACTATTAGCGTACATGGTATCTAATTGGATGCATGGTGCTTACACAATATATCATTGAGAGACACCTATCGAAGAGAGTGCTTAGATAGTTCAAAGAGCAGAAAGGGGTGCTAGTGGGGATAATAAAGTATGCTAGGTTAGTGAGAGAGGTCCCACAGTGGAGGCCTATGGTTTGTTTCTAGGTGGTAATGTAGGAGATTAAGGCATTACATCCTATTCAGTGGGGTGCAACAACCAATGTGGCCAATGCAGACACTACCCCAAAGTATGATGCATGGTAGGCTACACATAGACTAATGCCATTTACAAACCCATATGAGCCATCACTAATGGAGAGGATGGGTAGAGGACCATGGGGGAGGCTACGAGGTAGAGGACGAGGGAGGGGAGGTGGTTGGGATGGCGGGGATGATGATGGAGATGGAGATGATGGTGGAGATGGTGACAGAGGCTGATGAGATGGTGGGAGAGCTAACAGAGGTAGAGGCAATAGAGGGAGAGGATGCGATGATAGAGGTAGATGGGGGAGAGCCAGATTACCACCGTGAGGACCACAGAGGGTATGACAAAGGATGTCACCCAAGGAGAGGGAGAGTAGCATGTAGCTTAGATGGGGTTGGCTATCGGGCCAATGATAGTGGAGGAGGTTATTGGTGACATTGGCAAGGAGATGGTGGTGAGAGAGTTTTTAGTAGAGGAGATGGGGGATGATGATGTGGCAGTAGAGGAGGAGGTAGCCAGGTATGTCGCTATTGAGGAGGAGGGCCTGTACATGATATTCCCATTAGGGATGTGATTAGGGATGTGTTTGAGGAGGAGGTGGAGGATGCAAGGTAGGGTCCCCATACACTGATATAGGTATTTTAGGCACAAGTCCAAATTCTACTAGCTTAGGTAGTGCAAATACCAAAACTACAAGGGCAAGTGCATGCACTCACTACCAAGAGGGATAAGGCGGTCATCAAGGCATAGAGGGTTGACCAATCATGCATCAAGTTCATTGATACAATGAGTGGTCTCACTACAACATTTGTAGGGACTATGTACCAAGCCAACAAGGAGGCTCAATACTACAAAGATCTATACAAGCAGACAGTGCCAATGCTAAAGCAAGCATCGAGCTTTCAAAGCCAAAGCCAGACTAGGTCACATTCATGTAGGGCTCAAAGATGCAACGGTGGAGTATCACAAAGGAGATTAGGGCCATATGAAAAACCCTCAATATCAAAGCACAAGGATGACTGAGCATTAACTCCCTTTGGTGACAGAGGTAGCATAGGCTAGGCCTATTTTTATATGCATTTAGACACTTATATTTTTTATCAGGCCTACAAGCTCCATTTTTGGCATACATCATGATATTATATTGTGATACATGATTTTTTTATATATATACGAGATGCATGATTTTGGAAATGACTACATTATGTGTATGATTATATTTATATGTTTTTCTATGTAATGGATTTATATGACGTGATGTTATGATATGCATTATATGGTTATGTGATGCTTCATATATGAGACAAATTATGGACTTATCACACATGACTTATGCTAATATATGTTTATGATGTATGGATGGATGTACATGCTTCTATCTTATGCTTATGTGTGTATGGATGAATTAATTTTTTATGACATACTTAATATGTTTATACAATGTATATGCAGGATGGTACTATTTGTTTATAAAATGATGTATGTGATGCTTATGTGAATGATGATTCTATATGATGCAATGCTATGTATTATTTTTTTAATTTTCTGATGCAATATGGATGACCTAACACATATATGATGATGATACCTATGTTGGAAGAATGGAGAAGATCATTCTGTATGTTGTCATTGATGTCACCATGTTGTTTATGGTATTAGATTGGTCTGGTACCCTAAACCGGTGTGCACAACAAGTTTACACCCTTAGGTATTTCATGTGGTATTTTGGTCTACATATTCTCTCTGGTAATCATTGAGGTTTAAGGTTTTGAGAAAAATCTTATGATCACTAAATGCACATGAGAAAAGGTGTTGACATCATTTTTGGTGATTGCATTTCGTTATTAGGTTAATCATGGCCAACCTAATAATTAGTTAATAGCTCAACATGTAGTGTGGTTATATATGTGACCTAGCTTTGGTCCCAACCAACATAATATTGCATGACACATAGTTGAATTACATTCAGAGAAGTTTTATATGAAGCCAACAATTATCCTTTCGTAAATATGTATTATATCCAATTAGGCCAACCTAATTGATGCATGCGGATATATCAAACTTATATACAAGACTGTTTGTAGATGAATAGTGTGTGTGTGTGCAAGTATGTATGTGTTGATATGAGAAGTATGTGAATAGAAGGGTAAAGTTTAGTCTATTGTCATGTGAGCAAATACTCTAAGCATCAAAGGAACTAAATCTTCACTTGTGGTGTAATTCTATCAGTTCATATTTTGGCTATAATCCATTTTGTTTCTATAATTTTTGTAGGTAGTGAGCCTCCATATTTGGATAGTGAGTCCTTGTAAGCAATGAGCTTTTGTATATGGCAGTGAGCCTCTTTGTAACTGGTATTGTAATAACTATATATTGTGAGCTAATCCTCACCGTGGTTTTTCCCTCATTGGGTTTTCCACATAAAAATTTTGGTGTTCTTGTGTTGTGTGATTTCATGCTCTATTCTTGCTCTTCTCTTTTCTATGCATTAAAGTAAGTAATGGTGTTTGTTTAATAAGTTTAAGAAGATACTGATTCATCCCCCCCTCTCAGTATCTTGAATATTCAACAATTGGTATCAAAGCGAGGTTCCTTTGGAGAAGTCTAATAACTTGAGAGAGATCCTGCAAATTGAACAAATGGATAAAGAAGAGCTTCAGACTACACTTGAAGATCTTGACAAGGCTGAAATTGAAAACAAAGATCTAAAAGAAAATATTGATGAAGCAAATGAATGCATCTAGAAATTGAAAGGGCGGTTAAAGAAATACATAGAGAAGTGAGTGAGAAACTAAAACAAGAAAATGAAGAGAATACTGGACTAAAGATGAAAGTGGATGAAAAGAAGAGAGTTGAGGAGTGTCTAAAAATAGTGATACAAAGCAAGTTTGATGTTTTCTCAAGGCTTGAACAGGAAGTGATGAATCTAAACGTATAATTAGAGAAAGAAAAACTCTATGAGGATGATTTCAAGACAAGCTCCACCAAGCTTGATGAATTGATAGCTGGACAAAAACCTTCTAAATACAAAGGTGGATTAGGTAATGAAGATGGTGAAAAGATGCAAAACTCAAATCCTGTAAATAATCAGAAGTCTCAAGATAAAGGGAAGTAGAAAAGAAATCCAAGAAGGAGACCACCTATCAGACAACCAAATGCTCAAAGTTACCCATCGTTCAATGGTGTTTGCTTTTCATGTAATAAATTTGGTCATAATGAAATTGAGTGTAGGAGTAGGATCAATCTGTTTTCTGGTCCCTTCTCCAGACAATGCTATACATGCAAGAAGATCAGACATAAATCTACTGAATGCAAATCTCAGGTAAGAATGATTAGTTGGGTGATGATGAATAGATTCAATGGAGGAAGGATAAATAAATATTTTGATGGCTATTTTTATACCTGTAACATGTTTGGACATAAATCAAATCAATGCAGAACAGGGTTGATGGAAATCAAACAAGACAAAAGAATGTTGTTTGCTACAATTGCAAAAAAACTGAGACATATTTCAAAAGTGTGTAGAAGTTAAAAGGGAAAGAAGTATGCTCTGATGAAAGATGATGAACTAGTGAAAAAGATTGACAAAGAAGAGGTTAAGTAGGAAATGAGAAAGATATGGAAGAAGAAAGAAGAATCAGAGTCTACATATGTGTTTGTACCTGCATCCAATATAGATGATTCCTTTGAAAATTAGACCTAGCATGGTCTTATGGGGAGCTTTATCAAAAAATCACTTAAACCCCCTAGAAATACGACATATCAGATGTTGGCATGTGGATATGTTGTAAGGAATGACCAGACATAGGTGATGCAAAAAAACCAGAAGAAAAAGTGTGAGCATGTTCTTTTGCAGAGTGAATTAGGGTTTCTCAGTGCAATGGATGAAAGTTTTATCAACTTTTTGCAATTAATGTGAATTAGGGAAAAATGATGGTGTATAAAGCATAATCTTGCAAATCATTTTCATTGTCTAAAGTATTTGATGAACTTGAAGAGTGACTTGGAACTATCTTGGAGCGACTCTGAAGCGATTTGGAGCATCTCTGAGAGATCTCTATAGACATTTGAAAGCAAGCAACATAATTTTCTCTGTTGCAGTCACAGAGGAAGGTAACAGAAGAAATTTTTGTTGAATTCAAAGAAGTTAAGTGTTGTAATGGAACTCTCTAATAGAGGATTGAGTGGAAATATCCCATTGAGGCTAAAAGGAGTTGAGCTGGATGAATTTGATCATCACAAGATAAAGAAGATGGAATTAGGGTTAGAATCGAGTGACTTATAAAATATAAAAACCCTAGGTTTGGATTTGTGGGGAGAATTCCCTTGGATTACCGAAAGAGAATTCATATTGCTCCTTCTAAGTAAATTCAAGGATGACAACATTGTGTTGGATAAATCCTATCCCATTACAAAGGAAGCAATTGAGATTGTCATCAGGTTATGCAACATTGGAGACCTTCCCGAAAAGAAGACCAAAAAATACAAGTAGAGGAGCTAACAGGAGTTGTCAAAGATCCTCAAGCACTGATAATTGATACTATTGTCGATTCCTCTGTTAGGTATGTTGTGTATGGTATTTCCTATAAAATTTATTTTAGAAATTGAGATGGCTCTACTTTGGCCATTGCCATGTATTTGGTGCATAAAATGGTAAAATAGAATAAGTAGTTTGATCTGTGTGGATTAATTCTTGAAAATATTATCGAAAACATATGAATTTCATTGGTAGAAGGATACCCTTTTCATTTTGGGTCCTTAACTACATGTCTAGTACTCTATTTTTTGGACTCATTATCGAGAAAGGAAGGTGTTAAGTGGGAATCTGGGATTCCCATTGCAAGACAAATATACAAATACTTGGAAGGCTTGGAAGATAAAGTAAGTGTGTGTAAAACCTTTTTCTTATCTTTGCAGAAAGATATGAGCTCCATTTTGGTTATGTCTGGTCGATTTGAGGAAGGTTCTTCCTCCAAACAAAAGAATTGGAAGTTGTCATTAGTGATTCCCCTCTGGAATCGAAGAAAAGAAAATTTTTCACCGAAAACATCATTGTCATTCCAGAAGAAGAGGAAAAAGAAGAATCTCTGCCTGGATCCGAATCTTTTGATCCAAATAACATCCGGTCTATGGTAGTTAAAGGGAAGATGAAGAAAATTTGTGAGTTATGGAATACAACCTCTCCAATTGACAAACTCAAGATTGATGATGCTCTAGTTGAGTATCTACTTCGAAAAGGTATTGATGTATCAATTGTTTTTTATTCCTTGCCCAAAAATCTAGGTGAAGTAGTTGAAGAAAGAATGTTGCTTGAAGGTCCAAAAGGATGCAAGTTGGAAGCCTTGGTTGAAAAGAGATGTACTAAAGCTAAGTAGAGGTTATTTGAACTTATAATTGAGATGAAGAAGTGCACAAAAGAAATGTCAGATATCTACAAATATTGTCTCTAGTGGCGTGCTATGATTGAAAATTTCAGAAGTAGAATTGAAGCAATTGAATCTGAGGTAAACAACATTGGAAATAAATTTTGATATCTTTGAAGACAAAGAAGGGAAACAAAGACTGGGAGTTGGTGAATTACAAGTTGAGTTGATTATTGTATAGAGACAAAGAGATGATGTAGTGAATTTTGTTTGGATTCTTAAAGAGATTATTGAGGACCAATTAGACCATCTTTCTAGAATACTTACTGACGTAGAAGATTGTGAAAGACAATGCTCATTTGTAGATTGATCATCTTCTTTCACACTGTTGCCTCTATTGGAAAGAATATGCACGAGAATGGATTTAGTGATACTTGAATGGAAGAAATTATATCCAGTCATCAAAGAAAGATACAAGAAGGTATTTTAGGTGAAGAGTGTCATACTTACTTGAATCCTGAATGTTCAAATTTTTGTTTTTTTGTTTGTTTTGGAAAGAAAGAGAAAAAGGGAAACTAAGCAAGATGAGGAAAATTGAATTGATAATCAAAGAAGGATTTTTGAAAGTTTAAATGGCTAGAAGAATATGGAAGAATTGGAATCCTCTTGCAATTTTGAATGTCACCATGTTTACATTTTTTTTTTGGTGCCCTTTGCCATTGATGTCAAAGGGGGAGAGATTTGGAAAGTTTGGGGAGAGATTTGGAGGTATTGGAGGAGAGTTTTTGAATTGTAATTTTTGCGCATGTTTCCATCAATTCCAAATGAGGAGAATGTTGGAACAATGTAGAAGATTAGTCTATATGTTTTCATTGATGTCACCATGCTGTTTATGGTATCATATTGGTCTAATACCTTGAATCGGTGTGCAAAACAAGTTTGGGGAGAGATTTGGAGAGATTGGAGGAGAGTTTTTGAATTGGAATTTTTGCACATGTTGCCGTCAATGCCAAAGGGGGAGATTGTTGGAAGAATGGAGAAGATCATTTTGTATGTTGTCATTGGTGTCACCATGGTGTTTATGGTATTAGATTGGTCTGGTACCCTAAACTAGTGTGTGGAATAGGTTTACACCCTTCAGTGTTTGATCCAGTATTTTGGTCTACATATTCTCTCTAATAATCATTGAGGTTTAAGGTTTTGAAAAAAGGCTTATGATCACTAGATGCATGTATGCATGCATTTATGAATGTTCAAATGATTGGATGATGTGTTGACATTGGTTTTGGTGATTGCATTTCATTATTACAGTGTCACCAAAAAGTGTAGCCTTCGACACTTTTCACTCATTTGGATCCTTGCCTATGGATTTTGGACCTAAATAACCCCTTTTCATCATCATTTATAGGACCCATATGACTCCTTATTGTGCATCCCAAGGCTTAATTTGATCAAATATCTGATAAAATCATCATATAAATCTGATTTCTTCACTCTCAAATAATCCAGCTGGCAAAAGGGCCCTTGTAGGACTAGGTCACCCATCTGGGCTAATTAGTTCTATCTTGGTGGACTAGGTCACCCAAGGTGGCGACCTAGTCCCATTGGAGCTATTTTCGGGGTTTTGAGTGGGAAAAGTTAGGGTTTTGGTTTATTTCTCTTTCATGTCAGCTTTGAGGATCATATAAAAGATTTTTTAGGTGGATTTCCTATAAATAAACCTAAAATCCCTAATTCTTCATTCAAAACACTCATTATTCACTATTCCATCCACCACTCTTCTCAAGCAAGCTAGAGTTTCTACATTCTAAGTCACTAAGACACATTTCTGAAGCATTCAAGGGTCGAATCTTTGCTACAACTCAATATCTCTCATCATAACAAGGTACTAAGTCCATTTGTCTTATATTTCATGCTATATTACCTTGTTTCTTCATTTGGTTTGATTATCTAAAAGGGTCTTGACCAAGGAAAGCCCCCATATTCTAACAATCAATATTTTTTAATTTTTTTTTGTGTTTGCATATTTAGGTATTTTGTAGGTTTGGAAATCATTTAAGAATGGGTTGAAGACTTGTTAGGGCATCTCCTTGACAACTAGGGAAAAACATCCACAAAAAGATACCTATAGGCCGAAAATCAAGGTTTCTGGTCCGAACATTTGGAGTAGAAAGTGCAGATCAAACTCCCGTTTTAACCTTCAGATTTTCAAAAAAGGTAAAAGGGACACTCCCACAAGTTGTGGTGACCTAGTCCCATTGTGCTTATTTTTTTAGAGATTTATGTGGATTCGGATACCCATTTGGCTGAAACAGGCCCCAAAGCAGTTTTTCGAAATCACCCCGAAAAAGGATTAGGTCACCCAACTTGGCACAAGTGTCCCGTTAGACATAAAAATCATTTTTTCAAAAATTTCAGAGTTCCCCCAAGTTTGCAATACATTTCCAGGTGCATACTCTCATTTTTACAATTTTCTATCTTTTTTCATAAGCTTTCATAGGTTATTTAATTTACTGCTTGTATATCTTTATGTGTTTTCAAACACTTCTACACTTCAATAGTTTACATAGATAGTTTATTAGTTTCAGACACTTAGACATAATCACACACAACACAACCCCTATCATTGAATGAAATCACACAAAAATCATATCATTAGGTGAAAGAGAGACATTCTTCCATCCGAGCTCCTAGGTGAAAAACCCTAGGGGCCTATTTGGGGGAATCCTCTTTCCCTTTTTGTACATATCTTTTTGGTGGTTCATTTTGGTGAACCTGACTTTCGAATCCCCTTTTCTCTAATTTGGAGTTCTTTAACATCCTAGATTTGCATTGAATTGCATTTTTCATTGTTTACTTTGCATTCTAGGGTTTTCAAATTTGCATTAGTGAAGAGCTCATCTAGCTTGCATTTTTGCATTGCATATCATTCAAACTCATCAAAATTTTGCATTTTCATCTCAAGCCCGCATTGTACAACCCAAGAGCCATCAAAATAAAATAGAAAATTTAGAAAATTCTTTAAAAAATCACCAGGAGGACTAAGTCGCCACCCTGGGCGACCTAGTCCCTTTAGGCCTCTAAAACTGCCATTTACAGGGCTAAAAACCTTATTTTTAGGCTTATGTTTGTTGCCTTTAACTATTTTTATCAGTGGGTTGCCTTTCTGTTACATGCATTTTACTCAATCTAGCTTATATTAGCTCCTTTCATGCATTGCTTAAATTTCACTTTGCATTCACAACATTTTATTTTTGGTAAAATCAGTAAATTACATTGTTTGAAATCTAAAACTTGCATTTATTTCTGTCTTTACATTACATTTGAATTTTGAATAGCTTCTATTATATTTCATTTCATGGAACTTATGGATAGTATTCTAATTTTACAATTTTCATTTTCAACATTAGTTCCTAGTTCATTTAGATCACTTTCATTACACAACGAAAACAACACTTTACAAACATCACAAGCACCCACTCACACCCTTCTTAAGCTCTTTAGTAGTGATGACTTGGACATGTTAGATGAAGCCCTTGATGACTTCATCTCTCCTCGCTCATCCACTAAAGTTTCACCACAAGAGGATTTAAGCATTGATAATCATGATAATCATCATTGTTCTTCTCCTGATATCTCTCCCATTAGTGATGAAGGTATCTTGTGGAAAGAAGACACAATCATTGAAGATCATGATGGTATTTCTTGTATTCCTCTTCCTCCCCCTTGAAAATACCTTATAACACACGAAGATAAAATCATGGTTACTACCTTACCTAGTCTTCAATCATCTCCCAACACCTCCCCTATTTTCGATAATTCTTTAATAACTAAGGCTATGTTGCTATCAAACACTCCAATGATTGAGAGTTATAGCATTATTTCTCTCCTTCCTATTATTCCTCACATTTGGATGGGTCTATTTGAACAAAATAGTCCAATCATTGGTAACCATCTAATTCTTTGTTATCCTTCACTTAATACCTCTCCTATGAGCGATGAAGCTACTTTACCAACCCTAATCATGCCATGTGGAAAACCTATTGTTTGTCACTTTCCAAAAAGCTCTCCTCCTAGGATAGATACTATGGCACAAGATAATGACACCTTAGAGAAAAAGAATGCAACCATCAACAATCACAAATCTCAAATTTCCCCCTCTCCTAATATCTCTCATATTAGTGATGAAGATATTATGATGGACCAAGACACTTCATCCATAGATCATTCCCTTACTTGTGATGAAGTCAATAGTGTAGAACCAAACGTCATGAACATCTTGTTTTTCATTCTCCTAAACACTCTCCTCCTAGGAAAGGTATCATGGTGCAAGAAAAAAAAAACATGGTTGCACTCCTTTCACGCAATAATCATATGTCTTCCTTGGGCACTGATAAAAAGATGATACTCAATCGCCCTTTCTTATAGATACATCAACCCAATCCCATTAAGGTTATGCATACGCAAATTTCCATTAGATCCCCATCTCATATTGGACCTCCTAAGAATCCTCTAATCTTTCACCCACCTTAGAACAACATTTCACATCATCCAAGTTCCAATGACCTTACTCACATATATGACAAAGTCTATACTCTCAAGGCCAAATTCACAAAAAAATTATTTCCTTATCCACATAAATAACATTAGTTGTTGCTCGTTGCCTTTTAATAGTTGTAGGGTCATAGCACACTCACTATTACATGTCTTGCATCCCTTGTGAGGAGTAGCATCATCCCTTTTAGGCTCACCTCTGTCCTGCACTAAGTGGGGGCAAGGGGTTGAGTAGCCTTTTCCTCGTATGGCACTTGTGTTTCCTCTTTTGACTGGTTATTAACCTTTCATGAACTTATAAGAGAAATATTGGGACGTGGATGGCATGTCTTAAGATGATGCGCATGTGACATACTATCCCCTTTCATGATGTAGCTTAATTTGGAAACATATGATTCAACATAGGGCTTTACGAGTTAGCTCTCATGTCTTCTTAACCTTTTCCTCTATCTTTGGATACTTTAAATCAATTGCTCATAGTGATGGCATAGCAACTACTTTAAAGTGGGGGCATACATAGATGACATATTTTTATGGTGTGATTTTTCTTTCCTTGTGATGTGTCCTCTTCTTGGTGGTGTCATTGGGTTTGATTCCTTCCAGGAGTGTACGATCAACTGAAGTGGCTTGATGTGAATGAGGCATCCCACGGATAACGATCTAACACCTTGACTTGTCCTCTCTTAGAGACATTAGGAATAATGCTCCCTAAGAATGAGACCTCGCATGAACAAAGAAAATTCCCTCCAAAAAAATCCTTGCATAACAAAATCATTTACATTACATTGTGATGCCTTATCAAAGTTATCAAGCGAGGTAATTTTGGTATGGTGAGTATGATGGGAAGCCGCCACACTAGCATGAATTTCTCATTATACGGTGGGAAGCCGATACACTGGCATGAATTTCTCACTAAAACACTTCTTTGGGACAACTCACCTTGTGGATGACCTGATGTTCTATGGCTCCAGAGTGAGCACATCTTTTCCACCTCATTCTTCTTTCCTCTAGTTCTTGTCATTGCATGATCATGTATCTTGTTTTGCTGCAAATCATTCACCTTTGAATGTGTTTTCTGGTATGTATGTCTTTTTGGCTTAGAATCCCAAATCCTGGGGGCTTGACTACCTCCTTTCTCTTTCTCATTCTTCACCATTCTTTACTAACTCCATTGGGCTACTTTAGTGTGAGTTTGAAGCAAGTTCATCCTCTCACTAAAGTGGGGGTTAAATGTGTCACCAAAAAGTGTAGCCTTCAACACTTTTCACTCATTTGGACCCTTGCCTATGGATTTTGGACCTAAATAACCCATTTTCATCATCATTTATAGGCCCCTATGACCCCTTATTATGTATCCCAAGGCTTAATTTGATCAAATATTTGATAAAATCATCATATAAACCTGATTTCTTCACTCCCAGACAATCTAGTTGGCAAAAGGGCCCCTGTAGGACTAGGTCACCCATCTGGGTGAATTAGTCATGTCTAGGTGGACTAGGTCGCCCAAGGTGGTGACCTAGTCCCATTGGAGCTATTTTCAAGGTTTGAGCAGGAAAAGTTAGGGTTTTGGTTTATTTCTCCTTCATGTCGGCCTTGACGATCACATAACATATTTTTTTAGGTGGATTACCTATAAATAGACCTAAAAACCCTAATTATTCATTAGACACACTCTTTATTCACTATTCCATCCACCACTCTTCTCAAGAAAGCTAGGGTTTCTACATTCTAAGTCACCAAGACACATTTTTGAAGCATTCAAGGGTTGAATCTTTGTTGCAACTCAATATCTCTCATCATGACAAGGTACTAAGTCCATTTGTCTAATATTTCATGCTACATTTCCTTGTTTCTTCATTTGGTTTGATTATCTAAAAGGGGTTTGACCAAGGCAAGCCACCATACTCTAACAATCAATATTTCTTCTTTCTTCTTTGTGTGTGTTTGCAGATTTAGGTATTTTGCAGTTTGGAAATCATTCAAGAATGGGTTAAAGAATTCTTAGGGCATCTCCTTGACAACTAGAGAAAAACACCCACAAAAAGATACCTACAAGCCGAAAATCAAGGTTTCTGGTCTGAACATTTGGAGGAGCAGAAAGTGCAGATCAAGAACTCTTGTTTCCACCTTCAGATTTTTAGAAAAGGAAAAAGGGACACTCCCACAAGTTGTGGTGACCTAGTCCCATTGTGCTTATTTTTTAGATAATTTTGCGGATCTGGATACCCATTTGGCAGAAACATGCCCCAGAGCAATTTTCTGAAATCACCCCGAAAAAGGACTAGGTCGCCCAGCTTGGCAAAAGTGTCCCATCAGACATAAAAATCAATTTATCCAAAATTTCAAAGTTCCCCCAAGTCTACAATACATTTCCCAGTGCATACTTTCACTTTTACAGATTTCACAATTTTTTATCTTGTTTCATAAGCTTTCATAGGTATTTAATTTACTGCTTACATATCTTTATGTGTTTTCAAACACTTCTACACTTCAATAGTTTATATAGATAGTTTATTAGTTTCCAACACTTAGAAATAATCACTCACAACATAGCCCCTATCTTTGAATAAACTCACCCAAAAAGCATATCATTAGGTGAAAGAGAGTCATTCTTCCATCCAAGCTCCTAGGTGAAAAACCCTAGGGGCCTATTTCGGGGAATCCTCTTTCCCTTTTTGTACATATCTTTTTGGTTGTTCAATTAGGTTAATCATGGCTGACCTAATAATTAGTTAATAACTCAACATGTATTGTGGTTATATATGCAACCTAGCTTTGGTCCCATCCGACATAATATTACATGACACACAGTTGAATTACCTTCAAAGAAGCTTTATATGAAGCCGAAAATTATCTTTTTGTAAATATGTATTGCATCCAATTAGGTCGACCTAATTGATGCGTGCAAATATATTAGATATATATACAAGATGGTTTATAGATGAATAGTGTGTGTGTGCGAGTATGTATGTGTTGATATGTGAAATATGCAGATAGAAGGGTAAAGTTTATCCTACTGTCATGCGAGCGAATACTCTGAGCAGCAAAGGAACTGAATCTGCACTTATGGTGTAATTCCATCAGTTATTCTGGATATAAGCCATTTTGTTTTGATAATTTTTGTAGGTAGTGAGCCTCCATATTTGGATAGCGAGTCCTTGTAAGCACTGCGCTTTTGTATCTGGAAGTGAGCCTCTTTTTGTAACCAGTATTGTAATAACTATATATTATGAGCTAATCCTCACCATGGTTTTTCCTTCATTGGGTTTACCACATAAAATTTTTGGTGTTCTTGTGTTGTGTGATTTCATGCTTTGTTCTTTCTCTTCTCTATTCTATACATTAAAGTAAGTGATGGTGTTTGTTCAATAAGTTTAAGAAGATACTTATTCACCCCCCCTCTCAATATCTTGAATATTCAAAAACCTATTGTAAAGTAGATAAAATAGCTCTACACAGTAAGATGGTTAAATATAATCTAAAAATGCATAAATCTAAATCAAACAACTAAGAAAAGTCTCACCAAATATCAATCCATTTCCTTGAATTATCTTGATTGTCCTTCTCCATTTTTCCGTGTCAGTATTCTTGCCCTCAAATTTTTAGTATTTATGCAAGCATAGCCTTGATGTATGTCTAAGCAAAATATCAAAGATTAAGTTCATCCATAAAGTGTATTGATTTCGGGAGGAGGAATAATGCCAAAGATCAGCCAATTTATAGAAATTTGGTTTTTGAACGATCGGCTCAGATTCGAAAGAGAGATCAATGATCGAGATTATTGAATGCCATGTGATGTGAGTTTTGTGTCAGTTAGAACGTGAGTTGGGAAATTATGCAGGATAAAGATTAAATTAGAATAATAATTTAATCTAGTGTTAAGAGTGTTCGAAAATATTTAAGAATAGACATTAAGATTGAATAAATAATTTAATCTTCAGTTGAAAGTCTTCGAAAATAGAAGAATTAGACTTTGAATGAAAAGGATAAAGTTAGAACTTGGAGAATGATCTCTTCGAATGCACACATGAGTTAATTAATTAAATAAAGATATTTAATTAATAAATATGTTCATGCATATATGTTAGAACTAGTTAATTGATTGGTTGTGACAGAGAGTCCTTTTTGTAGAGACTATCATATATCGCATTCGGAGATAACTAACGGATTTAAATAGATCTCGAGTTAGATGGTGAGTGAATAATTAGTTAACTAGGTGATAGAAGAATGTGACAGAATGAATTAGTTATGAATTAAATGTTAATTTAATTCAACATTCAAAAGTTGAAATGATTTAATTAAATAAATAATAATTTATTTAATTGACTGAAAAGGTTAATTGAATAATTAAATAATGAATATTTAATTATAGTTGAAATATGATAAGAGGTAAATTAAATAATAAATTATTTAATTCAGAAAGAGAACTAATTAATTAGCGACATAATTAAATAAATAAGATTTATTTAACTAATCAAGTTGAATAAAGGTCATAATGAATTAATTAAATAATTAAGGGTTATTTAATTAATAGAAGAAATATGTGTTTAGGAAATAATTAACATTATTTAATCAAGACCAAGGACATTAGAAAATTATGTCGAAAGTGGTACTCACAGGCCTAGACCAATTTTTAGTGTCTACAATTTTCCGCTCTTCAATACAATGTCATTTCAGCGTTTGTGTCAAAGAAAATCATTAAAAATATGCCCCAGTCATGCCCCAGTATGAAATAGGTTAGGGTATGCCCCCTTGAGAAAATTGGCAAATTTTTGAAATATTTCAAAAAAATCAAGAATTATTCCCGATAAGTCAATTTGATGACCAGAAATGCTATGGAGTTGCAAAATTGAATTTGGAAGTGTTAGGGATGTGTACGGGTCGATTGAAGATGGAATTTTATGCAGCCAATAGACAAGGTTTGAAGAAATTCCATTTTTAACCCTAGGTATAAATAGGAATTAGGGTGAAAATCAAGTCATTTGCACCCCTAAGACTTGAAGACTTGAAGAATTTGCTCTGAGCTCTCGGTGAAATGTCTCCCGTACTGTACACCCACCATCGCGGATATCAGATTCGGACCTTTCGATAGCCAGCCAATGTGGGACCCCTGGTATGTACCTTGAAACGATCTCTTGAATTTTCGATTTGCAAGTAGTTTTAGACATTCAAATGTAATTTTCAAATGTTGTTTTTTAAAGTTCAATGCATATGCATTCGTATGCAATGCATTTGCTCGCGATACGATGCATATGTGAAATCACGGATAGACTTGATTAGGTCATTTATGGAATACACACATTTGTTATGTAATGCACC